>CM029606.1:38904299-39036937 GCA_017311375.1 Mytilus coruscus | reverse complement strand
CATTGACCTCAAAAGTCTGTTCTGTATTGCCTACGTTTATAAACCAATTATAAAAATCAATTAAACTAAACAAATGTGGATAAATACAAGATAAGAATGTGTCTGATACTTTGCTTCACTATTGAGAAAAAAAAATGTTATGAAATTGTTCTTCCCCACTATTTCAATCTGTTGACTGTCAGAGTGCCTCGATAAAGCAAAGTATTGTAAAAATAATTCTAAATGCTGTCTTCATGATTGATCACTCTATAGTTTAAACCAGAGGCTAGTAAAATTGCTCTAGCTATGTCTAAGCAAAATTGTTTTAAATTATAGTTAAAGGCCTTAATAAAATTTCTATTACCCTTTTAACTGTATTAAGTGTACCTGCTCATTTAACCCTAAAACAATTTTCTTTCCTTAAAAATTTCTACCCCCACTCCCTTGATAAACCAAAATGGCAACAGTCAGTACAAAGAAGGGGTATTCAAATTGCTCATTGCAAAAATACTCAAAACAGAAAGTGTTGTTCAACCAGAAAAAAAGATATATATATTTATCTGTCATTTGTGGATAGATGTCTTGTTGGCAGTCATACCCCAGATCTCTAGTTTTATACCAAATTCATTATATTAGAAGATTCTTATTCTATTAGTAAAATACTTTCTAAAACAAATTGTCTTAATAATAAAAAAAATATGTCTCCTGTCTTACACATTTTGATAATATATAAATTAATGCATAAATATATTGTTTAATTTTTTTCTTCACTCTTAAAAGTAAAGATGACACTTTAAATATCACTATTTTGAACTAAAAGAGCATATGCACTTATTCAAAATGGTGGAAATTCTAATCCAATGTACTTACCAAAAGATGTTATCCATAAATATGTGTAAACATCAATCTTCCTAAATCCAAAGGTCATGTCATCAGAAGAATACATCTGCACTAATCAATGTCAATACAGTTATTTGTAACTTTTTGATCAACATCCATTGTAAAATCCATATTTTGTTTATGATAGCTAGAAGACATCTTTGCTTGCCATGTGCATGCTCATGCCAAGTTCAAATTTTAAATTTGTTTGAGGTTGTTTAGGGTATTGTGACAGTGTGATCCCTTTGAAATGTGCCCCTGATAATAACTTTTAATTACCTAAATCTTAAATATTTGATAAATATATTATTATAAAAAATATTGTTTTTTTTTATCTTTATCTTTATGTTACGAGTTATAGTAATTACAGAAAAATGTATAAAAACACGTGCTTCCCTTAATTTGGACTCAAACTCTGTGTACATTTATAATGATACTTCCTGTCTTTTTGCACTACACTGATAAATGGAAAACAGATGGCACATAACATTTATATCACCAGCTCATATCTCTAATTGTTCAACTTTTGCTCAACTACATGTAAACCAAAGATCAATTGCTCAACTTTTCCTCAACTATAAAAAAATCAAAATCTGAATGGTCAATTTTTGCTCAACTACATGAAAGTTGCTCAACTTTTCCTCAACTACAAAAAAATCAAAGTCTGAATGCTCAACTTTTGCTCAACTACATTAAAACCAAAGATCAATTGCTCAACTTTTCCTCAACTTAATGGCCAGCTTCAGTTGAGGGTCAGTTGAGCAACATCTATCTAACATACAGTGCTTGGCCAGGTTTGAGTTGAGCTAAATTGCTCAACACCTAGCCCTCAACTATTTAGCTTTAAACAGCTAGCCCTCAACTGTCCGCCACAAGGCCCTCACATGCCCTCAACTTTTTTTTCTGTAGGGGTTAGGAACTGTCAATAAGAGCACTTAAGCCACATAAAAAACAGTATGAAAACTGTGGCATTGTTTAGGAAATAAACAAATATACCAAATTTCAGTAAGGCCCTTAAATTCTGGTAACCTGAGCTAACCTAATTTTATATCAACCCTTTTTGGCCATGTGAGCTAAGTTTGCATCTGTCGTCATCTGTCGTTTGCTTACAATTTAAAAAAAATAATCTATTAATTTATGGCCTGAGAATTAAATGAAAGTTGTATTAGGTCCATGCAGGGACACAGTTATCGTCCTTTGATTTACCTTGCCTAAAAAAAGAGTCCCAATTGGACAGTGTGTAACTTACAAATTGAAAAGGTTAAAAGAAGTATATCTGAAGCTGTCAAACTGAATTACAGACCCCCTTAACGTGAAATTGTCCATATTTTGAGTTAGTGTCTATTGTATCTTCTATGATTTTGATATCATTTGTACCATAATAGTACACTACACTAAAAATATTTTTTGGATAGCATTGATACTAGAGTAGGTGCAATTTTTTTAATTTGCATTTTAAGTCTAAAAGAAATGCGCTACAAAAAAACTGTGTTCTTGTGACTGTATGATTGTTCCTAAGGGCATCCTTTATTTAAGATCCATTGAAAAACGTATATCAGATACATGCTGATGTATGCCCCATAATGGGCCAATACCTGTTAACCCTCCCACAATAGTAGGAATAATCAATTTCCCCAAAATCAATGAAAATTCTGGAATATCTCCCAAACAAAATATGATCAAAACTTAATTGTACTTGAAATGACTTTTCAGGTCCAAATAAAGGGGTCGACTCATATCTCGCCCCCCAGAGGATGTCTTTGTCTTATAAGTGCTTTTTCAAATCATGTTTTTTGTAATGCCATGAAGAGATCATGAACAACACAGATTAAGCTGGTAAACACATCTAATACTCATTGGTCAACAATTTCTAAATTATTATTATTCTACATAAGGAAATTTTATATGAAGAGAAATATGGTTTTATATTTCAACTTAAAAGTGCTTGTACTCTAAATTGTAATGTTTTTTTTTTTTTTTTTGGAGATTGTACCTAAGTTGATTCATAGGTAAGCAGGCATTTCAATTTGCTGATGAATACTATTCCCTCTTTGCAAAGTTGGAGTTGCCTCCCATTTACAACAGTTTTCTTTTATAACAATAGTTGCGTATCTTGTATTGAATAGATAGGGCGAAAATCACATAAACACTCTACAACCGTGTCATTTTGTGTTTTAACATTTCCATGGAAACAAAGATATCTGCCCACCACTGTCACTTTATTTTGTTTCGGGATATTTTTAGTTGATGTAGGAGTAAAGATTCATTTTTAACAAAATAATTAAAGTTGTAAATAACAACAGTCATAATAATGCAAAAAAAAGTAATCCACCATATTTTTTTCTTTTATATATGGCTGTAGAAGTCAGGGGCGTAGCAGCTGGTACCGCAATTGTTGTACAAATAATTTGCATTTCTTATTCCAGCCGTTCCTTGCAAAAAAAAAAGAAAAGAAAAACCTTAATTTTGCTGTACCAATATATATATAATAATTGTGGTGCTACGTACGCCATTGAACAGAGATATAAGCTGATACACACACTTTGTCAACCCATGAAAATTCAGCATTTTTTATGAAATATTGCTTCATATGTTTGATTGAAGGCTATGCAATGTGTATAAAAAGTTAACTACAATAAATATAAAAAAGAAGATGTGGTATGATTGCCAATGAGACAACTATCTACAACAGAGCAAATGACACAGAAATTAACAACTATAGGTCACCGTACGGCCTTCAACAATGAGAAAGCCCTTACCGCATTGTCAGCTATAAAAAGTCCGAAATGACAAATGTAAAACAATTCAAACGAGAATTTAATTTATGTAAAAAAAATAAACAAAAACAAATATGCGATACATCAACAAATGACAACCACTGAATTACAGGCTCCTGACTTGGGACAGGCACATACATACAGAATGTGGTGGGGTTAAACATGTTAGCGGGATTCAAACCCTCCCCTAACCTCCCCTAGCCTGGAACAGTGGTGCAACAGCAAAACATAAGAACGAATTATATAAAAAAAACCAGTTGAAAAAGGCTTAACTCATCAGATGGATACAAATAGAAATACATTTAACAAAACACACAGGGGACATGGCCGGGTACTTGTATATCCCAACAACAAAAAGACACTAAGTACTGATCTGAGAGTACTCGCAGTTTATATACTGACAGCTAGTTCAAAGCCACTAACAACTAATAAAAAAATCATGCATCTAAGACTAAAACTGTTTTTGTTCATAAAATACCTACTAAGAAGAAAATATTACTCTGCAAATGGAGAGAGATCCCGTTTACCGCAAATAGGGAACAGAATAAATGAACTGCAATACAATATTCTATATTTTTTTGTGTGGAGTAATCAACATCTCTTTAAAAAGAGGAGGGTCTTTTCACAAACTCTGTGAATTCAGTTTTTTTTTGTCCTACATTGAACTTTTCATGTACTCCGGATATATGTAAAATTTGCATTTACCTATGTTTATGCATACATGTACAGCAATTTTTAAAGTTATTATTTTTTTAATGAACATCACATTCAAATGTTGTTTGCTTTTATATTGCAGTTTTAACATACAATGCAGTACTCATTTAAAGCAGTATCATCAAAGCCTTGTAGTACCCTCCCTGGAAGTTCCCTTATAACATCTTTGTCAACGTGCAAAAATGACATTACCAATCACTTAAGAAACTGCTTTCTTCAACGTGAGGGTCTGATAAAGAATGAAGACGACATACTTCGCTTCAGAGGAAGGTATTTTGAAGAAAGTTCATCATCACTTACAATATGTCCAACTCATAGATATGAATTTGGGGTCACATGGAGAAAATCTGTGTACTGAGTTCCTCAGTTGGCCTGTGGTGGTAACAAGAAACCAAGAAAGGCGAGACAAGACTGCAGTGTGAACTGTAAGCAAAGTTTGTACATGTGGAAGGAGGAACAAAGATTAATACCTGTTGGATCTGGTAGGTACACCATTAAGTGTTATGGCAATTTTTTTTTATAATTCCTTTTATTTTGCAGGCTTAGTGCAGGACAAGAAAAGTTTGTCTCTAACCAGGCTCCACTGAATCACAGACTTTCTTTATCTTACCCAAGGGTGTCTGATATTTTATTGTCATTGACTTCTGTGTGTGTTTGATTCTTTCACAGAAATCTTCCTGTTGGATCTCTATTTGTGTATACATGTATGTACTTCACTAACACATGAGTGGTGAAATTGAAATAAAATGATTACAAAGAATTCTGTATGAACAGTAAACACATTACCTGTAATTTAATTTTGTTTCTTTTCACTAAATCAAAACCTAGATACATATAGATTGGACATGTTGGAAGCTTGTGTTAATAAAAAAAAACTAGGCTAGCTGAGGACAGACCTTTGCCAGAGGGAGATACAGAATGATTATGCTAGTTACGTGAAAAAAGACAAATGAATTAAAAAATGAAAGTCGGACCCGAACTTTATTTAGAAATAAGAAGATGTGGTATGAGTGCCAATGAGACGGACAACCCTCCATCCAAGTCACACTGTGTAAAAAGTAAAGAATTACAGGTCAAAGTACAACCTTCAACACAGAGCATTGACTCACACCGAACAGCAAGCTATAAACGGCCACCCAAAAAATAGTGTAAAACAATCCAAACAGGTAAAACAACAATCGAATCTCCATAAAAAATGAAAAATACTTATGAACCACATCAACAAACGACAACCACTGAACAACAGGCACCTGCCTTTTGACAGGTGCAAACAAATGCAGTGGGTTTAAATGTTTAAACAGGTGTCAACCTTCACCCTAAGCTGAAATACTATTGTAACATTACAACGTAGAAAGACACACTTTAAAATATCAATTGAAATGGCTTATTTACTTATATTTCAGGAGTCTGTGTTGTATGTAGGATAGAACTGATTGGAAGGATAAAATTATTAGAGGTTGGTGTATTTTAATTTTAGAAATAACATTACAAAAATGATAATTTTGACAGTTAAAATTGCAGTTTAAAAATATTTAGCTCATTTCACTAAAAGCAATCACATTGCCATCGTCCATCTGCTTGACTGTTAACTTTTCTTAAAAAATCTTCTCCTCTTAAACCACTGAAGGGATTTTTACCAAACTTGATCCACATGTTCCTTAGAGAATCTGCTTTAAAAGAATTTGTCAAATTGTCAGATTTTTGGTTTAAGGATTTATCTCTCTTTGTAAACTGAAATTCAGTGTAAACCATTCAAACAGGTTAGCGATGCAGGTGGAAGAAAGGTCCGCTGATGTAGGCCCTGAGGTATCCGGTGCCCTCAGGTATCCGGGGGAATTGGTCATCGATTAATTCGCACGAAAATATAGTTCCCTATTTGGATCAATCTTAATACCAAATTGTAATGTGACTTGATACCAAAGAGCAAAATAGATACAATGCTTGGGTATATAATTATGCTGTAATTAAATTATCTCTTCATTCTAAATGTAGAACTTCATGGACATTGTATTGTTTATGTTATGTATTTGTTAAGGTGAACTGAGTTTATTGGAGATGAAGTGGTTGCATTTTGTGGGTTTTTGGGGTGACCTCAAGTAACCCCCGTAATTAAAGAATAGTAAATACTATGCTATGGTATATAAGTATGCTGCAATAAACTAATTTCTTCATTTTGAATGTAGGAGTTCATGAACATGATGGACATTGCATAGATTATGTCATATATTTGTTAAGATAACTTGAGTTAAATGGGTTATATTTCTTGATTTTTTGGGGGTTACCTCAGGTACCCTTGTAATGAAATAATAATAGATACAATGCTAGGGTATATAATTATTCTGTAATAAATTATTTTCCTCATTTTAAAATGCAGGACTTCATGGAAGCTATATTGTTTGTGTAATGTATTTTTAAGGTGCACTGAGTTAGTTTGAGTAAAATGGGTTTTATTCGGCTTTTTGGGGGGGTGACCTCAGGTACCCCATGTAATAAAAGAAAAATAGATACAATGCTAGGGTATATAATTATGCTGTAATATTTTACAACAGATTACATAAGGGCTTTATTAAACCAGTCTTCCTACACTACAGATTACCTGATTTCACCTTCATTCAACCAGTCTTTATACACTACAGTGTATTCCGATTTATTGTATAAAAGTGACCTCAGGTAATCTGTCTATGAAGACTCGTTTAATAAAGATGACCGCAGGTAATCTGTGTATGCAGACTGGTTTAATTAAGGTGACCTCAGGTAATATGTGTGTATGAAGAGTGGTTAAAAAAGGTGACCTCAAGTAATCTGTAGCGTATTGAGATTTGTTTAATAAAGGTAACTTCAGCTAGTCTGTTGTGAATGTAGACTGATTTAATAAAGGTGACCTTAGGTAATCTGTCTATAAAGACTGGATTAATAAAGGTGACCTCTGGTAATCTGTTGTGTATGAAGATTCCTTTAATAAAGGTGGCCTCAGGTAATCTGTAGTGTTTTGAGATTTGTTTTATAAAGATGTAATCTGTCTATAAAGACTGGATTAATAAAGGTGACCTCAGGTAATCTGTGTATGCAGACTGGTTTAATAAAGGTAACCTCAGGTAATCTGTTGTGTTTGACGACTGGTTTAATAAAGGTGACCTCAGGTAATCTGTGTATTAAGATTTGTTTAATAAAGGTGACCTCAGGTAATCTGCCTATACAGACTGGATTAATAAAGGTGACCTCAGGTAATCTGTTGTGTATGAAGACTGGTTTAATAAAGATGGCTTCAGGTAATCTATAGTGTTTTAAGATTTGTTTACTAATGGTGACCTCAGCTAGTCTGCTGTGAATGTAGACTGGTTTAATAAAGGCGACCTTAGGTAATCTGTAGTGTATTGAGATTTGTTTAATAAAGGTGACCTCAGGTAATCTGTTGTGTATGAAGACTCGTTTAATAAAGGTTGCCTCAGGTAATCTGTAGTGTTTTGAGATTTGTTTAATAATGGTGTCCTCAGCTAGTCTGTTGTGAATGTAGACTGGTTTAATAAAGGTGATCTTAGGTAATCTGTAGTGTATTAAAATTTGGTTAATAGAGATGACCTCAGGTAATCTGTCTATAAAGACTGGATTAATAAAGGTGACCTCAGGTAATCTGTGTATGCAGACTGGCTTAATAAAGGTAACCTCAGGTAATCTTTTGTGTATGACGACTGGTTCAATAAAAGTGACCTCAGGTTATCTGTGTATTAAGATTTATTTAATTAAGGTGACCTTAGTTAATCTGCTGTGTATGAAGATTCGTTTAATAAAGTTGGTCTCAGGTAATCTATAGTGTTTTGAGATTAGTTTAATAATGGTGTCCTCAGCTAGTCTGTTGTGAATGTAGACTGGTTCAATAAATGTCAACTTAAGTAATCTGTAGTGTATTGAGATTTGTTGAATAAAGGTGACCTCAGGTAATCTGTCTATAGACTGGATTAATAAAGGTGACCTCAGGTAATCTGTTCATGCAGACTGGTTTAATAAAGGTGGCATCAGGTAATCTGTAGTGTTTTGAGATTTGTTAAATAATGGTGACCTCAGGTAGTCTACTGTGTATGAAGACTGGTTGAAGAAAGGTGACCTCAGGTATTCTGTGTATTGAGATTTGTTTAATAATGGTGACCTCAGGTAATCTGTGTATGCAGACTGGTTGAATAAAGGTGACCTCAGGTAATCTGTATGCAGACTGGTTGAATAAAGGTGACCTCAGGTAAACTGTTGTGTATGAAGATTGGCTTAATAAAGGTGACATCAGGTAATCTGTAGTGTTTTCAGATTTGTTTAATAAAGGTGACCTCAAGTAATCTATAGTGTATGAATACTAGTTTAATTAAGGAGACCTCAGGTAATATGTTGTGTATTGATAGTAATTAAATAAAAGTGACCGCATGTAATCTGAAGTCTATGAAGACTGCTTTGATAAAGGTTACCTCAGGTAATCTGTGTATGCAGACTGCTTTAATGAAGGTTACCTCAGGTAATCTGTTGTGTATGAAAACTGGTTTAATAAAGTCATCACGCAACTTATGTATGAAGAATGGTTTAATAAAGGTAACCTCAGGTAATCTGTTGTGTATGGAGATTTGTTTGATAAAGGTGACCTCAGATAATCTGTGTGTATGAATACAGGTTAAATAAATGTGAAAGATTACCTGAGGTATTTATTAAACTAGTTTTTATTCACAGCAGATTACATAAGGGCGTTATTAAACCAGTCTTCATACAATTCAGATTACCTGATTTCACATTCATTCAACCAGTCTTCATACACTACAGATTATCTGAGGTCACCTTTGTAAAACCAGTCTGCATACACAGATTACCTAAGGTCACCTTTATTAAACCAGTCTACATTCACAACAGACTAGCTGAGGTCACCTTTATTAAACAAATCTCAATACGCTACTTATTACCTGAGGTCACCTTTATTAAACCAGTCTTCATACACAACAGATTACCTGAGGTCACCTTTATTAAACCAGTCTGCATACAGAGATTACCTGAGGTCACCTTTATTAAACCATTCTTCATAGACAGATTACCTGAGGTCACCTTAATAAAACAAATCTTAATACACTACAGATTACATGAGGACTTTATTAAACCAGTTTTCATTCACAGCAGATTACAATAAGGGCTTTATTAAACCAGTCTTCATACACTACAGATTACCTTATTTCCCCTTCATTCAACCAGTCTTCATACACTACAGGTTACCTGAGGTAACCTTCATTAAACCACTCTCCATACACTACAGATTCATTGAGGTAACCTTTATTAAACAAATCTCCATACACTACAGATTACCTGTGGTCACCTTATTACACCAGTCTTCATACATAGCAGACTACCTAAAGGTCTCCATTATTAAACAAATCTCAATACACTACAGAATACCTGAGGTCACCTTTATAAACCAGTCTTCAAACACAACAGATTACCTGAGGTCCCCTTGATTAAACCAGTCATCATACACAACAGACTACCTGAGGTCACCATTATTAAACAAATCTCAAAACACTACCGATTACCTCAGATCACCTTTACTAAACCAGTCTTTATACACAACAGATTACCTAAGGTCACCTTTATTAAACCAGTCTGCATACACAAATTACCTGAGGTCACCTTTATTGAACCAGTCTTTATACACAATAGATTACCTGAGGTCACCTTTATTAAAAAGTCTTCAAAGACAGATTACCTGAGGTCACCTTTATAAAACCACTCTCCATACACTACAGATTACCTGAGGTTACCATTATTAAACAAATCTCAAAACACTACCGACTACCTCAGATCACCTTTATTAAACCAGTCTTCATACACAACAGATTACCTGAGGTCACCTTTATTAAACCAGTCTGAATACACAGATTACCTGAGGTCATCTTTATTGAACAAGTCTTCATAGACAGATTATCTGAGGTCACATTCATTAAACGTCCTAATTATAATGTCCTTGATTATTTCACCTTTGACATACATTTACAATAAAAGTAAAAGAATAAAAAAAACAAGATCGCTACAAGTAGCTGTATTTTTCCCCCATTGGAACAAATAATGAAAATGACCTAAGTCCCAGAACTCTTACAAAATTTGATGAATCAAAATTGTGAATGAAGTATGCACATCTACATATTATACCAATACATCCTACTTGTTAGCCTGTCCTTCATTTGTTTGTCATTAACATTTTATTAAAAAATCTACAGAAACCACTGAATTTATTTTTAATTGCTTAAAATAATATGACATGTCAAAGAGACACAACTGTGAACATTTGTCCTTTGACTTTTAAAAATATTTTTGATACAGCTGAATGGATTTCAATAAAACTCTCTTGTTATTATACCCCTGCTTCAAAGGAGAACGTATTCTGTTTCACTCTTGTAGGTTACAAATTATCACTAGTCAGCATTTTTGTCTCGCCTTGACGGAGTCAAAAAGCGAGACATAGGTATGCTGTTTCCGGCGTCGGCGACGGCAGCGGCTTTAACAATGTATTAGTTTGTGATTAGGTCTAGTTTAAGGTGAACTACTAGTGGTTGGTCAATTATATTTGGTATGCAGTTGTATAAGCATTGGCATATCTCATTTCCATGGAGAATATCTGGTCCCGCGCCCGAAGTCATGGTCTATTGACTTTAAAACTTTTGCTTAGTTTACATGAATTAGTTTGTGATTAGGTCAGTTCAAGGGGAACCATTAGTGGTAGGCCAATGTTGATTGGTATTCAATTGTATAAACATTAGCACATCTCATTTCAATAAAGAATATTTGGTCTCGCCCCCTCAGTCATTCATGGTCTATTGACTTTGAAACTTTTGCTTAGTTTAGATGTATTAGTGTGTGATTAGATCAGTTTAAGATGAACCGCTAATGTTAAGTCAATGATATTTGGTATGCAAATTGATTGGCATAAAATTTGCAAGTCTAGTTTCCATGGAGATTATATAGCCCCAGCCCCTCATCATGGTTCATTGACTTTGAAACTTTTACATAGTTTGCAAGTCAATGTTTGTGTTTAAGTTTGTTGAAAGGGAACGACTTATGATAAGTCTATGGTATTTGGTATGCAGTTGTATTAGCATTGGCACATCTCATTTCCATAATGATTGTTTTGCCATTCACCTTTAGTCATGGTTCATTGACTTTGAATATTTGCATAACTTACATGTTAAATTATTGTTATTTAAATTTCAACATTTGCATTATCAGAAGTACAAAAAGGCGAGACATATCTCTGTGTTAACAGTTTATCTTTTCTTGTAGTTCATATAAAACTTCATGATATGCCATTTTGCATGAAGAAACTGATTATGTGTTCACTTATTACATGAAGATCAAAGCAAAAAAAACTTAAACGAAATGATTACTGGAGGTTCTCTTAAAAATGCATTTGTTATAAAAATTTAGTGATTTATTTAAGGAATGACTGTAATATATTTTTTCTGTCTATGAAGAAATAACATAAAAAAAAGTGGTGCACACTGACTAACCCGCATTAGCGGGTTATTTAAAAGTGTTCACCACATTTTTTAGGTTATTAAGAATAAATAGAAAAAATATTACAGTCAATCCATATAATTTAATTCTAAATTCTATTTTAAGGAGTAGACATCACGGTCACATGACAAATTATGTCTATGAGCTGATAGACAAAACACTTTCAGCCAATCTGAAGACGTGTTACATCCAAAATTAAATTATTTGTCCTATACACTTGGTTGTTTACTTTTCAGTTACATATAAGCCAGTCTTCAGAAGTGTCAGATCACTGTTGTCCATTTGCTTTATCCCATGACGACCAAAAGTACAGTAGGAAATATGAGCATTCTCATGGGCGTTCCTGTACAGAATGTGAACAAATATCAAGTGTACCTGGCTTGATAAGCAATGCTGCCACAATTGCTGAATATGAGAGTGAAGATCAAAAAGATGAAGTTCAATATTTAGTCAATCAGGTTTGTTTGTTTCATTTTTTGCTCATCTGACATAAAAGATTCCATGGCTGTAGAATTGAAAACAAGAAAACCAAGATTATAACAGCATCCAAAAACATATATAGACATAACAAAAACAAAGCCTAAAAACAAGACAACATCACATTAAACATCAAGAAAAAAATTAATGAGATACACTCCAGAAGCTTTACAACGATAGAATGAACAAGTGACTCAGAATCCACCTCAAACTGGGAGTACACACCAGGTGCATCAGTAGTAGTTGTCCTCTGCATTTTAACACCCTTTTTTAAATATCACTCATATGATTTCATGTTGGGTTCTGACCCAAAAGAGTAAACTATGACATTTTAAACGAATTGTGGAGCCATGACTTATCGTCATATATTAAACTGAAAATTGTTACATCCATCCATAGACAATGTTTCAAAAGATAAAAAATCACATCCTTAAAAATGTAATCTTTGATTTTATAGAGCAAGAAATCCATCCACGAATGGAAGCAACATATTCTTCGTACAGTCAACCAGGATAGGGCACGAAAGGTTGTTATGGACAATTTGGAAAAAGATGAAGCTTTACTTGAATGTGACTGGGCTATGAAATTTCTGCCTATGCAGTATAGGTAAACTTTTTAGTCCATTTTAACACATTTTACTTGACTGGATGACAAATATTCAATTTTACATTCAGTTCTTGAATCACTCAAATGGTAAATTAAGTGGAAATATCAGTACGATCTCTTCTTCAGGTTATTTTTCAAAATCTTAAGTTTTGCTAGTTTTAAAAAAAATTCTTTCAAACATCTGACCTTGACCTCATTTTCATAGTTCATTGGTTAATGTTAAGTTTTTGTGTTTTAGTCTGTTTTTCAAATACTAGAAGCAGTAGGTCAACTATACAAGGTATAGGAATGTGTACAACTACACAAGTCTGTCTGGCACGTTTCGGCTGACCTTGATCTTATTTTCATGGTTCATTTGTCAATGTTAAGTTTTTGTGTTTTGGTCTGTTTTTCAAATACTATAAATAGTAGGTCAACTATATGTGCTGTACATAATGATTGTAAAATGTACATGTCTGTCTGGTAATCAAATCCAACCTTGACCTTATTTTCATGGTTCATTGGTCAATGTTAAGTATTTGTGTTTTTGGCTGTTTTTCAATTACCATAAGCAATATGTCAACAATGTTTGGTATATTGAATAATAATTGTAAGGTGTACATGTCTGCTAGACAGGATTATCTGACCTTGACTCCATTGCCATGGATTTTTGAAAATGTTAAGTTATAGGTAATACTTGTAGTAAAACCCTTATCTTTGAGACTTTCTACAATAAATCAATGGTCAGTAAAGCAGGTGAGACATTTCAGCGTGTGCACTCTTTAGTCTTGATTTATCAATGAGAAGCAATAATCTTTAAAATATTCTTGGTTTTTGAAGACTAATGTTTACAAATCTAAAAGAGCTTTTGTTTAATCATGTTAATGGAACCTTTTTTATTAGCTTTAAGATACAATCATTTTTGGATGATTGTAAATTGTCATTGTTGATTCAACGCCATTTATTATGATCCTTCATGCCGTATGCATATTACCCTTGACCTACATATACATATCGTAACTCTCAGTCTAATTTGCAATGTGAAACAGAAGAAATAGGGACTTATAATCATTATCTATCGAAGATCAGGATTTCTTCCACTGGTGTAAGAAATTCATTGACTTTTCAAAAAATTTACCCACTCATGCAAGAAATCCCAGATCCTTTAAATTCTTGTATAAGAACCTATTAGTGTATACTGTTTATTTAGCCAAAAAACCTACATTTTAAGTAATATTACAGAAATTCTTCTTTATTGCAGAGAGTCCCAGTCCAAATGGTTTTCCAAGCGTGGGCTTTCTTGGCATGTTGGTGTTGTTTTAATGAAGACAGACCAGAATGATTATCAAAACTTCACCATTGTACATGTCTTTGATAACGCAACACAAGATGCATTAACATCAACATCAATACTGCAAGATACTATCAACCATATCAATAAAGAAAATAAGAAAATCAAAACGCTCTATCTGAGGTCTGATAATGCTGGTTGCTTTCATTCATTATACTCACTAATAACTATTCCTATGATCAATAAGAAGTCGCTGATTAGAATAAAGAGAGTTGACTTTTCAGATCCTCAGGGAGGAAAATGTATATGTGACAGAAAGGCAGCACATATTACAGGTCACATAAAGAGATACGTTAATGAAGGGCAACTATGTATGTTTGCTTCTTTAAAATTTCTTTGTACATGTAATACTTCCCAGATTGAAATAGGTATCTCTAATTTTTTGCTGTCTCGGGATCTCTTTTTGAACTATCATTCTAAATCTCGAAACTGACAATGATGGTCGGTTTAGAACAAGGGGTACGACGGAAGGGATGAGTACAGATTCACGATTGTGAGCTTTCCATTTGTATGTAGCAACTTTTCGGCAACGCCTGCATATGGAGTTAATATCTCCCAGTCTTTGATATTGCAGAGCTTGCATTTCCTAGCATGATTACTTTGAACATCCGTCGTGTTGCTAATGATAGTACAAACCCGGTGATAAGTCTGATTCGGTAGGCCACATTCTGGGAAAAGGGGACGGGATTGGAGTTATGATAATTGGAACATATCCGTTGTCATTTGTTAAACGGATATTTCATAACGGTCAACCAACTCGTGAAATTAACGAAAGGACGATTTCAACTTCACCACTTGGAACTCTTGATTTGATAGCTTCCCCCTACCAAGAAAATAATGATAGGAAATACAATATAAAAAAGAAGATGTGGTATGATTGCCAATGAGACAACTGTCCACAAGAGACTAAAATGACACAGAAATTAACAACTATAGGTCACCGTACGGCCTTCAACAATGAGCAAAGCCCATACTGCATAGTCAGCTATAAAAGGCCCCGAAATGACAATGTAAAAAACAAAAGACAACTAACGGCCTTATTTATGTACAAAAATGAACGAAAAACAAATATGTAACACATAAACAAACGACAACCACTGAACTACAGGCTCCTGACTTGGGACATGCACATACATACATAATGTGGCGGGGTTAAACATGTTAGCGGGATCTCAACCCTCCCTAACCTGGGACAGTGATATAACAGTACAACATAAGAACGAACTATAAAATCTGTTGAAAAAGGCTTAACTCATCAGATGGACAAAATACAAGTGGACGTGGCAGGGTACTTGTACATCCAAACAACAAAAAGACACTAGGAACAGATCTGAGAGTACTCGCAGTTATCTGACAGCTAGTTCAAAGCCACTAACAACTAATAAAAAAATCATGCATCTAAGACTAAATTATCAATCCGTTCACATCCAACATCCAATGGATTTAGTGTAAAGACGTCATAAACAGTCAGAGAAAAACATGACCTTGTGCAATGCCAAGATACAGGTATCGACAGATTGTAGATCCATGAAAGCCCTTGAATATCGCATCAACTGGAAGATATATACTCCGTATGCAGGTGCTGCTGGGATGTTGCTACATAGAAATGAAAAAATCACAATTGGGAAGCTGAAATAATCACTTTTGTCGTAAAGCTTTGTTTTCAACCGACCATTATTGTTAATTAGTAGATGTAAGTCAAGATATGAGGCTGACTTAACTGTATCTGCTGTATCCTTTATCTGATGTTCGATGGGATAGATGCGTTCAATAAAGTCACCAAATTTTGAATTATTTAGTGAGTCGAAATAGTAGCAATCAACAAAAACAATCAGAAATCAACTTAACTCTACACAAAATTTGACGACAAAAAGGATGATTTTTCTTTCCCTATTGTAAATTTTCCTTTTTCGGACGGTGATGTTCTTCTGGCACCATCTTACGGTGTTTATTTATCCCAACTCGTTCGATATGCCCGTGTCTGTAGTAACGTTTTGGATTTCAATGAGCGTAATCTATGTATTACTGGTATATTAAGGGATTTCGTTACCACAAATTACTTAAAACCTTTTCTAAATTCTTCAATAGATACTAAGATTTGGTAACAAGTTTGGCTGAACCTGTAAAAAACTTATTTCAGACGGAATAGCACACCCTAAATTTTAGGGTAATTGTTTTCCGAGCCCGGAAATTTATATACGATCCTGGTAAACTTATCAATCCTTTAAATAAATTTATTCTAAAAGGTTACCAATTCAACACTGTGATTAGATCTTTGAATATTGTTTTTATTGGTATAAATATTGATTTTGTTATCAGTAAAATAAAATCATACTAATAGTTTTGTTATACACATATGCACTTTAACGATATTACACTCTGTCGATCCTTTATTTTGGCATTGTACAAGGTTATGTTTTTCTCTGACTGTTAATGCTGTCTTTACACTAAATCCATTGGATTTCGGATGTGTACTGATTGATACTTTAGTCTTAGATACTTGATTTTTTATTAGTTGTTATTGGCTTTGAACTAGCTGTCAGTAACTGCGAGTCCTCTCAGATCTGTATTTAGTGTCATTTTTGTTGTTAGGGATGATGGATGGATAAATACCCTGCCACGTCCGGTCTGTTTTTATGTTTGATGTTTTCTGCTTTGTATCGATCTGATGAGTTAAGCCTTTTTCAACTGATTTTTATAGTCCAAGGCTAGGGAAGGGTTGAGGGCTCACAAACATGTTTAACCCCGCCACATTCTTTATGTGCCTGTCCCAAGTCAGGAGCCCAGTTCAGTGGTTGTCGTTGGTTCATGTCATATATATTTGTTTTTCGTTTTTTTTTTTTTTTTGTTAATAATTAGGCCATTAGTTTTATCAATTGAATTGTTTCATATTTTTTATGTCGGGGCCTTTTATAGCCGACTATACGGTATGGGTTTTTTTTTTTTTATTGTTGAAGGCCGTACGGTTGCCTATAATTGCTTACATCCACTTTATTTGAACTTTGGTGGATAGTTGTCTTATTGGAAATCTAAATCATCTCCTTATTTTTATATTAATAGTAATCACTGTCATTCTTGGTTAGAACGATTCGACATTTCTTATCAAAACGGATACTTACAAATTGATGACAGTGAAGATTTTCAAACGTTTAAATCCACACCTCGTATTGCTACAAATAATGCCTTTCCAGCTGACTGTGCCTTTGTTACAATTTTATGGACTTATATATTGATCCGTTACCTTTTGTTGTTATTGAATTATATTTTGGATTCATCAATAGATTTGTTTGATGTACATAGCTTACTCTTAATACACATTTTCCTTCTGTGTCCCGTGTTGAAACAATGACAGTCCTTCTTCCATCAAGCCGGAACTATTATTCTTATTTTCAATGCAAATAAACTGAAGCAGCTATACAGTTTATGCGAGCTTGCAACACTTACCTTATTGTAGATGTAATATATTTTCATAATGTATATCTGTCGGGTAAAGCTCTACAGAGCTTGCGATATCAAAATTAGAAGATGTGGTATGGTTGGCAATGAGAAAACTCTCCACAAGAGACCAAATGTCAAAATGACACAGAAATTAACAACTATAGGTCATCGTACGGCCTTCAACAATGAGTAAAACCTATACCGCATAGTCAGTAAAAAGCCCCGAAATAACAAATGTAAAACAATTCAAACAAGAAAACTGACGGCCTGATTTATGTACAAAATAATTAACGAAAAACAAATACAATATGATATACAGCAACTGACGACAACCACTGAATTACAGGCTTCTGACATGGAAAAAGCACATACAAAATTTGGCGGGATTAAACTAGTTTGAAGGTGTGATAACCCTCCCCTAACCTGAGACAGTGGTGTAACAGTACAACATAAGAACAAACTATAAAAATTAGTTGAAAAGGGCTTTATTCATCAGATCGATATTTTTATATCTCATTTCTCGATAAAACAAATGAGTTTAATTATATAAATATATAAAAAATATTCAACAATTTAAGAAGAAACTGTATTCACAACTACATTTGACAAAGTTTGAGATATTGTGGTAATATTTATTTACGATGTGATTTGTATGTGTTTAACGTTCACTAGTAAATGTGAAGTGAATATCTGAACTGGAACAAATGCATGTGATATGATTAGAAGCCCTGTTTTGTATTAGACCAACAAAATGAGTCTCAGTTTAACGTGCTGGCTCATAAGTTAACGGTCCACAAGAAAACATGACTGCCCCCTCCCCTTTCAGGATCTTTGATCTAACTCCTTGAATTAGTGCCTGTGGGTGTTGGAACCTTAGTTTCTAAATAAATTCTTAATATATCAACTGGGAATTTCTAAATGTTTGTTATAAATCATATCAGTATCGAAGTAATGATTACTGAGCTGATGATACCATTGGGGATTTAAGAGTACACCAGCAGAGATATCGAAACAGAGCTAGTAGATGAAAATAACCTATTAAAATGTAATACGTTCAAAATGCTTCTCTGAATTTACCTTCAGCAGGAACGCTTATACCTTAACATTTGAAAGCCAGGGATGTAAAATCACGCAGTCACGTAAGAAACTTTATATCAAAGAGGAATATAACAAGAATAGTCAAATTCATCTGAGGGCAAATTTTCCGTAATGAGTTCTAACTACGTTAGCCAAAGGTCACCTAAAATTACTTTGGCTATTCTCTTATGTCATTTTTTATTATGTAGCTCTGTTTAAACATCCTGGCATTCAAATGATAAGCGTTTTGGACGCGCGAAATGTATAAGGTAATATTTCAACTTAGTAGTGTAACGTTTATGGATCATTGTAAATTCCCCTTTTTCTGTTTTAGATATATATATAACTTGTTTGTCCGTTCACTTTTCGCGGGGATCGTTTTTCTCGTGCTTGAGACTCAATGTCCAGACTTGGATATTTAAACCTCGTCTGGACAATATTTCTTTAGATTAGTCCTGGAGCGAGCACAGCACAGTAAAGCCGAGCTAGCGGGTATAATGTCCTCTCTACCAGTAAAGTAAACGGCTGAGCTGAATAAAATAATAAGATACTAGAAATTTAGAGGTGTCCGTTTACTTTAAATATGAAGAGCTGTACACTAGTTGTCCCCTATGCACGGTAAAAATACTAACCTCAATCAATCAAGTTCATGACGTCCCGCCTTCATGACGTCCCGCCGAGATGAAATAAATATACCCACCGGTTCCCACCGACTTTGTTAGACTAGAACATGAACCTCATAATTCCATGTACTAGGGAACAAAATCAATCCAGTAAAAAAAAACATCGCATTAATTCTATTCCCGTTTAATTTTCGGTCCAACCAGAACAATGTCTGAAACACATTTTTCAATATCATTGACCAGTTCAAGACCTTAAATAAAACATGCGACAATACAAATTCAATTTCAGAGTAAGGCACGAACAATTCCGAAGATTGACGACCGTTACTCTAAAATATCCCTCGAATTAACCATCTTTCTAAATATCGCTATCAAAATGAACCCCATCTCTTTATAAACCTGAAATCATAAAATATCTAGCTAGAATACAATTACTTTTATTTATTTTGGAACGGAAACGTAAATTAAAATTTAGAAATGTTTGACTCTAAAACCGAAAAGAAATATATCAAATGTAAAGTAGTAAATATTTAAGTCAAACATGGAAATACGAATGAAATGAAATTTAAAGTACGACTTACCAGTACGAAAATTTTTCCCCAATCTAAAGAAATATTGTCCAGACGAGGTTTAAATATCCAAGTCTGGACATTGAGTCTCAAGCACGAGAAAAACGATCCCCGCGAAAAGTGAACGGACATACAAGTTATATATATATATATCTAAAAATAGAAAAAGGGGAATTTACGATGACCCATAAACGTTACAATTTATGTCAATCGCGGACGATATGTTTTTCTTGGTAGGGGGTATTTGTATTTCTAAACTGGCCTGAATTAGTGTTTCTATCTATACTTTAAAGATTGTTGTTGATAAGACGTTAAGAGTATGATTATTGGGATCAGTCATTACTTTGAAAGTTTTACAGGAGCGTCGGTGGCCGAAAGGTCTAAAAAGTCCGAACTCCAAGGAAAATTCAAAACGGAAAGACTTTTATCAAATAGCAAAATCAAAAGATGAAACACATCAAACGTATGGAAAACAACTGTCATATGACCTGGTACAGCGTTTCCTTATGTAGAAATCGGTGGATTAAATCGAGTTGTATAGCATGTATAGCTAGCTAAACCTCTCACTTGTATGACAGTCGCATAAAATTCCATTATAGTCACAACAATGTGTGAGCAAAACAAAGAGATACAATACGTAATCGAACTACTATATCTCTAGCTTTTCAACTCTTAGGTTGTGAGTTCGAATTCCGCACGTGGCAAGTGAACTCGACTCCAATCTTAATTGACTAGGATTGTCAGTTTCCCTACAGAAGGTCTTGGATCTCTCAGGTATTTCGGCTTCCTCAACCAATAAAATATGACCGCCCCGAAATCGTACAAAAGTGTTGAAAATTGCGTTGAAAATCAATCAATTAACAAATTGTTTTTCACATTTTCTCATTTGATTTTTCTTCAGGTACACAAAGGATACAGCTAGTGAAAAAGTATGCGTTCCCTGTGTTTAAACCCAGTTTTCGTTGTATATGTCTTTTATCTGTGTCCTTTGGCAACATGTTTTAAATGACCGATTATATATTATAACTACCTTTGATAATATTAACATCTGACTTTCTTACATAATAGTTTTTGTTTTTTTTAGACCTTAAGGACACGTAAGGAAATAATGCAGTATCCGACTATTCCCACTGTCACATGACACATTTTTTGTATCATTGGATATTTTAATTCTTTTCGACTGAAGTAGATGTATATATTTTCATTGCAGTCAATTGTTAATGAAACAATAATGCTAGCATAACAGTATGCCTTTGTGGCGATTTTGTCAGGCCAATAGATGTATGTTGTCAAACATGTGGTGTAAAGAACAGTATACCTATAAGCCGTTGTGGATATTTCGTCAGGCCAATAGATGTATGTTGTCAAACATGTGGTGTAAAGAACAGTATACCTATATGCCGTTGTGGATATTTCGTCAGGCCAATAGATGTATGTTGTCAAACATGTGCTGTAAAGGCCTATATGCCGTTGTGGATATTTCGTCAGGCCAAAAGATTTCTGTTGTCAAACATGTGCTGTAAAGGCCTATATATAAGCCGTTGTAGAGATTTCGTCAGGCCAATAGATGTATGTTGTCAAACATGTGCTGTAAAGGCCTATATGCCGTTGTGGAGATTTCGTCAGGCCAATAGATGTATGTTGTCAAACATGTGGTATAAAGAACAGAATACCTATAAGCCGTTGTGGAAATTTCGTCAGGCCAATAGATGTATGTTGTCAAACATGTGGTGTAAAGAACAGTATACCTATATGCCGTTGTGGATATTTCGTCAGGCCAATAGATTTCTGTTGTCAAACATGTGCTGTAAAGGAATAAATACCGTTGTGGAGATTTCGTTAGGCCAATAGATTTCTGTTGTCAAACATGTGCTGTAAAGGCCTATATGCCGTTGTGGAGATTTCTTCAGGCCAATAGATGTATGCTGTCAAACATGTAATGTAAAGGCCTTTATGTCGTTGTGGAGATTTCGTCAGGCCAATAGATGTATATTGTCAAACATGTGGTGTAAAGTCCGTTCAATTCCAAAAATGAGGTAAATTACGTTTCTGTTACGTTTTGGTCCTTCTGCCAATTCCTTATTAAAATTAAGATACCACTACAACAGTTTTAACATGATTTTTTAAATCACAATGACTTTATTTTGTGCAAGTACCAAATAAACTCATTATAGATACCAGGCTGAAAATTGTGTACGCCAAACTTGCGTTTCTTCTACAAAAGTACCACCAGTAACGCTCGAATCAAACAAGTTAAAAGTTAACTGTTCATTGTTGTTTCTGTTTTGTTTGAAGGTTTAATTTCTAGAAGGTGGCGGAAGGTCAACTGTATTAGGATTGTTGTGATACATATTTATATTTTGGTAATTTTTTTTTTTTTTTTTATTTGACAAAGTGTATATCATATAGTAGGTTAGAAATAAAAAATCAATCAAAATAAAAAAAAATAAGTCTTTTAGGGAAAAGATCCCTACTGCATAAAATCAACTAACTTTGTTTAGTACGATTGATTAGTATTGTAAATGAAAGTTAGCCTGTATCGATATTCAGTAGATTGGATATAATACAGAGTCTTATATATTATGATTTAAGGTTAGAGGCCACTACCACCGACGCCGACATCAGAAGTAGAAAGGAAGGCCATCCAACCAGGTGATCAGAAGGAATCGGGTATGAATATCTAACTAATGCCTGGATTAAATTAAGGAATAACAGTAATGTATTTGAAGAGTTGCCACCGTCAAATCCACAATTGACAAATGTTCAAATACAGTACTGTTATTCATAATCTAATAAAATTCTCCTACCCAACACACTATGTTGCCAAAATAAACGATCAAATTGTGTCAATGACCTAAAATGTATACACATCAAATCCTTCTGCAAAACAAATAGTGCAAGGTAAGAAAGTTTGAAAAATGACAAAAATCTGAAACAAATTTATTAAGTTCATAAATTATTCACAGTAGTACTTTCACATCGCTAAGCAATGGTTTTAGAAAATTAAATCAACAAATAACTAGTATGTGCAGTCAGCTATGAAATTGATCTACACAAAAAAATGTCGCTGTCAGTCGAAGTTCGAAGCGGCAAAATGATTTTACAACTAATGACAGATTTACTGAGGTGAAGAATGTGGCAACTGGTAGTTGTAAATCTGAACTGTGGAGTTACTGATCTCAAACTGTTTACTGTATAACGGAGGTAAGTTGTTTAAATTGTTTTGACGCATATTCAATTGATTCGGGTGAGACTGAGAGGAACTGTCGAAGGTGCACACGCAAATGTTGAAGATGCGACTGTTGCTGTAGTTCGAATTCTTATGTTTGATTTAGGAGATACCTTTACTTTATCTGTGGTAGCAGTAGGCGCTTCATCAAGACCTTGTAACATAGCTGAATATTTTCTTTTCTGTTTGTCAGAAGAATCTGCATGATATGAAGAGAGACTTGTCTCATATTTGTGGCCTGCTATTTTCATTATCTCTCTGTCTGCAATACCCGTTTGTGCCAAGATATTAAATTGTTGTTGGCCGAACACAATGATTTATAAGATTGGGATTTAATTTGACATATCATTCATTATGTTGTTGAACATCTTTTCACCGAGAGGCCTTAAAGTATACCATCTTTCATCATTTTTAACTATTTTTGGACGTGAAAGTTGAAAAAGTTATCTGTATTAAGATTTCTCTTTGACATATACAATATTAGGTGGGGCTTGAATAGGACAGTCATTCAAATGTATCGGTGATTTTTGTTGTTTTTTGGTGAATTGCCGATCATCAGTTTTAAATTTGATCTTTTTTGCCTTTGATTTTCTCTACCACGACGACAAAAACTTATCATGATATCGAACCATTCTTCCATTGTAAACATTATGGATTTTTAATTGACATAACATCTGATTCCCTCGACTTTTGAAAATCTTCTGTAGATATAGTGGGGTGGCTTTTGGCTTTGTCTAAACCCTCATATTGAAGCTTTTCTAACATTGCTGCAAACATTTGATTATTGTTTGATTTGTTCATCAGTGCATATGTTTTATTATACGGTGCAACTCTCAAATGTCTGTTGATGGATGCCCTAATTCCAAAAAAATGTGATTTTGGAATTGGAATTACCGACTGTACTTTTAACTTATGCATACAACTCCCTACAGGTTTCATTTAAACGGGTTAGGTCAAGATCTTCAAAATTAACTTTTTTTTTTCTTTTTTTCCAATAACCACAGAATATGAAAGGAGATTTGTTTTTTTTTTTAAATTAATTCTAATGCTACGTTGTTTAAAAGTCCCCCCTCCCCTCCTCTCCGTCGAATACCAAGTTTTTTATGCAATGTGTCATGTAACTTCATGTTAATTGGATGACGTCTGCCGTCAATTCCATGGTTGAATGTCGGAGTCATTGACGAAATAATTGCAAAATAGTCAATAGCAGTTGAAATTTTAGACCGTTCGGTCATAAAACTTTTCTTAGTAATTGTAGTACAACATTTGTGCTTGGAAACTTCAAATTCATGATTTTGATTGGTTGATTTCTGAGTTTGGGTGCAATAATCGTACTCAAGACGTTTTTGACCGTAACTTATGACTTATTTTGAACAGTTACGGGTACATGTATTGCATTAGAATAAGAATACCAGTAGCGTATTTAATGAGTTGCCAATTACATGTGTACAAGTTATGATTTTAATGCATTTTTGATATATATAAGATATTTTTCATTGGCTAAAAATTTGAATCGTAGAATAAAAACATGATAACTTTCAGTTTAAAATTTTTAATTTGTATTATGTCACATTTAGCCGTGACATTTATTCGTCAAAATGCATTAATGACGTTTCGCAGATTTTTATTTTATTTCCAATGGAACGCATAGAAATGAAGAAAAATAACTCAGTTCTGTTACTCTGTCATAAAACAGATAGTTTATAAGTTGAAAAATGTGTTTGTTATCCCCTGTTTTTCCATTAAAAAAGAATGAATTATATCTTACTGTATGTTTTTGAGTAATGCATTTGTACAGATAGATTGTGAAAGTAAGGAACAGGGATATAGCTGTGTGCTGTTTAGTCACTTTAATTTCACTTGTTCATTGAAGGTATCATTCATCTTACGTTCGACTTCAGCAAGTAGAACTTGGTCAAGAGTGACAAGACGGTCATCGTCGGATTCAATTTGTTGATTTGTGATGTCTGCTGTTGCAATTTGTGGGTTTGTACCAATTTCTTTCTTTCCCCGATGTAGTGTCTTGATATGCAACTTCCAAATCAAATTGCGGTAATACCAATAGACTAAGCAACGCATCGTCGTACTCCAACGTATCGACAATATCTGGGTCAGCCATTGTTTACAAAATAAACAAGCGCACAAGACTGCGTAGTAATATTTACATTCATTTCACTAAGCATGTCAACTGTGGAATTGACAGGAAACAACAGCCTTTGAAAACACCACTTGGAAAATTATTGCATTAGAATATTCAAATATTTCAATTTTTCTTGGTATTTTTTTATGTTTGCTTGTTTGCTTGCAATACAGTTGCTTAGTTGCTTCAGCATACAAATGTTAATGCTAACTTTGCTTTATATGTATTATCAAACCTGCTATGCTGAATTTTTGCTTTTGAATATATTTTTGTTCATTTTTCTGTTGCTTATTTACTTATTTTCATTTTCAGTTTTTTCCAGTCATTTAGTACTATTTGCAGCTGCTTTAACTTGCCGTATTCTATTAATATATGCTTGTTTTATTCCATCTGATACGGACTGCCACATATGAGTTGAAGTTTGAATATGCAAATCCTTGATTTCTTTCTAAATGATATTTACAAGAACGGAATGATCTTCCAAAATAAGTACATAAAAATACAGATCTTTACGGTTGGATTTACTAATTTAAAATTGCTGAGAATCAAATGTACTCGATTGAAATATCTTTAGAGTTATCTCCCCTAGACCGGTCAATGTCTTTCCTGCACAATAACAGTGAATGTCTCAGAGTATAGATTTGGTATATGTTTTGAAAGTGTGAATCTGTCTTATTCTTGGATTTTAAGTTTTCATATATATGTATTTATTGTATAATACATACGTGTTTTAGGTGTTGAAGAGCTTAAGAAATAAAACAGTTTTAAAGGAAGATAATTCAAAAAGTCCCTTGGTGTATCCATGTATTTTCTCTCATCAATAGAGTAATAAATATTGATACAAGTAAACACATGTATGAAGGGTAGTATTCTTAAAATAATTACGTATAATGGTCAAGGTCTTTACAAAAAAGGAGAAACGGAGAGATGTTTTGAATTATTTAGAGTCAAAGAGTTTTCATATCTATTATCTGCAAGACACACATTTTATACAACAAGAAGATTTAAACATTAAGAACCAATGGATAGAGGAATACCTTTTCGATTCATGTACATCCAATCAGAGAAATGTGGCCATCTTTTTTAATGAAAATTTTGTTTTTCAAATTCACAAAGTTAACAAAGATGAAAGATTAAACCTTCTTGGATTTGATATTGCAATTGAAGAAAAATATTAATGTATTTAATAGTTCAAGTCCAAATGTAGATACTGTCTGCGTTTATCAACAGGTGGCAAAAATTATTGAGTAATTTGATTCTAATTATTCTTTGTGATGATTTTAATCTCATTCAAAGTTTCAATCTTTACACTCATAACTATGTTAATAACAACAACCCAAAGTCTAGATCAAACTTACTACAGACAACAGAAAACTATAATCTAGTTGATCCGTTTACATACTTATACCCCATAATGAAAAGGTTTACATCGAGAGAGAAAAAATCTTTTAAACAATCTCGTTTAGACTTTGTTACGATTTCAGATAATATTTGTCACTTTGTTAACGATGTTCAAATTGATGATAGTTACAGATGTGATCATTCACTAGTGATCTTTTCTTTCACAATTAATCAATTATAATAAATAAAGGCCTTTGGAAGTTTATTTACACTCTTCTTCGTGATACTGACTATGTTAAAGGAAATGAAAAAAAAATCATTAGGCTAAGTACAATAAAAAAAAAAAAAAAAAAAAAAAAACAATACGTTGCTATGGTTTACAGAATTGAAAATTTACAAGATATTGACAACACTGAGATTGAAATTTACTATAGACAAGTTATATGTCGAAACTTTACTTACAGAAATACCTGGTTAAACTATTTGATATGCATCTTATAAAAAAGATGGTATAAACATAGAAAATGAGATTATTTTAAAATGTAAGCAATAAAAAGAAAATGCACAAACAAAAGAAACTCTGGAAGAGATTGATCATAAACAGGCCGAATTAAAAATGTATAAACAGAATAAGGTGAGAGGACAATATATCAGGTATCAGTGATGAAATGGAAAACCCTACGAATTTGGTTATTAATTTGGAGACTGGAAACTATATCAATAGGACTGAACAGACAATGGGGTTGTAGTGGAATAGGAAAACAAAAATCTTAAGTCAGACAAAAGCGTTTTCTGAGAAACTTTATAAAAACAAAATGTTTGAGAAGTATTGATTTAACAAGAGATATTTTTTATGGGGGTAAATCAAAGCTGAGCGAGGATGAAAAAGCAGTTATTGGAAGGAAATATTAGGGTTTTTTTTTTAATTAACTATAGCATGTACAGCTTCAAAGAGAATGCAAATAATAAGTGTCCAGGTGTTGATGGCTACATCGCAGAATTCTTTACGTTCTTTTGGATCTTTTGGATTTATGTTAGAAATAACATTAACGGTACCAATGTTTCTGCACTTGATGAGCAAGTCGACAATAAATGTCTCTTCTGTGATGATTGGGGCCAAAATATTTGAAATCCAACGCTTATAATGAGGATCTTTTAAACAAACAAAAAGGACAAAAAAGGGTAAATTTGTTCTAAGATCTATTAATTTTGAATATGGGAAGGGTCAACTGTCTGTCATCCAGAGACAGGTAGTGATTACATGTATTTCAAAAGAAGGTAAACCAAAATAAGTTCGAAAAGTTTGAGACATATTACTCTTTCAATTCTCCATATAAATTGGAACAAAGCTGTAACGCACAGATAATAAAGTCTTTTTTTTAAATAATAAGTTCTGATCAAACTGGCTTCATATCAGGTAGATATATATGAAAAAATTGTAAATAAAAAAAATGTACACTATTCTGCATTTTACTGACAAACATTCATTGAACTCCTTGAAGTTTTTAGCTGATTGATTTTAAGAGTGTATTTGATTCCATATTTTGGTCTATATTTATAAAACAGTAACATAAGTAATGAATTTTAATTTTGATGATTCAGTTATTTCTTGGGCAAAACTTTTTATAATAATATAACAGCTGCAGTAAGACAAAATTGTTTTCTATCAACATTTCTTTACTGTAAAGGGAGGTTGTAGACTGGGGATCCTTTATCTCACTATTTTGTCTTGCTATGTGCAGAAATGTTCGGCATTCTGATAAGATTCTGATAAGAAGTAGCAGGGAGAGAAAGGGTATCACTATTGGTGATACAGAATTTGTATTTTCTCAATGTGCAAATGATACATCATTAATATAAGATGGTTCGCCAAAATTACTAGATGCATCTCTTCGTGTTATCCAGTTTTATCCTGAAATCTCGGGACTTAAGATTAAAAAAAAAAACACAATTGCTGTTTTGACTTGTAGTACAAAACAAAGTTTGGATTGAAATTGCATGAATGGGGCTCAATTTCCTTGGAATTATTTTTCAGTTGATCTTGATAGAAGGATTTGTTTTACTCAATTATAGGTCAGTGCTAGATGTTATAGACAACAGTTGAAAAAAAATGATTTAAACGATATCTCATTCCGTTTAGAAAGATTACCATTTTGAAAACATATAGTTTTTTTTGTGTGAGGAAATTTTAAATTTATCGACAGAAATAAAAACAATGTATGTTATTCTATTTATAACATCCGCCACTGAGAATATCTTATTGTAAATGTTCATGTGGCTGCTTTTGTTGAGGCACTGTCTTAACGGATAAGATACATGTCTGTCTGAATGCCGTTTTTATTCATGTTTCTCATATTAAAGTCAATGGGAGGCCTTCAACATATGTTGAAAAAGGATAAAAGCATACATATTTAGACCAACTACCGCAATTGGGCATAGACTCGGAACTAGAGCTTATATTGAATATACCTCATTGTAGATGTATGTTTGTTGTTTTATTTTTTTTTTTTTTATATCGTTCGATATTGGTGTCTGATTGACGTACACCCGGCATCTCCCCTTATATTCATAGAACCCTTCATAGCTTGTAAATTAATTTTTGTTTACATTTTTGTCCGTGAATTAGAATAAAAGTTTACTGTCAGACATTTTTCGATGATTTAACTTACAATATTTTTTCTCTTTATCAAACGAAATATACATCCGCCCCTCCTCTGAATCCACCAATAAGAATATCTCATTTTAATTGTCCGTTTTGCTGCTTCTAGTTGTAGAGACATTGACTCAATGGATAAGATACATGTATGTCTGTCACAATCCTAGGTCTAATTTAAATTGAATTTTTGTGCAATTTCTCAACTGTGTTGAAAGAAACTATTTTTTTCTAGAATACACCCCTATTTGCGATAGTTGTTCATCTGATAACTTAGAGAATGTTTTACCTCAAAACTAAACAACTGTGTTCTCAACCCACTTATTTGCAACAATGGATTTTTTTTTTTTTTTTTTCAAAACTGATAACGGATCGATGTTTAGATATATTTCTAGACCGAGCTTAACTAAAACAATTTCAGTGCATTTTGGTAACAGTTTATGGTGTCTTCTTACAGCGTCTGGCGCAAATAAAAAATTTCAATCCTGGTATCCATGATGAGTTTATTTACACATCCAATAACCGATACATCGATTCACAATTTGAGTGCAAGCGGGAGGTTTAAGTTTCTTCAAGGAAATTTCTTATTATTTTTGCCACTGATCATGCATATTTAAGCGGTAAAAATCTAACACAAAACCTCAAAATTGCTAATTAAATAAATGTATGCATATTGTACATATTCAAATATCACATTTTGAAAATAATTTATCAATAAATTAAAGTGTACGTAATACGCATATTTGTAGAATAAGAAACTTTCATCAAGTACTTGCAAAGTTGTTTGTTTTCGAACCAGCCGACACAGCAGTAAACAATGTGGTCGTAGTATTACGTAAATACTTCACGGAAGTTCTTAAGAGAGAAGTTATAAATTCTTCTAAATTCAGGTTCGTGCCACAGAGAGTCATATATTAAACGATCATATTTTTTTATTATTATAACCATATCTCAGATTAAGGCCTTCTGAACATTTGAAGGTCACTTTAACTACATATACAAAACACGTAAATTATACACTTATACTAAATTATACACGTTTCATCTCGGTATCTAGTAAGTGATCTACAACTTTCAAATAGTCAAAGAATTGATCATAAACCTTTGTAATAAAACATAGGAAAAAAGTTGAATTTACTATTACTATACTAGAGTGTAAAAATTCGTTGTTTTAGAAAAATTACGTTTTATGCACACTATACACTCAATTGATTTTCGTTCATATACTTTCTTGGACATTTTTGTCAGACATGATTGGTCTTGCCTGTCATATAATAAGGTACTGTTACATTTTATGAACTACATTAGCATTATGATGGTATTGAGCTTTATTATGTTACACTTTCTAATATATCGTATTATGTTGATACTAATGTAGAAGGCAATTTTCATCTTATCATTTTTGGGGCCAGAATATTCATTTAAAGATGCGGACATTACTGACAACTGCTGACCGAACCCAATCCCTGAGGCATCTGCTTTAAACTAAAAGTAGTTTACTGTTACAAAAACTAGATTTGATATACTTTTAATAAGACCGGATCAATTGATTCAAAAATTATAAAAAGAAGATATGAAAAAATATCAACAAAAAACTTTCATCCAGAAGAAAATTCAAACTTGATCTGTCACTTTTATGATATAACTGAGTATTAAAGTTCAGAAAATAAGATTTTCATCCAATTTAACATTTTCAAAGAACTACAAGTTAGTTCAGTAATAATGTTTGTTTTCCTTATGTCGGAAATTTGTTATTGGAATCCAAATGATTTTTTTTCTTTGACGAAAGCAACGAAATCTTCATGTGGACTGTAGTGTTTTCGAAGGTAGATTAAAGCGAAGCTTCCGGAATATCGTTTTAAGTGACGATTAAAAGACTATACATAATTGATGATATTTTGCGAGAAGTGAGATACTTTTCCTGTAATCTAACCTCGTGTCAAAATAAAACCTTATGAAATCTATTATGACTACTGAATCACTCTAAACTAGAGACATTAGACAGCATTATCACATGTAAACTCCACAGAACTTTTGCGCAAACTATATTTATATTTAGCTTACAAAATATTGATTTAACCTCAATATTTTTATATCGAGCTTACAAAATATTAATTTGAGCCCATGTAATAATTGTTGAGTTCTCAAATTCATATTGTCTTACAATATATATATTTTGTATCTGCATGGTACCCTAGCATGGCTACCTATATAACAGCTACTATCATCTTTCATTAATATCAATGAGAAATTAAAACTTTATCAATCAACTGAACGAGTGAAAAACAACTGTCATATTCTTAATTTGGTACAAGCATTTTCGAATGAAAAAAGTGTGTTTAACCTGGTTGTATAGCTTGCTAAACATTTTGGTGACTTTAATTAGTCAACGAAGTGACCATTAACCTTTTGTAATAAAACATATGAAAATATTGGAATTTTCTATTGTTAGAGTGTAAAAATTCAATTTTTTTGTTAAATTTCATGCTTTTGATAGTCCTTTTAATTCGGTTGGCAGTTTTGATTTTTAATTCCTTACACTAGCCTTTCATACAATTTTATGAAACAAACTGTTTCCTTCCTGTCTAATCAAATGGTCGTTTGAAACATTTGAATGCAAATTTATTTGCTGCAACTCATATAAAGCTTTCTCGTCTAATGAGAAAGGTAAATTTGTAAGAAATAAACTACAAACTGCTCAGAGTCTGAAAGGACCATATTTTATTAAATAAATACAATTTATATGGATTTGTACTGGGTTTGGCCATAAACAATGAATCATGATAGTACAGAAACAAGTTCGCTGATATAGGGACGCAATTGGTGCCATTTGGGAATAACAACAACCTTCCGATACACATTATTGCGGAAATGTACATAAATGTTGTGAAGAAAAAAATTTACAGCTTCAACCAATTCATCACACCTCCAGTAAGTATCACTACAAACTGCTCAGAGTCTGAAAGACCATATTTTGTGCTCGAGCACAGATTTTACTTGACAAGACTCGACATAATCTCAACAGTACTTAACTGTACTTAACTGTACTCGACTTTGGTCTCGACTTTACTTAATAAGTCTGATTCAGTACTTGATAATTTTGCTAAAGTCGGAAAATAGTCTCGACCAGTCTCAGCTCAGTCTTGATCAGTCCCGACCTGTCTCGACCAGTCTCAACTCGGTCTTGACCTGTCTTGACCAGTCTCGACCAGTCTCGACCTGTCTCGACTCAGTCTTGACCTTTAGATTTAGTCTAGACTGATCGGAATCAGCCCATCTATCTCAATTATATATTGATCTTACAAAATTCTAGGTTATTTGGTAGTTCATTGCTGTCAAATTAAAAGATTTAATTAATAGATAAAAAAAAGCAAGAATTTTCAGTTCTGATAAAATTCAGATAGTCACCTTTAATTATTTCTATAACTTTTTCAAATCAACTTGGATTTTCATAAAACTATACTGCTATCTCAATTATATATTGATCTTACAGAACGTTATAGTATAGTAAAGTTGGAGAATACATTGTATATATAATTTTCAGTTCTGATAAAATTCAGACTGAGCAAACTACCAAATAACCCGAGACTAGTCGATTTTCCGACTTTAGCAAAATTATCAAGTACTGAATCAGACTTATTAAGTAAAGTCGAGACCAAAGTCGAGTACAGTTAAGATACTGTCGAGATTATGTCGAGTCCTGTCTTAAATTTGACAGCAATACACCAAACTACCAAAAATCTGTGCTCGAGCACAAAATATCAGAACTGTCTTTTAATTTCATACTCTGAGCAGTTTGTAGTGATACTGAGTACTGGAGGTGTGATGAATTGGTTGAAACTATAAATGTTCTTCTTAACAACATTGATGTACATTTCCGCAGACTCTGAATAGTGATACTTCTGGAGGTGTGATGAATTGGTTGAAACTATAAATGTTGTCATTCCGCAAATGGAGACCAATTGCGTCCCTATACCACCGAACTTGTTTCTGTACTGTTATGATTTATAGTTTATGGCCAAACCCAGTAAAGATCCAAATAAATTGTATTTATTTAATAAATGTAATAACAGTTACCATTATCTTGATGATGTTTTTGCATTAAATAATAGACTATTATAAATAATACTCAAATGTTTTTATAAATTCTTCCATAGTCTATGGAAGAATTTAGTATCAATGACCCATAGATACAAATATTTGGTTTGGAAGTCTGTACCTGTAAAAGACTTATTACAAATGGGATATCACATTCTTATTTGTACGGTGAAGTTGTTTACCGAGCTTGTATATTTAGATACGATCCGGGTTAACATCGATCTTTTAAATAAACTTATTCTGAAAGGTTATTAATTCAACACTGTAATTAGATATTTGAATTTTGTTTTATCGGTATAAATATTGATTTTGTTATCAGTAAATTAAGACCAAACTAAAGATCATTGTTATATACATTCACTGTTCTACAATCTGTCGATACCTAAAACTGACATTGCACAAGGTCATCTTCTTCTTTGATTGTTAATAACGTCTTTACCCTAAATCTATTGAATATTGGATGTGTACTTATTGATTTTTTAGTCATGGACACATGCTTTTTCATTAATTGTTATTGACTTTGAACTAGCTTATAGTAACTACGAGTACTCTCAGATCTGTTCTTTGTATCTTTTGTTTTTTGTTAGGGTTTTTATGTGCTTTGTATCAATTTGATGAGGTAAGCTCTTTTAAACTAGGTTTTATAGTTTATTCCTATGTCGAACTATTACACCACTGTCCTGGTGAGGGGAAGAATAGGGCGCCAGCAAGCATGTTTTACCCCATCAAATTATGTGTGTGCTTGTCACATGTCACAAACCTGTAATTCAGTAGTTACCGTTTGTTTCTGTATAACATATTTGTTTTTCGTTTATTGTTTTGTACTTAGAGCAGGTCGTTAGGTTTCTCGTTTGAATTGTTTTACATTTTTCATTTTGAGGCATTTTATAACTTACTATACGGTATGAGTCTTGCTCATTGTTCAAGGCCTTACGGTCAACGACAGCTGTTAACAATTATGTCATTTGCTCTCTGGGGTTAAGTTATCACAACGTTTATATTATACCTGACATTTTTATATGTTGTGTATAGAAAATGTGTTTTAAGAATGTACAGGATGTATATATATATATATATAGAAAATCTTCCTTCTCACATTCAAGACACAACAGATTATCTTCGTAAAATGGAATCCATGAACCCTCTTCCTCCGGAAACCCTCCTCGTCACTTTAGATGTCACCTTATTGTATACCAACATACCTCATGATGACGGAATACAATCGTGTAAGGAAATATGGTACTCTCGCAACACCTTAGAACCACCTACCAAATGTTTAGTCCAGCTGCTCACTCTGGTTCTGAAATGCAACAATTTCACCTTTAATGGTGAACATTACCTTCAGATAAACGGGACAGCGATGGGGACGAAAATGGCACCGTCATACGCTAATATTTTCATGGGAAAATTAGAGAAACAAATTATTTCAACATCTTTATCCAAACCTCTGTCTAGGTTCCGTTTCAGCGATGATGTTGACATGAAATGGATTGAATCCCAACAAACATTGGATGATTTTATCAGACATGCAAACAACGCACACTAGTCAATTAAATTTACATATGAAATTTCCGACTCCAAAATATCTTTCTTAGACACTACTACATCTATTAAGGACGGTGTCATATCAACAGATCTCTACTGTAAACCTACAGATAAACATCAGTACCTTTCTCCCCAAAGCTGTCACCCCAAACACTGTACAAAAAGTATCCCGTACAGTCAAGCTCTCAGAGTAAAGCGGATTTCCTCCTCTGAGGAGGCAATCACTAAACGGTTACAGGAACTTCGCGGTTTTTTGACCAAACGAGGCTATAAGAAATTGGACATAGATAAGGGGTTTGCGCGTGCTAATAACAACAGCCGCAATGACCTATTACAGTACAAACAGAAGAGGCGCAGCAAAATAGTTCCGTTTGTTTTAACATACAATCCCGCCTTTACTAACCTTTCACGTTTGATCCATGCCAATTGGCAAACTATTGCCAAGCACCCAAAATTGTCCAAGATCTTTCCCAATCCTCCTGTCTTAGCTTTTCGGAGACCAGCAAGTCTGAAAGACTTATTTGTGAGAGCTGACGTCTCCTCCAATAAAAGCTGTTCAACTGCAGGATGGTGAAAGTCGTGTGGTAACAGACGATGTCTGACTTGCCAACAAATACTGAATACTCAAACATTTACTTGCCACTCCACTGGGTCTGTGTACACTATATTTTGTAATGTAACTTGCAAAACACAGAATGTTGTATACCTTCTTCAGTGTCGATGTGGCATGCAGTATATTGGCGAGACAGAACAGCCATTCAACAAACGCATGAATGGTCATATAAGTGACTACACCTGCAAGCCCGACCTCCCCGTAAGTCGTCATTTGAGATCAGCTGGTCACGCCAAGCTGATCTCAAAAACTTACAATCACAATCATAGACCACAACGAGGGTTGTTCAAGGGCCGAAAGACTTGCTCGGGAAAGGTTTTGGATAAGAAAGCTTAGGACAGTTTCCCAGAGGGCATAAATGAAAAACATAGAATGAGTCACCCATTTTCCCTACCATCACTCATTTTCCTGACATCATTTGTTTCCAGTTACTCCGGCTTCCTCACTTGACTCTTACAGTTTTAAGGATTCTTTTGGAATTTTTGGAATTTTACTAGTTTAAATACCAGGGTTCTTTTCATTTGGTAGGGATGTACAAGTACGCATCCACGTCCAATTATTTAACCTTAGCCCAAATTTACTATTATATTTTATTTTCATTATAAAACTGCTATTTATTTGGGATGATAAATACGCAGCCTCTGTTTGACATATTTTACCTGCTTATATCGATCAGTGATTCTTTTTTTGGGGAATGTATTTACACGCAGTTGTTGTAACATCTTAACTGGCGTCATTTTGGAATTTTAGAGTCGTGCCAGTTCATACCTCTAATTACTATTTTCATTTTAGGCATGTCTTTGAGTCGTTTTTTTGGAAATTTAAAAAATTTATTAGCATCTCTACATATGATGTTCGGGTGAAACTGTTACACTTTTTTTATTGTATAGAATTCAAGATTGCTATAGTTTAATAATCAAAATAGATTGATCTGATTCATTTTACATCGTGCTCATACTGATGAAGGATATCTGTTATCCGAAATATTTATAGTTACATTTGTTCGTTTATTGTCATTTTATGGTGATGTTGTACCCTTTTAGACTGGTTATATATTATATTTTGTAGTGTACTGTATCATATTTATATGAGCCATCGCCCTGTAAGATTTATCGTTGGCTATTATTCAGTCATTTTATATATATATATATATATATATATATATATATATATATATATATATAAACTACGTCTGAACCAGTGACAACTCTACAACAGATTTCTCCATCGGATCACCAGCAGTGATGGCGATACATGGCTGTGTACATTTCTGTATATACAACTCGTCTAAACATCAGCCCAACAATGTTAGATCTGTAAATTTGCTTTCGCAAATTTTTGTTCTTCCTCGCCGGGTTCGAACTCATGCTACTGAGATATCGTGACACTAAATCGCCTGCACTGTATCCGACACGCTAGACCACACGACTACCTAGGCTTCACTATAATAAAGCTTTCGGTGGCCGGGTGTTACCTTTCCTCGTCAGTTTTAATCTAGCGTCGTAATACAGTACATGATATATAAGGCATGAAGATGGAATTGTTACAGATCAGCTTAAATATCTATTGTAAAGGATCCTACAAATTAATGCAAGATAAAGTCACAGAAATAATTATATTTATAAGTACGTCTGAACCAGTGACAACTCTACAACAGATTTCTCCATCGGATCACCAGCAGTGATGACGATACATGGCTGTGTACATTTCTGTATATACAACTCGTCTAAACATCAGCCCAACAATGTTAGATCTGTAAATTTGCTTTCGCAAATTTTTTGTTCTTCCTCGCCATTGTTGGGCTGATGTTTAGACGAGTTGTATATACATAATGTACACAGCCATGTATCACCATCACTGCTGGTGATCCGATGGATAAATCTGTTGTAGAGTTGTCACTGGCTCAGACGTACTTATAAATATAATTATTTTCTGTGACTGTATCTTACATTAATTTGTAGGATCCTTTACTATAGATAATTTAGCTGATCTGTAAAAATAACATCTCCATGCCTTATATATCATGTACTGTAGTATGACGCTAGATTAAACTGACGTGAAAAGGTAACACCCGGCCACCGAAAGTTTCATTTTATGAAGCCCAGGTGGTCGTGTGTTCTAGCGGGACGGCTACAGTGCAGGTGGTGGATGATGTACATTTAGTTCCTTTATCCAAAAGCTTTCCGAACCTGTCGCTGGGCATCACTCCAGTGAATGTTCTGTTCAATCACTAGGATTTTCATGCGATTAAAGTCATCAAGTTTGTGACCTGATTGTCTGAAATGCTGAGAAACTGGGAGAAGTGGCTTCTTAGATATATCACTCCTATGGCCATTGAGGCGTTTGTGGAAAGGCTGCTTTGACTCACCAACATATTGGAGACCACAAACCGAACATTCCAGTATGTAAATAACGTTCATACTTTTGCAAGTAACATTGCAAAATATCTTATAGTTATTTTCGGTTGCCTTACTGTGAAATGTTGATGAATGCTGCATCTGTAGGCAGCATTTGCAGCGTTTTTCCTCACACGAACGACATTCTCCAGAAGAACTTCTATTATCAGACACTTCAGCCCGCACTAGCAGGTTCCGCAGACTGTTGGGTTGCCTAAAAGCTATCATGGGAGGCTCAGGAAAAATCTTGGATAGTTTGGAATTCTTTTCAACTGTTTTCCAATGCTCACGAATGATACTAAAGCTGTTTTTGAGGATGGGTGGTAAGTGAGGACACATGGAGTCCTTTTATTTTTCTTTTATCTTTGTATTCTAAAAGTTTACTCCTAGGAATTGATTCCGCTTTCTGAAAACTTTTTGATATTTCTGTGTTTGTATCCCTTCTCTTCAAGCGCGTTTCAAGTTGACGTAATTGTTTTTGGTTGTTTCTGTGTTGGAACATATTCGTTGATGAGTGTCAGTAGGTTTAGAATATAGATCTGTGGATATGATGCCATCTGTGAGCCCAACAATGTTAGATCTGTAAATTTGCTTTCGCAATTTTTTGATCTTCCTCGCCATTGTTGGGTTGATGTTTAGACGAGTTGTATATACATAATGTACACAGCCATGTATCACCATCACTGCTGGTGATCCGATGGATACATCTGTTGTAGAGTTGTCACTGGCTCAGACGTACTATATATATATATATATATATATATATATATATATATATATGCTAATGGACTTTGCTTTTAACACTATGGTGGATGAAATGTTTATATATACCTTTTGTGAGGAATCTCTGATCTTCTATGAAAGATGTGAAGAAAAGATACAGATACAGACTGGCAATCATACCACATTTTCCTTTTTTATATATAGAATTGTTGGACCCCATCTAAAATATCATTACATGTTCATGTTGAAAGCAGGAATGTGAAGGTGACTGTTTTGACCGTTTATATCATATTTAGAGACAGATATGTGGATATTCAAAGAGGGACTCGTAAAGATTCCGGAAGCCCACCTTGTGCTGCAGAGGTTTTACACAATAATGCCAAAAGCCTACTAGATGCTGTAGAGGTTCCTGCCCGTTCAGCATCCCATTGTCCTTAATACTGCCTCATTGTCAACTTTTACTCTGAAACAACGTACATGTAGCAGCTTCAAATCATGATGGGGTATTCCTTCTTTCACCTTCATTATCACATATCATTTTTATGTATCACCAACTTTAATTAAAGAAACCATAGTTTTTCAGAATGACCAAATTAGATGTGATAATATCTTTTGAAAAGTTTAAGGAGATAGTGCATACTATACAATTGATTTTCGTTTATGTACTTTCTCAGACATGTTTGTCAAACATGATTGGTCTTGCCTGTAATATAATATAGCATTCTGATGGTGTTACGTTTTATAATGTTACACTTTCTAATATATCGTAGTATGTTGATACTTATGTAGAAATGAATTGTCATCTTATTATTTTTGGGGCCTAGTATTTATTTAAAGACGCGGACATTACTAACATCTGCTGACAGAACCCAATCCCTGAGTCATCTGATATAAACTAAAATCAGTTGACTCTTGCGAAAACTAGATTTGATATACTTTTTATAAGACAGGATCGATTGATTCAGAAATCATTAAAAATGGACCAAAACATCAGCAAACATCTTTCGTTCAGAAGAAACTAAAAGAAAAAAAAATATTTTTATGATATAACTGAGTATAAAAGTGTTGGATAATAAGATTTACATCCAATTTTACATTTCCAAAGAACAACAACTTAAATCAGCAATAATGTTTATTTTACATAAGATGCATAAGGCGGAAATTTATATTGAAATCTTCATGTGTTTTCGAACTAATATTCAAACGAAGTTCCGGAATATTTTGTCAAGTGTCAATTAAAAAACTATACATAATTAATGATGTTTTGCAGAAGTGAAATGATTTTCCTGTAATCTAATCTCATGTCAAAATACGACTTTACAAAATCTATTATGACTGATGAATCTCTCTGAACTGGAGACATAAGACAGCACTACCACATGTAAACTCCATAGAATTTCTGCGCACAATCTATTTATTGATTTAAGATCACAATACTTTTAAGTATGAAAGTAATGAAAGATTAATTTGTGCACTCTATATATCATAATGAGCCCACAAATTATATATGGAGCGCACAAAGTAATAATATATTGTCACGCGAAACATATTTTGTGTCTGCATATATCCCTAACAGGGCTTTGTAAAAATCAGTCTACTTATATAACACATACTTTCATCTTTCATTAATATCAGTGACAATTTAAAACCTTATTAATCAACGGAACGAGTAAAAAACAACTGTCATATTCTTAACTTGGTACAAGCATTTTCCGAAAAAAAAAGGGTTATACCTGGTTTTATAGCTAGCTAAACCTGAAACTTGTATAAGTGTAAATAGTTGCGCTATATATTGACAAAATTGGGTGAGCCACCCAAACTGACAAATCGATGCACCACCGGTCAACGCATTAAATCATCTTTTGACTGAAACTCATTATGGTTAACAATATGTTTGAATTTGATGAGAAAATATAAAAACTAACAATAGGTACGGCAATTGGCGCAGTCCCTTATAACCGGAAATGTGTGGCATACTTTTGTTTGGAAATATGAATTAAATAGTTTCTGCATTTCAACATAAAGACGACATATCATGACGTATACAGTGACGTTAGATTTATAATATATAATGGAGCATCAGATGAACTTAAAGATTTGTTTCGTCTGTCAAATAATTACAATTCCTTACTGAAATTCAAGCATGACATTTCAAACTATTCTTATATGTTATTGTAATTAAAGGTCAAATATTTACAACATATGGCATTCTTGACCTTGACATACATTTTAAAGAAACACACTTTCTCTATCTGCATCGAAATAGCTGTCACTCACAGCATTTAATTCCGAGGATTTGTTAAAGGTGAAGCAGATAAGAAACAACAAGTAACCATAACAAATTATACAAGTCTAACAAATGTTAAAAAGGGGTTATGAAAAAGTCCAATGTAATTAAAGTTAAATCTCCCCAATCGCTCGTTTGTAATGCTTGGCCGCTGCGTTAGAAAAAAATTGTGACCTTATTCAAGTTTTGACAACTGACGCGAACTCTAATGGGATCTTGTAATATCTACTACGCAGCGAAAAGGCATAAAACAAATGAGCAAATGCGGAGATTTAGTCTTAATTTGATTGAATAACGTCAAAATAGATGAAACTAATTTTACTGATGCTTTAGTTATTGATCATACTGAAATACTGCAACACAGAAACTTTAAGGAAAAATAATACATTCCTTTAGTTTTAATAACAAAATATAACCCATATATACGTAAAAATAAGGTATCTTGATTTATTATCATTTATTGCAATTTGACGAAGAATGTGTGCAAGTGTTTAATGTTGACTAATAGTTATGTATATTCAAACACAAACGTCTAGGAGACATGCTTACTAGATCAACGTTGATGACTATAACAAACAATTGACATTTGAACCCCTGTTGATTGCAGATGTGTCATGATATCTTTTGATGAATCATTTAAATATACATATTTAGACATGTTCTAGTATATGAATAATTTTTATATTTGATTATATTGAAGAAATGCATCTTCATCTAAGAGGACTATCCAAAGATTTAACTGCCGTACTTGACCTATTAAAGTTTTAACTGATGAACTTGACCAGTCAAAGCTTTACCTGCCGAAATATTAAAGTAGTGTCCGGTCCTATCAGGCAACATGGGATACTTTTTGTCAGTAGTTGGTGATTCCTTACCGGCATCTGTCTCTTAAGATTTAAGCATTGGTTACGAATACGTGTAAGGAAAATTATACACGAAAAATACGGGATATAAATAGTTTCTATAAGTTAAACTTCAGGTCAAGATGTTTCATTCAACAATTTAGATGAATTTTGGTTTTCAAATGGTGATATAAAACAGCTTAGCCTCGCATTCATTATGCTTGTTTTTTTGCAACAAAGAAATCTAGTATTTGTGAAGCTTACCCCTGATCTATTCGTTTACAAAGCTGGAAACCCAAGTTCGTCTTGTTTTTTTATTTATAAATACTGGTTTGTGCATTGACAGGGTAAGCGTCTCAAACTTGCTACCAAGGACGTTTTACTTTTGTTTTGATTTTTTATTTCTTACAAAAGGGCAATTATTTTGCAGTCTCCGTGCTTCCTGATTTTCATTACACATTATTAATTGGACGACAAGTATACAATCATAATAGAGTTAACCATATTACCTCTGCATATAAATTGAAAACACCAGAAACACGGGCTGAATATATAAGAGAGTGGTTTCTTAAGATTTCTTTCATGTCATAACCTTGTGTAATTGTAGAAAGGGTAACATTTTTGTTATAGTAGGCTCACAAATACCAACCCATATAAATACGAGGACCTTTAATCCGGGACCAAAACTCTAACGAATCACCGATAGAAGTCCTCACAAAGTAAAACAAATGTTGATTAATTTTCATTCAATATTGGTCTCATTGAAGGGTACTCACCCAACATTCACTTCATGGAATATAAATTACCTTTTTGGCCATATATATAAATATTTACAAATTTTGTGCTCGGAGTGCTGAGTAAAGTTTCAGGACCGAGAGCTCAAAACCTTACCAGGTATAAATGAAATGTATTATCATTTATGTTGTAGTTGTTTAAATTTGCTATTCTAATATACCTTTTTAACTCTTCCTTCATCTTTTTTACGTTTTTGTTAGAGAAAACTATATTTGAGGCTTATTTGTGCCGCCCTTTAAACTCTGGATTTTTTTTAACTGTTTACAAAAGCGAAAGGAAATACCGCTTGATAGACGCTTTCGTTTATACTGGTAGAGATTAAAATAGTTTATTGTTTTGTTTTTTTTTTGTTTTTTTGTTTTTTTTTTTAATAATTCAGAAATTTTCGAAACACTTACATGAAATATTCCTTTTGGAATTTCTGTAACTACTAAACCCGTCATATCCTTATCGTTTTGGACCCAGTAGAATTCCTCACCGAAATCTTAATGCAATGTTGTTAATTTTTTCCACTTATTAATATTATGGGCAAATTCTTTCAAGGTACCTCAGTTGGTTTGATATTCACGTGTGGCTATAGTTTCAAAGATTTGAAGAAATTTAATATTTTTCAGCTACAAATATCACAAAGGCTTTATCAAGTTTTATCACAAATATAGTTATAGTTATAAAGTAGATCCATTTAAGTGTATCAAAAGTACAACAAAGTGTGCATACTTGTTTGTCTGGTTCTAAGCAAAGCTTATGGTTACAAATATTAGAAAATATAAAACATATCTCGGTTAATTTACAAATATGAACTTCAGCTCCGTTAAAAAAAGTTGCAAACGTTTAAGAAGTTGAATGAATGAATGAATGAATGATATATGGTGAACGTCCAGCGACTAATATTATGATATATTAAGGACGATAAAGTCGCATGAAAATATATAAGAATATTTTAAAGGCTGACAATTTAATAGTCCACATTCTCCAGTAACCTACCCTGAGCTTTCTCTCATAACATCAATGGCTGTAGTGAACAATTAAAGAACAAATCATTTTTTAAATCGAAAGAGGAAGATTTTACTGCAGCTACAAGTCCCGTATCTCTTACAAAGCAGTGCTTTCATGGAGAGTCAAGAATTCATGAAAAAAATTGTGGAAGTCGATAATAAAGGTTTTTCTTTATACAGATCTGTCGACTGAAGACATTATTATTATTTCTGTATCTGTACACCACATTTTCCTCACATTACTGCAGGTTGGAAGGTTGACAACGGAATAAACAACACTTGATAAAATTTTTGACATTTTTGGAAAAAGTGAGTGCCGATTTTGTATGATAGTATTTACTCGAGTTAAAGACTTGACAAGAAGAGGTAATACGATCGACAAGTACATAACAGACGGGGCCCTTACTACACAGATGTATTTAAAAATGTAATTGTAGATATTTCGGTTTTAAGAATCCCCTTTCCAAGTAGGATCAATTTACAAAATCTTTAAAACTATTTGAAAAAAATAAACAAAGTTGTATCACAGAATTAGAATGTATATTTTACCAATGCGTTTTATAGAGACGCAAAAGACCATTTAAATACGTCGCTTAAATCAAGTATCGCAATTAAGAAAATAACAACCCGAAAAAGCGCATTGAAATAGAGACTGATTGTGATCGTGAAATAAACGAAAATAGAAGACAAAGAATGCAATTAAGTGATGAACTTCACAACCAAAGTGAGGTAAAGAGGTAGTTGAAGAGTTAACGAGAAGCACTTCTCAAATTAGGTACGAGACCTCCAGAAAACGAACTAGGCAAACTTGACCTAGAAAACGACGAGTGGTATATACGCATACCAAAGATGAAAAAGAAAAAGGAATAATCTGAAAACCAGTATGAAGAAATCAAAACAGAACAAAATTAACTATTGGAAGTTAGAACCGGTTCAAAAGGGAACTTGAAAAAGGTTTTCCAATAGCTAACTAAGACCAGACGGAACCACATTTTCTACATTTTTGAAAAAAAATCCAGGAAATACAAGAGCTCAAGACCTGGTTTGAATCTGGCGCATATTTATGATATAAACAAATGAGAAAATCCTACACGGATAAGGAAAAATGGCTTAAAAACAGAAAAATGAATTGGAAAAAAGTTAGAAAAGAATGACAGATCTTTAAATAAAGCAATAGTAGTATACCGCTGTGCAATAGTCATAAATCGATTGTACTGAAACAAATCCGGGTCACAAACCAAACTGAGGGAAACACATCAACTATAAGCATGATAAGAGGAAACAAAACGGAACAACAGAAACATTGAACTGATACAAAAATAAACACCAACATACATAGAAACCGACTATGTGATAACAACTGCCGTATTCCTGATTTGGTACAGGACATTTTAAGAATAAATGGTGGGTTGAACCTGGTTTTATGGCTAGCCAAACCTCCCGCTTATATGGCAAATGACTTAATACATGAATGTTGGATATACAAATACGGAGACATGTCTAATAGCAATTCGAATTTACATTCAGCAAAACAGTCATAACCTATAATGGTTTACTTTTATAAATTGTTATTTGGATGGAGAGTTGTCTCATTGGCACTCACACCACATCTTCCTATATCTATATTCGGAATATATCACGTTCGGTACATAGAAGACCAGACGACGTAGATGGTAAATCACAATCTTAGGCGTGATAAAAATGTCATTAGTAAGTTTAGACACAGACAAATCGTATAGATCAACCAATTCGTGATGGTGTCCAGAAACTTTACGGAGTGTCATTTTTAATCTTTCCTCCTCATAACTCTGTTGGCACAGTTTTTGCGTAAGGAGCACAATTTTGTATATGAATTCCGTATTGTACGTATGAACATGCACGAGCATAACGTATCAACTGAGATATGTAAACACCATACGATGGGACAGAGGGTAGGTTACTGCTGAGAAATGGGAAATTGATAATAGGGAGGTTGAAATCGTCCCGTTTGTCATAGATTTTAGTGTAAAGTCGTCCATCTGTGTCTTTATTGAGGAAAAGATCAAGGTATGAAGCAGTCTTTCTAGTATCAGCAGTATCCTTAATTTCAAGTTCACTGGGATATATGAGATGTAAGTACTGGCTGAATATGGGTTATGTGTGGGTTATTCAGTGATAGGACATCATCAATATATCTGAAAGTAAAATTGAGGAATTTCGCAAGGTGCATTTTCTTTTTTGTCTTTTAGAAAGTTCTGAATGAATTCTGCTTCATATGAGTACAAAAACAAATCGGCCGATAGTGATGCACAATTAGTACTCATTGGAATACCGACTGTCTGTTGTTGAAATATCAATCCTCCAAACTCAACAAATATATTGTCGATCAAAAAGTCCAATATTTTGATATTATCATCTTCAGTATATTTTCTGGTAGAATCAGTGCGGTTCTTCACAAAATAAGGATTATTATAACCCAAAACAAGAAATTTATATCTACGATTCCCATTTTTATAGGATAAAGCTCTGTTTAATGAGATGGTGAAGTTGATCGTTAAATTGAGCATGGGGAATAGTAGTGTAAAGCTTGGAAAAATCAAAAGTTTTAATCTTGCTTCAAAATTGCAGAGATTGTGATCTAAAATTTAGAAGTAGATCTTTAGAATTTTTAAGAATCCACATCTGATTGACACCACTGGTGAAATATATCTCATTACAATATTTTTGAAGGCCATCTTTTACTGAAGAAAGAATAGTAGTCAGCACTTTAGAAAGATGTTTAGTTGAACATCTTGATGATCCGGTATGTATCGTTCTTTATAAAGATGTTTGTGAAGTTTTGGTATCCAGTATAATGACGGTAGATTTTCTTTGTTTTCTTTGATGTTTATACCAAAAGAAAGAAGGACAGATTTGTCATTTTGTAAAAATTTCATCCTTCGTAAATGATGTTAAAGAATATGTAGGATTACCAGTTTTGCTGTTTATTCCAAGCTCTTTTGTGAAACATTCCAAGTAATGGTTTTTACATATGAAAACAATATTATTGGAGGCTTTATCTGCTGAAACAACGATATATTTGTCATGCAAAGAGGATAAAGCATCAACAACCTCCTGCTTTTTTTGAATGGGTTAGAAACCCTTGTGCTCATTGTATCTCGTAGTTTCTGAATGTGTTTTGTAAAACGTATGATGCGTAGTTCTTTGAAACTTGAAGAAGACTTTAAACGTACTAAAATTAAATTGTGCTTCCTTGTGTAAAACATGTAAAACTTTTTTTTAAAAGATATCACCTCCCAACTAAACAAAACATAGCATATATCTGTGTTTGTATCTTCAATATTAAACCATATACTCATAAATTAATGATTTAGTGAATGTTATATAAATGTGCATGTAAAATGTCGTCTAGGTTGCCAATGAAAGTTAGTATTTTGTTTGATTTTCTTAATAATCTTTTAAAAAAAAACTGAACTCCAAGAAAATATCAAACTGCAAAATCAAAAATTTAAAACACATCAAACGAATGGATAACAACCGTCATATTCCTGACTTGGTACAGGCATTTCCTTATGCAGAAAATAGTAAAGCATTGTCAACTTTGGTTGGTACAGCAATCTCGGGTCATCTGTCTTATCTTTAGTGCGTTTCCTTTAAATGGTGATTGAGAAAGTCCCGCACCAGGAGGCAGGCTTCAGGTGGCACCTTAACAATGATGTTTACTAGTTCAGCCAAATTGACGCCACATTTAACTCCAAAACAAATAAATGAACCAAAATTACACAACTCATAAGTCTAACAAAGGCTAGAAATTCTTGACTTGGGACTGGCGCATAAATGCGGCGGAGTTAAACATGTTATGTGAGATCTCAACCCTCCTTCTATACATCTAGCCAATGTAAACAAACGCACAGATAAACACACAGTAAACTTTGTTTAAAAGAAGTCCGAGTCCGATGTTGGAATGCAGGTGGAAGAAAGGTCCGCTGATATATGCCCTGAGGTAACTGGTGCCCTGAGGTAACCGGGGAATTGGTCATCGATTATTTCGCACGAAAATATAGTTCCCTATATTGATCAATCTTAATACAACATTGTAATGTGACTTAATACCAAAAACACAAATAGATACATTGCTTGGTAATATAATTATGATGTAATTAAATAATTTCTTCATTCTCAATGTAGCACTTCATGGACGTTGTATTGTTTATGTTATGTGTTTGTTCAGGTAAACTTGGAGATGAATTGGTTGTATTTTGTGTTTTTTTTTAGTGGGTGACCTCAGGTAACTCCGTAATTAAAGAATAGTAAATACTATGCTATGATATATTATTATGCTGCAATAAACTAATTTCTTCATTCTGAATGTAGGACTTCATGGACACTGCACAGCTTATGTCATATATTTGTTTAGATAACTTGAGTTAGATTGGTTATATTTCTTAGGTTTGTTTATTTATATTTTTTTTTTTTTTTTTTTTTTGGGGGGTTACCTCAGGTATCCATGTAATAAAATAGTAATAGATGCAATGCTAGGGTATATAATTATTCTGTAATAAATTAATTTCTTCATTTTAAAATGTAGGACTTCATAGACGTTGTATTGTTTGTGTAATGTATTTTTTAAGGTGAACTGAGTTAATTTTGAAGTAAATGGGTTATATTCGGGTTTTATTTTTGGGGTGAACTAAGGTACCCCCTGTAATGAAAGAATAAGAGATACAATGCTAGGGTATATAATTATGCTGTAGTAAACTAATTTCTTCATTTTAAATGTAGGACTTCATGGACATGATGAACATTGCATAGTTTATGTCATATATTTGTTAAGATAACTTGAGCTTAATTGGTAATATTTATGTTTTTTTTCGGAGGGTTACCATAGGTACCACTTGCAATGAATAAATAATAGATACAATGCTAGGGTGTATAATTCTGTAATAAATTATTTTTTTCACTTTAAAATGTAGGACTTCATGGACGTTGTATTGTTTATGTAATGTTTTTCTTAAGGTGAACTGAGTTAATTTGAGTAAAATGGGTTATATTTGTTTTTTAGGGAGGGGTGACCTCAGGTACCCCTGTAATAAAAGATATATAGATACAATGCTAGAGTATATAATTATGCTGTAATATCATACAACAGATTACATAAGGGTTTTATTAAGCCAGTCTTCATACACTACAGATTACCTGATTTCACCATCATTCAACCAGTCTTTATACACTATAGTGTATTCAGATTTGTTTTATAAAGGGGACCTCAGGTAATCTGTCTATGAAAACTCGTTAAATAAGGGTGACCTCAGGTAATCTGTGTATGCAGACTGGTTTAATAAAGGTGACATCAGGTAATCTGTAGTGTTTTGAGATTTGTTTAATAATGGTGACCTCAGTTAGTCTGTTGTGAATGTAGATTGGTTTGTTATAGGTGCCCTTAGGTAATCTGTAGTGTATTGAGATTTGTTTGATAATGGTGACCTCATGTAATCTGTCTACAAAGACCGGATTAATAAAGGTGACCTCAGGTAATCTGTTGTGTATGAAGACTGGCTTAATAAAGCTGACATCAGGTAATCTGGAGTGTATAGAGATTTGTTTGATAAAGGTGACCTCAGGTAATCTGTTGTGTATGGAGACTGGTTTAATTAAGGTGACCTCAGGTAATCTGTAGTGTATGAAGACTGGTTGAAAGAATGTGAAATCAGATAATCTGAAGTATATGATGACTGGTTTAATAAACCCCTGATGTTATCTGTTGTGAATGAAAACTGGTTAAACAAAGTCCTCAGGTAATCTGTAGTGTATTCAAATTTTGTTTTATAAAGGTGACCTAAGGTAATCTGTATATGCAGATTTAATAAATAAAGGTGACCTCAGGTAATCTGTTGTGTATGAAGACTGGTTTAATCAAGGGGACCTCAGGTAATCTGTAGTGTATGAAGACTGGTTGAAAGAAGGTGAAATCAGATAATCTGAAGTATATGAAAACTGGTTTGATAAACCCTGATGTTATCTGTTGTGAATGAAAACTAGTTAAATAAAGTCCTCAAGTAATCTGCAGTGTATTTGGATTTGTTTTATAAAGGTGACCTCAGGTAATCTGTCTACGCAGAATGGTTTTATAAAGGTGACCTCAGGTAATCTATGTATGCAGACTGGTTTAATAAAGGTGACCTCACGTAATCTGTTGTGTATGAAGAATGGTTCAATAAACCCATGATTTTATCTGTTGTGAATAAAACTGGTTCACTTAAGTCCTCAATAAATCTGTAGTGTATTCATATTTGTTTTATAAAGGTGACCTCAGGTAATGTGTGTAATCTGTGTATACAGACTGGAATAAATGTGAACCTAGGTTATAGGTTGTGTATGAAAACTTCTTTAATAAAGGTGGCCTCAGGTAATCTGAAGCGTTTTGAGGTAGTCTGTTGTGTATGAATAAAGGTGACTTCAGGTAATCTCTGTATTGCGATTTGTTAACTAAGGGTGACCTCTGGTAATCTGTCTATAAAGATTGAATTAATAAAGGTGACCTCAGGTAATCTGTATATGCAGACTGGTTAAGTTAAGGTGACCTCAGGTAATCTGTGTATGCAGACTGGTTTAACAAAGATGACCTCAGGTAATCTGTCGTGTATGAAAACTGGATTTATACTTAGGTAATCTGTAGTGTATGACGACTCGTTGAATGAAGATGTGAAGTGTATGAAGACTGGTTTAGTTAATCCTTTATGTAATCTGTTGTGAATGAAAACTGTTTTATTAATGTCTTCAGGTAATCTGTAGTGTATTCAGATTTGTTTTATAAAGGTGATCTCAGGTAATCTGTCTATAAAGAATAGTTAAATAAAGGTTACCTCAGGTAATCTGTGTATGCAGACTGCTATAATAAAGGTTACCTCAGGTAATCTGTTGTCTATGGAAACTGGTTTAATAAAGTTCTCACGCAAATTAAGTAAGGAGAATGGTTGAATAAAGATAACCTCAGGTAATCTGTTGTGCATGGAGATTAGTTTGATAAAGCTGACCTCAGATAATCTGTGTGTATGGCAACTTGTTAAATAAATGTGACAGATTACCTGAGGAATTTATTAAACTAGTTTTCATGCACAACAGGTTACAAAAGGCTTATTAAGCCAGACTTCATACACTTCAGATTACTTGATCTTATCTTCATTCGACGAGTCGTCATACATTACAGATTACCTGAGGTCACCTTAATTTAACTAGTCTTCATACAGAACAGATTACCTGAGGTCACCTTTATTAAACCAGCCTACATTCACAACAGATTACTTGAGGTCACCTTTATTAAACCATGCTGCATACAGAGATTACCGGAGGTCACCTTTATTAAACCACTCTTCATAGACAGATTATCTGAGGTCACCTTAAAGTTAATAAAACAAATCTCAATACACTACAGATTACCTGAGGTCACCTTTATTTAACCATTTTTCATTCACAACAGATTACCTGAGGTCACCTTTATTAAACCAGTTTTCATTCACAACAGATTACATGAGGTCACCTTTATTTAGCCTGTCTGCATACACAGATTACCTGAGGTCACCTTTATTTAACTATTCTTCATACAGGACAGATTACCTGAGATCACCTTTATAAAACAAATCTGAATACACTACAGATTACCTGAAGACATTATTAAACCAGTTTTCATTCAAAACAGATTGCATAAGGACTTTATTAAACCAGTCTTCATACACTACAAATTACCTGATTTCCCCTTCAGTATGAGGTCACCTTCATTAAACCACTTTTCCAACATTAAAGATTTATTGAGGTCACCTTTATTTAACAAATCTCCATACACTACAGATAACCTGTGGTCACCTTTATTACACCAGTGTTTATAGACAGATTACCTGAGGTCACCTTTATAAACCAGTATTTAAACACAACAGATTTCCTGATGTGACCTTCATTAAACCATTCTTCATACACAGATTACCTGAGGTCACCTTTATTAATCCGGCCTGTGTAGACAGACTACCTGAGGTCACCTTAAATAATCCGGTCTTTATAGACACATTACCTGAGGTCAGCTTTATTAATCTGGTCTTTTTAGACAAATAACCTGAGGTCACCTTTATTAAACCGGTCTTTATAGACAGATTACCTGAGGTCATCTTTATAAACCAGTATTTAAACACAACAGATTTCCTGGTGTGACCTTTATTTAACCAGTCTTCATACACAGATTACCTGAGGTCACCATTATTAAACAAATCTCAAAACAATACCGATTACCTGATGTCATCTTTATTAAACCAGTCTTCGTACACAGATTACCTGAGGTAACCTTTATTAAACCGGTCTTTATAGACAGATTATCTGAGGTCACCCTTATAAACCAGTATTTAAACACAACATATTTCCTGACATGACCTTAATTAAATCAATCTTCATACACAGATTATCTGAGGTCACCTTAAATAATCCGGTCTTTATATACAGATTACCTGAGGTCACCTTTATTAAACCAGTCTGCATACACAGATTACCTCAGGTCACCTTTATAAAACCATTCTTCATTCACAACAGACTAGCTGAGGACACCTTTATTAAACAAAACTCAATATACCACAATTTCCGGATGTCACCTTTATTAAACCAGTCTTCATACACAACAGATTACCTAAGGTCACCTTTATCAAGAAAAGTCTTCATAGACAGATTAACTAAGGTCACCTGCAGAAAACAAATCTAAAAACACTACATATTGTGTTTGAAGACTAGTTTATAAGTACCTGAGGACTTTATAAAACCAATTGTATATGCACAAGATATTACATAAGGGCTTTATTAACCAGTCTTCATACACTACAGTGACATTGCTAATGATATTAGACTTTTTGCAGATTTCACCTTTTTTTTGGTATAGTAGATGATGATCATTCTATAGCAGCTGCTTCTTTGACTGATGGCTTGGATGTTATCTCAAATTGGGCAAAATCATGGGCTGTTCAATTTAACTCAAAGAAAACAAAATATATTGTATTCACTAGAAGGGAAAGGGAGAATCCACCTCAGTCCTGTATTTTATTTTTTTGGGGGGGGGGATAAATGGCGAAGAGGTTGAGAAAATAAATATTCAATGTCAACTTGGGATAATTTTCAGTCATGAGGTTCATAGAACACACATATTGATATTATTTATAAAAAAGCATGCTCTTTTCTATCTGTGCTTCGTCAGGAATATATTACCTTAGCTGTATTTGGCAAAACGTTTAGGAATTTAGGTCCTAAATGCTATTCAACTTCGTACTGTATTCGGCCTATTTAACTTTTTTGGATTCGAGCGTAACTGATGTCTTTTGTTGACGAAACGCACGTCTGGCGTGAATACAAAATTTATCCTGGTATTTATGATGAGTTTATCGTCAAGTTAAACATTTATGAGATAGGAGTTCACTTATATGTATTTATTATGCTTTTATTAGACCCATATAAGAGAATGATGATGTTTTTTGAGCAATTGATCCCTGCAGCTTAAGTCTGAGCGTCTTCAAAATATTCAAATAGAAGCTGCTAGAACTATTACAGGATTACGATGTAATTCATCAAGACAAAAACTTTATATTGAATAAAGTCAACAGAAGTATACCGCTGTTCGAAATTCATAAATAGATAGAGAAAAACAAACTGGTTACAAACTAAAACTGAGGGAAACGCATCAAATATAAGAGAACTACGACACAACAGAAACACAACATTAAAATGTAACACACAGAGAAACGAACTATAATACAACAATGGCCATTTTCCTGACTTGGTACAGGGCATTTAAGAACAAAATGGTGGGTTGAACCTGGTTTTGTGACATGCCAAACCTCCCTTTAATGGCAATGTTAATTATAACATTAAAATGACAACATTACATGACAAGACTACAATACAAATAAATGGGAGAAAATATATGACAGAGAAACACACGAATAATAGCCAAAAAGGTACCAGGTTAACAATTTAATACGCCAGACGTGCGTTAGGTTTAGAAACTCTGAAGAATAGACGTAATAAACATAAGCTTATACTATTCTATAAAATATTAAATGGGATGCCACCTGCATATTTATATCAGTTAGTCAAGCCATATCTTCCCAGACAAACCCCTAATACTATGAGGAATAAAAAGTACATTTTTCACCCGCCTCTAGCTAGAACTAGCTCTTTTTAATAGTTTCATTCCTTCCACTATAAGACTTTGGAATAGTCTTTCTTTGAGTTTACAAAATCCCCAAGTTTGGGTATTTTTAGAAGTGGATGGAAATGTTTTATTAAACTGATGATGTATCTTAACCTTTCAACTATGGGATAAGGATACTTAAAATAAAAGTCATTGTCAACTCAGAAATAATGATAGCAACCTAAAATCTCATTTGTTTTATCAGTTCTTATCCGACAATACTTTTTGTACAAATTGTAATCACCCTGTTGAAGACAACCAACATTTCTTATTTATTTGCCCTAAGTACAATGATGTAATACAGATCCTATTTGATTCCATTTACTCTATTGCTGACAATGTTGACATAAATATTATTTACATATGATTTTAATATTGCTATTTTTAAAACTGTTCAGAAATTCATCAGTGACACTCAACGTTTTGTTTGAAATTTACTTAGTTTTTGTTTTATTCATTTTTTTTCTCCTCCACTTCAACATTAATTCATAATGACTTAGTTATAAAGGCTATTTGCATGTTTCATGGTACTTGAATAAATGATGAGTAATTGCCTATAAATATACTGTAAACACATCACATTTGCTCGTGTGTGCTCATAAGTAGCATGCATGTTTCATTATATTACATTATTTTAAATACAGTTGTTGATAATTGAATTATATCTTGTACATGTAATATGGAGAGAGTGCTTTTATATGATTTGCCTGTTGCTCAAACCTTTTCCTATCTTAATAAATAAAATATGTTTAGATCTAATATCCAAGTCACTTTTATTAAACCATTCTTCATACATAAGTTTCGTGAGGACTTTATTGAACCAGTTGCCATAACACAACAGATTACCTGAGGTAACCTTTATTAAACCAGTCTTGTGTATTGTCAGTCTAAATAGAAAGTAGAATAATGTATTTTTAGTTTATTCTATTTTTAGATCATGTTATTACTACGCATATGGGCACTATTACCACGATTACCTGAGGGCACCGATTACTTCAGGGCATACAGCAGCGGACCTATCTTCCACCTGCTGTTGGAATAGGTAACAGAAGAAACAAAGCAAAATAACAATCATCAACATGAATTAACAAAGAACAACTAGCAGTTACTGACATGCCAGCTACAGACCTCTATTAGACACATTTTAATGGGTTTTTTTTTTTTTCTTTCGTAATTGAACTTTAATTACATTTTTTTTTCTTTTAAAATTGAACTTTAATGACCTTTTAATATTGGGGTCACTCCATTACAGTGAACATTGTAATAATAACTATCAAGTAATACGAAAATTGCATAACTATTTTGCTCAAGCCCCTTTCAATATATACAATCTAAAGGAACGCTAAAACAAAAGTATTGAGTTTGAAATATGAGTTTACTCCGCTATCTCGGGTTTCTGAATTTTGTTTTTGTGTAAGTGCTCTGTTGACTGTTTTTGTTACCCGGATTCGGCCATATTGTATATAGTCTTTCTTTGACTTTTGTTTTTTAGGTAAGCTATGTATCTTTTTTTTCAAAATTCACCTGAACCTAAACAAAAAGAAATGAATTGACAAGAAACGTTCTTTGAGGATCTATATCAACATCCGATAGGACAAAATTAAGCAACCATTTACTTTGACCTATAATGGTTTACTTTTATAAATTTTGACTTGGATGGAGAGTTGTCTCATTGGCACTCATACCACATCTTCTTATATCTATTGAATACCGATTTCAAAATAAACACTAGGGATTGCTTTTATTTTCATAAAGGTTTAGAAGATATCTATCGAACCAAGACCAATAAAAACAGACAACAAAATGGCAAATAATATAATATGTGAAAAGGCCACATAACAATAAGTAAACATAACATGGAAACTTTAAGAAATAGCGAATAACACAGAATACAATACCACGTAAAACAACGTAGTAAATGAGGGTCAACAAGTGTTCAAATCTCGTAAATCCATTGCGAATACACCAAAATGTGAAAAGGTTTTAAAAAAAACTCTCAAGGACACACATTAACTCTAAAAGAATGTAGACATTTCCATCGGAGAGATAAGCGTAATGTGAGAACACATACAACAATATAAAAGGAAGATATTTAGATCAAACTACCTTTCTTGTACTTGAATTTTTAAGTTTGTGAAGACATTTTCATTTTCCATTCAATTTTCTGCATGTTATAATAAATACAATTACTGGTCAGTGTTCCCTTGAAATTGATTTTTCAGTGTATAATTGACGAGGGAAAAAAATGCTACAGTGATCACTCACTAGTAAACCAATTTTGGTCTGAAACGGTAATTTTGACATGACCAGCTGTTAAAATACTGAACAATAAATTATTGTTAGTTCATTACAACAAATGCATTAATATGCTTTAATAACCGGACATATGCATAGTTTTATTGTTTGTCCGGACGTATGCTTATTGTTTTGATTTTTTGATTGAATGTTATAATTTGAACTCAATATGTAAAAATATCATGCAACTGTCATATGTTGTTTTATTGGTGGCATATGTGACTCTTCATATATTACTACTTCGAATTTCTGAACGAATTGCAGTTTTCTGTTCTTTTCCAAAGAAACGGAGCGGGTAAAGAAATGTAAAGTTTTTATCTAATTTGAAACAATCAAATAATTGTTTAAACTAAAACATGTGCGTAGGTTAAATTTGGTATTATGTATGTACATATTTCATGTTCGGTTAGAACATATTAAGATAATTTTCCCACTATTCAAACAGGGAGAAATTGTATGATTGATAATGCAGGCAACCACCCATAAGACCACATGCCAAGCATAATTGAACAATTACAGGTAACTTTCGGTCATAAATACAGGGTCATGTTGCCAACAGGTTAAAACAGCTCATTGGTACATTATGAAAGTATAATCTAAACAAAATCAACTACTAGGTAATTCCAAAACAGAGAAGTCCATAGGAACTGATAAAAACAAATGTGAGACTTTATCAACCAATGCAATGAATGAAAAACAACCGTCATATTCATGACTATGTAAACAGAAAATGTTGACCCTATTTTAATAGCTAGCTTAACCGCAAGCTTGTATGATGGTTGTTTATAATTCTGTTTTATAGACAAAATTAAGTAAACAACCCAAATATGCATACTAGGTTAATGTGACAATGATTGGTTTAGCCAAAACTGTGTGTAAACATATATTACAGACATACAACACAACTGACTAAAAAATTGAAACAAACATACAAAACAATTTAACATAAAGCCAACAACAAAAATTGAGTTCAAAATTTAAAAAGAAACCAGCAAAAACGTTTTCGTAGTTGACAGTAAATTCAGTATACAGTATACAATTTTTCGATAAAGTACAAATCAAGTAAAACATGACGACAAGGGAAACAATATGAACACAACACTGTAAAATCCTTTTGAGTCCGAATCCCACATCCGGACCCACCTGCACCAGGAACACCTAAAAGCCAAACACCTGATGGCTGGATGCATAAATACCGAGTCACGAAAGATTTATACGACCAGAAGGAACATAGTAGCACAAAGACAAATAAAGGAAAACTGTAAATTGATAAAAAGATCATAATTTCAGCATCTAGAATCTATAGCTCAATAGATATAAGAAGATTATTTTATATTATTTCTGACATAGACACCAACCTTTATAATTGAGAAATATAGTACGAATAAAAATCGCCGGCATTTGTTTTTTTATACAAATCAGACAGGAATCATCAGACGATCAAAAATTATTAAGGTAGACATATGGTCTCCAACAACAATATACAAGTGTTAAAACAATATGTCATGCTGCAAATCTTCCTTACTAAAAAATGAGGCTTGATAACTATGAACGTTTTAATCTCTTCTCTTATTCCATTTAAAAATACACTCATTCCAATAAAATTTAAAAGGCCAAATAAAATTCGAAGAGGAAGAGCATTGTAGAAAAATGGGTTACGTTGTGTATTGTTAATCGTGATCGTAAGATTGATTAAGACGTTATAGATATCAATACGTCTGTCATTACAACTTTCTATTCAATAAATATAATCGTACATCACAATAACGCGACGTCACAAAGATAGCGGCCGCACCGCAAAAGGGTACGTTTAACGTTAGCGCAATTCTTAACATTCTTGGGCCGCAGAAAATGATATTTAATTCAAATGTAAAACACAATGTGAAAAATACTTAAGTTTAAAATTAAATGTTTCTGATCAATTGCGTCACAAAATAAAATAAATCAAAGTTAAACATGTTAAAGTCTCTCAATAATTCTTTAAAAACTTCACTGTTCACGTTTGAATTATTTAACACTTTTACAAGTCTATCTAATAACCGTAGTTAATTTGAACAGTCTATACATAAACTAATTTCTCCAGGGCGGAAAAGTTCATTCACTGTCACCATTTGTACTGCGTATTTCCAACGGGTAGAGCTTCACAATTGGACAGTTGGTAATTCCTTTGTCGGTCTTCGATCGAATGAGTACATCTTTTCAACGAACTAAATCTTGTACAACTGCTAATTTCCACAGTATACGATTTGTATCGTTGTGTACTTGTACATGTCTCCTATTTGTATTGTTTGTTCGTTTATTCCAGACGTATGGTGGAATTCACGGAGTGACGTTAGATATTCGTGTTTCCATCTTGATCGAAGTTGTTAATAAGTTCTTTTTGTCTCTCTAGATTTTTATTCAGTTTAACGTGCAAATCCTCAGATGTAACACTGTCAATATTCTGTTCCGATCGGGTGTCAAGTCGGCGACCATATAACAGGTGCACAGGCGTCAGCGGCTCGGGTTCTTTAATGTCAGTAGAAATGTAAGTTATCGGACGATTGTTTAGAGTTCCCACGATTTCGATTACAATTGTATTTAACATTTCCGAAGTGACACATGACTTTCCTAGTATTGCTTTAATTGACTTGACTTGAGTCCAATTAGGCGTTCCCAGAAACCTTCAAACCATGGTGCTTTGTTAGGTATGAATTTCCATTCAGTTCCATGATCGGCAAGTTTTTCTTGTAAACGGTTGTCTCGGTTCGATCTTGTTATCTTTTCGGCGGCTGCCTTGAAGGTTGTTGCATTATCGGACAACATAATCCTTGGAATAGATCTTCTGGCAACAAATCTTTTAAATGCAAGTATGAAAGACTCCTCGGATAATCTGTTACTTTCTCAAAGTGTATAGCTCGTGTAGCGGCGCATGTGAATAAACAAAAATATGTTTTGTTTAGTTCGTAGTGTTTTCCTTTGGTGTACACAGCTCCTGTAAAATCAACACCGATTACTGAAAAAGGATAATCGAAGTTGACTCTGTCTTTAGGCAGCGGTGGCGGATCAGGTGCGCTGTAAGGCATTCCTAATATGTTAATGCATTGGACGCATTTACGAATTGATATTTTACGCACTGCCTTATTCGGGGTATCCAATATTTCTGTTGAATATAAGCAATTGTACAGTTAAGTCCGGCATGTAAAGTCTTGGTGTGCGCAGCCATAAAGATTAAGGACGTAAAACTGTGATGTGTTGGCAATAACAACGGATATTTTGTACTCTCCTCCACAGGTGCGTTTTGTATTCTACCGGAACATCGTAGTAGTCCATTTTTGTCTGTATATAATTTAAGTTGTCGAACAAGTGGTACTTTTTTTCTGTGAAGATGAATTCAAGCTATCAATTTCATCCTTAAATGTTTCCTGTTGTACTGCTCCTATTAGAACTTTTTATGCTTTTGATCGCTCCTCAACACTGATAAATCCGATTTGCCGTTTATCTTTTGAATTTCGTAAGTTCTGTATAAAAAGCAAGACGTATGCTGTTACTCTTATTAATGTATCGTTGTATGTCTATAAATGGAATTGTTTGTGTTGAAGCATTTATACTTTCATCTTCTGTATTTTCATCGCTAATAGTTATCATCGTACTGCAGCCTTCTGTTTTCCTCGTCCATTTCGGCCAATTTTCACGGTTTAAAATCCATCGTGGACCGTTCATCCATAATTTGTTGTGATTAAGATGTTTAGCGTAAATCCCGCGAGTTAAGTAATCAGCTGGATTATCATCTGTTGGGCAGTAATTTCATTCACCATTCTCTATAAATTTTCTTATTTCTTTAAGTCGATTTGCTACGAACGGTTTAAAGTCTTTTGAAGATTTAATCCAACTCAGAACAATTTGACTATCGCTCCACATATACACATGTTCTGTTGTTATGACATTAAGAAGATGTTTGGCTAATGTGGCTCCGATAAGCGCGCCCATAAGTTCTAAACGTGATAGTGAAATCGGTTTTACAGGTGCTACTCTGTTTTCAGCCGATGATGACCGACGAACTTGCTGTCACTTTGTAAGCACAAGCTCCGTATGCTAACTGACTGGCGTCTGTGAAAATATGTAGCGACGTTTTCTTGTTAATAACTCCTTCCATTATCATTCGTGGAAATACTATTTTGGTAGCTTCCTCGATATCCAAAGCGATTACCTGCCATTTACTTCTAAATTCGTCGGACAAACATTCATCCCAATCCAACTTTGCCTTCCATAGAGTTAGCATAAACAGCTTAGCTTTCACCGTAATTGGTGTGATTAGTTCTAGGGGGTCGAAAATTCTAGACGATGTGCGCAAAACCTCACGCTTTGTTACCATTTTGTCTTTTTCCATACAATCAATCTTATGAAATCTCAGAACGTCGGATTCCCTATCCCATTTCATGTCTAAAATTTTGACTAAGGCGTCATTGTCGCCGATCTTGTCTCGTCCAGCGACGTTCTGTAATTCTGTACTATTAGTATTCCAAGACCGTAGGTTGAATCCTGCCTTTGACAATAATTTTCTTGACTGCGTATAGAATTTCGAAAGTTATTGTTCATCTGTAAAACTAGTCAAGACGTTATCCACGTATCCATTTCTCTGTTATTCTATTGATGTACTTGACGGATTGTCTCTAAAATGTGTTATTAGCGTGGCGCTTATCATGAATGGCGAACAGGTGGCGCCGAAAAGTACAACCTTAAACCGGTAAGTAATCAAACGGCTTTCTATGTCCATGGTATTCTCTAACCAATAAAATCTTGTGTCATCTCTGTTACTAACATCTAATTGCAAAAATGCTTTTTAAATATCCAATGTTACTGCATATTTAAACATTCTGAACTGTACCATGTGTACTAATATCTCCGTCAAATCTGTCATAATTGGTGGATACGTTGCTAAACAATCGTTAAGATAAGGGCTATTTTCGTTCGCTCCACAGCTACAGTTATCATGGTTATATACTATACGTATCGGGGTGGTGGCTGAATACTTTTTTACGGGATGATGGGGAATGAAGTGAATTTTGTTTTTCCATTTAACTTCATCAGATACCTTTTCAGTGAATCCTCTTTGTTCTTGGTCTGTAATTATACCACCATACTTTTGGAACATCTCGGGATCCTTCTTTAGGCGACGAATAGCGCTTTCCGTTCTGCGTTTGGCGATGTCTTCATTAGTCGGTAGCGCATTTTCTCTCCATGGCAATTTCGTAATATACCTATCCTTTTCCTTAGTAACTGAGGTTTGTATGTAACTTTCAATTGGTTCGGCCAGTTCTGGATCAATATGTTCTTTAGCGTCAATTCCCAACGATTCACGCTTCCAATTTTTTTTCAAAATCACACTATTTTTGATTGTGACATACTAGTATATTAACCATTGAGAAAGATGCATTACTGGTTCTTGTAAGGACAGGACCAGTAATTAGATATCCAATTTTCGAGCTAAATGCGGTGGGACCATTTCCACGCACTATTTTGTCTTGAACTATGTCCCAGTAAAAATCACCTCCAATTAATAAGGATATCTCAAATTGCCCTCCTTCCATGACTGGGTGTGCTAGCTGTAGACCATGTAAATATGGAAAATTCTGCGTCATTCTTATGTTGTGACTTTGAAGTAGTGAAGCAATGGTTGGTACAATTAAAACTGTAATAGGAATTAATTCCCCTTCTTTAGACTTTAGATTAATTGTTGTTTTGTCAAGATTTATCACCTTTTTTGTAGTGCTTCCAAATGTAGCGATACTCAAAGTTTCAGATCCCTCTTTTTTAATGTCCAATTTAGCTGCTAGTTCTTCGGTCATAAATGAACGCTCCCTCGTCAAAGAGTATGTTTGCATCTATAGAAAATGAAAGGATATGGAGTAAATGTACATGGGACAAAATCGCACACAATACATAGAAAACATAGAAAATATATTCTGGTGAACCACTGGACTGAATGCGGTTTTCAATAATGACCTCGCTTCGCTTGCGGTATAAAACATAGAAGTTTCTGTATTTACTTTATTTTGCGGTTGTTCAGCTTCAATAGGATGTTTATTTGAGCATGAATTCTTTTTGCATAAGGACGAGTGATGCTTCCGGTGGCAAAACTTACATGTATTCTTGGATTTGTTGATTGATTGTTGGTTGCTTAACGTCCAGGGGCAAATATTTCATGCATATTCAGGACGAGAACAAATTAACAATAAATACAATAGGTAGGTCTTGTAATAGAGGCCGTCCGGGATGGAAGTCGGGGAAATTTGGACTGCCATGGGAAAATGAGGGTAAATTGGATAAGGTTCAGAAATTTAGCCTTGCAACAGGCCACCTACGGACCCCTCAAAGAATTGTTGCAAGGGTTCTTAACGTGCAAAGAACATGGCACTCCTTTTACACGTGGCATCAGATTTAACGTCTCCAGTCTGACCGGACGTGACTGCGAACTTGTAAATCCCGCACAGCCAAACGGACGCCCCACTTTAGCGAGGGTTTTACCGCCGGTCGGAGGAAGACCAATGGTGACCATATTTCTATTCCCCAGTCACTCTTGGGGGGTTCTTGGATTTGCAATCGGCTACTGTGTGCTTGCCTAAACAATTAAAGCATAACCTCTTTTCTGTTATTATGGCGACCTTTTTATCGTGATCTATGACCTCTTTACATTCGTTTGGCCAGTAGTTTCCGTCACAATATGTGCATTGTTTCTTCCGATTCGAGATTAATGATTTTTCTGGTTTTTTTTTTTTTTTTTTTTTTTCTGTATTTACTCGTTTAACGCCTGTAATGACATTTGCGCTAGGGGTAGCGATTGAATACGTGTGTGTATAATCCACGTATCCGGACTTTTGCATAGAAATCTCTTTGTCTATTGCGTTTCTAAGCGATTGAATATTACAATTGTCGCTCCCGTTTTCGCGTGTAATCTTTTTCCGTACTTCAGGCGGTAATTTCCTGAGAATCACTGGTATCAATAGCGATCCATACATTTCCTGACATTGCCCGAGAGACTCTTCACCCTGTATGTATGCTTCTGATTTATCGTGACATGTTCTCAAACTTTCTAATGTATCACTAGGTGCGTGTATATCAAGCAGTGTTCTCATATATGTATTAATAATTTTGTGTGGTTGGCCACAACGGTTTCTCAATAATTCAATTGCTTTGTGATAGTTTGGATTTGTCATGGTCAATCCTGAAATTACGTTTGCAGCATCAGATTGTAGCAGTGAGTTCAAATACGAAAAATTTCTGAATGTCAATTAATGTGTAATTGTGATGAATCGCGGTTTTGTATAAATCCCAGAATGTTGCCATTGTAAAATATCTCCGCTAAAATTGGGAAGCGATAACTTTATAAGGCGATGGTTATTACTTGAGGTCGAACTTGATTGTGAAAATTCCTGACTTGCATGTGTAAGTGGGTTTGAATACGGAACAAACTCTGGGGCGTTGGAATCTAGTATAGAAGATGTGGTTTGTGCTACGGGTTTCCAGAACCTTTTGAATTTTCGAATTTTACCCTCTAAAGCTAGATAATACTCATCTGTTTTTCAAGTATTTAATTAGTAATATCCTCGGATTTGACTGCATTTAGTATCTGTTCGTCTATTGTGGCTAGCGTTTTCTTTTTCTTCTCAACTGCTTCGAGAAATGTTGACATTTCCTCCCTGTCTTTTTGATAATCTCCGATGGCGTCCTCCAGTGTTTTGAAAACTTTTGTCACCGCTGCTCTGTTCTCTGCTTTCAAAGATTTTAATTGGCTGATGTCCATGCTCTCCAGTTGAAATCATGGCACCAATGTAGATGGGTTGCGTTGTGTATTGTTAATCGTGATCGTAAGATTATTTAAGACGTTATAGATATGAATACGTCTGCCATTACAACTTTCTATTTAATAAACATAATCGTACATCACACTAACGCGACGTCACAAAGATAGCGGCCGCACCGCAAAAGGGTACGTTTAACGTTAGCGCAATTCTTAACAAGCATTAAGGACCAAAATACCGAAAAGTTTTGCCAAATACAGCTAATGTAATTATCTATTCTTGGTGAAAAAAAAAATCCTTTTACAAAAAAAGTATTTCGATTATTTATATTACCATTTCAATGATAATTCGTGTCAACACAGAAATGCTGACTACTTACAACGAAGTTCTCAATTCAGGTTTGACAATACAAAATGCAATATTTTTTTTTTAGTTTGAATGTCTGTGTTTATAAACGAAAGTCATAATTATGCCATGCATCACTGTTCCAATGTAAATTTAAATTATTTTCTTAATTGAGGTTTTGATGAATCATACTAGTCAATAGGTAAAGATATTGCACATCGAAAGAACCTATGCAATATTTACCATGTAACCAGATATTTGATTGTCATTCAAACCAATCTAAAAACCATTACAAATTTAGCATACGTTTCATAAGCTTCAATAAACTGCAATAAATGTAGTAAATAACATTCCAAGGATTAGGACGAGTGTACTAAAACATTAATTACAGCATGCCTTAAAACGATCCCCAACGAGTCCAGAATTATTGGTAGCAACGACATACGCTTTCGAACAAATGAAATGTTTGGTTCGAGCCTTACAACATACCACCTTCATGCAAGATATAGTACATAATGTTGACAAAAAACTAGAATATCGTTACGTTGTAACATGTCATTTCATTATTTCGAGTGTATATAATCCAGGGTGTTTGTGCAACAGACAAACTGGTGCAGATGTAGGCAACAACTAAAGGTCACCAACGAGCAAATACAATACCGTATAGTAATCTTAAAGCGGTCCCGACATGTCAAAATATTAAAAATAATTTAAACAACAAAAATCTATGGCCAACAACAACCACTGAAAAACAGGCTCCTGACTTAAGATAGCATAGAATTTGGCGGGTTTCAACGTGTTCACGAGCGATCAACCTCCTGTAAATTAAAAGTGGTGTAACAAAACAACATAAAACCAAACTGTAAAATCAGTTGAAAAAAGAATTGACTCATTAGATCGATATAAAAGACAAAATGACTTAATCGACAAAAGTACCAATCCAGGAATACTCTCTGTTAAAACGCCAAATAAGATAATTTCTGTCTTTATCAACAATGAAATTTAGAAATATTTCTTATTTAAAGAAATCGACTCAGAGCAAGTAAATGAAAATAACACAGTATCAATTTCGTCCGGGCGGAACAATTTCCTGAATTTCTTTCCTCGACACATTTAAACTAAAAAATGTGAAAAACACTTTGTAAATTTTATGCGGCCGAAGCGCTTTTCATATTCATATTTGAAAGTGCTATATGATTAAAAGGCACTTTAAAAAATAGCCAGATCGATGTTAGGTTAATTTACCTGAGGGAGTTGAAACCTTAGTTTCTAAATAATATCTAAATTTATAAACGGACAATTTAAGAAATGTTTGTCATAAATCATGTCAGTACCGAAGCAACTCATAGTCAAACAGCTTTTGTGTCTATCTAATGCTTTACAAAATGAAAATAATAAAGAACAACTACTGAAATAGCATATACACAATTTGATAAAGATTGAAAGATCAGGAAAGATTGGCAAACACGCTCTGGACCTTTCATAGATTTGTGATACCAAATGTACTTATTTACTGTAAACGCAAAAGGTGTCTACACAAAATTAATAACTGTATCATTATTCAATTTCATAGGACTGAAAAATGTCAAATTTTACTCAAGTGATTCTCCAAAGGTATAAGTGAGATGTCGTGCATTGGTTCATGTAGTGAGAATTTAAATCTCAACCAATTGAAATCATTCGACTTTCTTATAAGAAGTTTCAAGATTCATTGAAAATGAATACATTTTAATGCTTTTTGTGATGTCATTTCAACTTCAATTTCGATTATTTTCTTTTTTCTATAAGCAATGTATAAACTATTAACAATAAACTAATTTATTCATGACAGGTATCAAAAACCAATGTATCATACATGAGGGTCTGAATTGGGATCCTCCATTTCTGTATTCTTTAATTTTTAGGCCATTTTCTCTATCCTTTATACTTTTTGCCCATTATTCTCTTTTCTTTATAATTTAGCACCTCATTATTCTCTATTCTTTATTTTGTTGGTCCATTTTCTCTAATCTGTGTATTTTTAGCCCATTATTCTCTATTTTGTAAACCCCATCCTCACCCTCATACATATTATACTTTTTCATCCAATGAAACGACCACTTTATTACATCGTCATAAACTCATTATATGTGTGTGGTTATTGTACAAAGGCGCTCCGTCAAACTACAAAACCACATTCTCAAATAGTATCGATATATCAGTGAATATTATGTTTTATATAAGGACAGCAGCTTTGTTTGCACTTTTTGCACAATATGTTTTAAGCTTTGATCTTAAAAAACAGAAGTTTAACATCAGCACGAACACAAGAATAGTTCAAACTGAAGTAGTAGTTAACACTTTAAAAGTAAAATCACGAATACAGTGTGCCATGATTTGTACAAGTGATATTAATTGCTGCTCCAGTACCTATGATGAAATCTTAAAACACTGTTCATTATTTTTGGCTTGCTGTCATACAAAGGAACCCTCTATAGGATCACAGACAATTATTAAGACTCCTAAACCAGGTAGGATTGTTACACAATAAAAACATTTTATTATTATAAGATTATTTTAATTCATTTCTTCTATTTTCATAACTGCGCGCGATAGAGAGATACCATGTTTTCGCGGCCTTAGATCTTTACACACCAGTATATAGTCCTCTGATTGAACATCGGTAAACTACTGTCGCATTAATTTGGCTCATATCTATTTTGTCGAACACTTGTCAATTATGTCATGTTGATGACAACACAAAAAGTAAAATAACATAAATACTGAACGCCAAGGGAAATTCAAAACGTAAAGACTTCTACACAGCAAAAAATGCAACGCATGTTTTACGTACGTTTTAAAAAAACGTCTGTAAAACGTACGTTTTACGTATGGAATACGCATGTTTTAGCCAACATGCGTTTAACGCCTGTACCAAAACGGGTGTAAAACACCTGTTTAGAAACGGGCGTAATACATCACGTACGTCAAACGTATGTTTTAAAAACGCACGTAAAACATCAGTTTTACATGTGTTTTACGTGCGTTTTCATTATATATTTTAATTTGTGTTACGCAGCCTTTTTTTCTCAATTTAAAACTCATTTAACTTCACTGAAGAGAATTTTACGTCAAATTGGTCAGGTTATTTTTTTCACAATTTATTTTCCATTGCTTTTCATTTTTTAGAGAGCATATTTATAAATAGTGTATAAGCTGATAAAAAAATAACAACAGCATACTGCAAACATGAATATTTGCATAATGGTTAAAAATATATGTTCCTGCTAAGCCTTTTAGTACAACATCCTCCTTTAAAAAGCTATTGTATGTATTATTTAAACTTTACACATTAAATGATCACCCGTGTGAATCTAGAATTTTAAAAATGCATGAGCAAATTTTCAGTTGAAGTTATCTTATTGGCAATCATACCACATCTCCTTATTTTCAAATGAATCAAAGATCTCAATGTGAAAAAGTAAAACATTCATTTTACATGAGAAATTTCACACAGATTTTAGACATAATTACCAATTTTTATTCCACATAAATGAATCTTTTCAAACTGTTCTTGTTTCTCAAGATTAATTTTATTTTACTTAAAAGGTATAGTTACATCTCTAGACATATGTATGTACATGTATAATGTACAACTGTATTACAATGTATGTCTGTGATACTAGTATATAAATATTCTTATCAGATCTTTTTGTTTGGTATGCATGGGCGTTTCCAGGATATTTGAAAGAGGGGGTGTAGAATACAATGTTTCGCCGAGCGGAGCGAGGGAAAAAAATTTTTGGACCTTTTTTTGGCTAAAAAACATAAAATAATTAAGAAATGCACTAATGTAACGGTTCCTGACTTGGAGCATGTATATTTTATAGTTAAAGTGTCAGGGTTTGATATTGTTTATGCCGAATTCTCTCCATTAATTGTCTATGGTATATTAAAATGATTGGATGGATCTTAACAGCATTAGACCAATAACGAGAAATTCCAAATTCTAGGGTATAGGGCGCGTTACTTTACGTTTCAATAGTCTTAGGCCAGGATTTTATGAACGGGAGGCGTAATTCCGGTTGCTCTGGTATAGAGTCCATGGGGAAGGTCAGAAGCTCCTGGATTTCAACAATTTAGCATCAAATTATGAAGTATTATAACAGACTCGATGATAGACAAATTGGTAAAATAGTCTGCCTTCGGATCATTCAAATTATGTATTGATTAACATGTGGATATCAAATCTTTGGAAGAAGTTGTAAATTCAGTTAAAAGGTTATATGAAATGGGCATGAAAATGAAAATAAATCTTTAACGATAGCTTTTTCTGAACTTTTGATATATATACATATATATATGTACCCGTTTTGTAAAATATACCTTTTCACTGTTTTGGACTTTTGGAAAATGTTGTTTGTGCTGTATTTAGACCCCTTTACCAAGAAATTTGTTTTGCATGCACACGTATAAAAATAGCGGTTTTTATCCAACGCAATCATAGGTTTGAACGTTGTCTTCAATTTAGTAGATATAAAAAGATGTGGTATGAGTGCCAATGAGACAACTCTCCATCCAAGTCACAATTTATAAAAGTAAACCATTATAGGTCAAAGTACGGTCTTTAACACGGAGCCTTGGCTCACACCAAACAGCAAGCTATAAAGGGCCTCAAAAATTACTAGTGTAAAACCATTCAAACAAGAAAACCAACGGTCTAATCTATATAAGAAACGAGAAACACTTATGAACCACATCAACAAACGACAACTACTGAACATCAGATTCCTGACTTAGGACAGGTGCAAACAGTTGCAGCGGGTTTAAACGTTTTAATGGTACCAAATATTCACCCTGAAAATGCAACCCCGTTTGTCGGAACATACCCGGTATCATATATATAGCGAGTATCCCCCGGGTAGATGTAGAATGGCCATTGGGGAAGTGTCACACAAAACAACCATTTCATGTATAGATTTACTTACCGCTTTGGTTGTTTAAAAAAGGTGTCCAAGTCACCCATCGGATGGGGGAATCAGTATAAAAAGAAATCAGAGTTTGTGTTTAATTAATTAATGAATATGATAAATTGCCATATTCAATACAATATAAGCAGATAACGATAGTTTTTTTTTTTTTTGAAAAGGGGGGGCGTACGCCCATTACGCCCTTACCTGGACCCGCCCCTGGTATGAATCATTTCCACTTAAGGTTAGATGTAACTGCTGAGTCAATGAGAGTTAATTTAAAATAATATTTTCTATAACTGATTACAAATCATACTCATATTTATATAAATTTGTTTTATTTCTCATTGCCCCCCTTTTTTAAAATTATTGAGCAATTAGGTACTACAACACCCCCTTAGCCTTACTCAATCCTGACCTTATGATTAAGCAACTGGCTTAATTACCATTTTAACAATATATTTATACACTCAGAACAAAAGAAGTTTCACTGTTTGATGTAGGAAGCATAACGGAGAGCATCCCAGCTTGGATCTTGTTTTCTTTCAAAGGGATAAATTGGGACAGGGGAGCGAAACATAGCCTCTACCTATAAGTTTTTACATGCAGAGAAAAATAAAAGACGAACACAATATTCTCTTTGACAGTAAATATTTATAATAATAATTTGAAAAGGAACAAGTTACCAAAAATTAAAGGACATTCAGAAATTATCAGCAAATTAATTACCATTGTCAGAGACATATGATAATAAGTAACCATTCAAACTATTTAAAAGATGTCTATTTGTTTAATCACAGATGCTATTAAAACCTCTGACTGTGGTCAGATAAATGCATCAGATATTTATAAGTTATTATGAAATGTTGAAATCTACGCTAAAGGTTTTATTCCAAAATATACGTTTGAGAATATATCTTTGTTGTTCAGTAAGCACCTCCCCTTTATCCGCCTTTGGTTTTCAAATCTATTCTCATTTTACCAGAAGGGATCAGAAGGACACTTGGATACATGTGATAATTTAGTCCGGATTCGGTTTTCCTTTTCAAACGCCCGAAAGATCTAAATGTTATGACGCAGACGACACCAAGGACGCTGTGACCGATTCTTCATCAGAAATGTTGTACCTGGAGAGACGGACATTTGAATTAAAACATTGGAAATGGAATAAGATATGCAGACAAAGCAGAGGCGGATTATTTTCTGAGAAGAAGGTCGCTTTTCAGCTTCAAAAATGGGGGACGACTTGTCAAACAGTCAACGCAACAAGAGGCAGATAACTTATTTTGGTAAACAAATGGGTAGATCACTCAGATCACTTAAACAAACACACTACATTTAATATGAGGCAGGCATTACCTGTGAAAGGGGACGAAGTTTGTATGAATTATTTTTTTTGTAACTTCAAAATCTGTTAAAAAAGAAACGTAAATACCGTCAAGTTTCCGATTTTGGTTCTGTTGTTAGGGATTTTACTTGTGACGTTATTTAAGTTATGACGTCATGTTCAATGTAAACAAAGAAACGCGATGATTATCAGGTAACGTTTATTCATAAAAAAAAAAATGAAAAGACAAAGTTAAACATTTTTATTTGAACTCCCAAAATGTTGAGCCTTTGTTAACTTTTTCATCATTCAGATATGTTGCTGTCCCGTGTAAACTACGCTTATACGATTACAGTGTTGGCAATTTATTTTTTACATTTTCCGGAACCATATTTCCTGTACAGTCTTAATAATATTCAGAAACTGGCCAGTTACACTTGGAACATAGGGAAAGTTGTGCGGCAAAAAAGACAAGTTCAAAGACAATTCAATTATTCTTCTTTGTCAATTCCATTCCAACAAACCATTTTCTGCCTGATTTTCCACGGCTGCTTGAACTATGCATTTTTGCTAAATCAAATCCCGTATTCTTTTCCAAATGAATTTTATTTTTCTATTTTGCAAGCAGCGTTTTTCGGCAACCATTTTAAAACAAATTGGTTTCTTAACAAAATTGCATTAATAGTGGCACTAAAATTCACCATATTTTCAACATTATCCTGCGTTTCTATAATTAGATTTATACTTACAAAATAAATCATCTGGATACGGCGTGCATCAGACTTGCATATTCAATGCAAACAGACAGCTTAACAGTCAGTGAAAAAGTTATTGAGGTTCTTGCAGCAGAAAAAAACAACACTTCTATCTAGTGAAAGGATAAGACAGGGACGAGCCATCATAAAACCAAATATTTGATCGATTTTTATGAAAATGAGCTTCCTATACATTAATTTTTCATGTTTAAGGGCGGTAGACAAGAGAAATGGGGTGGGAGGAAGGAGCAGAGGGGCGGGAGAAAGGAGAGAAGGGGCAGGAGAAAGGAGAAAGGTACCTTCCTGTCCGCCCCCTCATTTAACTTCAAAAGAGGGTAATGCTTTTTGTCCAAGTCAGAAATTACTTATATGAAAAGCCCACAACCGAAAGTCTTGTCGTAACTTGGCGTAATTAAACAATACATAAAGAATCTGCGCTCCTAGCGAAGGTGAAAGATAATATTTTCTGGATTTCACAAACCGCAACCAATATGGGAAAGTATACATTTTTAAAAATCTAAATTATATGAAAAGGGTTGGGTAACAGAACCCCAGTGAGTAGCTTCCCAGACTAAATTTGCCCTTCCCTCCCCACCCCTAAGAGAAATTGGCTTTGGCTTTATTCAAGATAAAATGCATGAATTTGACAGATACGATAAGTTACAATGACACAGTTCATAGACACTAAAATGATTTACATGTTTACATGTTTACTAAAACTTATAATTCAAAAAATAAAATTATGAAAATTGTCATGATATTTTGATAATATGAATAGACTAGACTACAAAATGAGTGAAATTTATATCGACTAGGTTTTCACTGTAGCCTAATACCTTAGGATGACACACAAAAGTTATTGAAACTTATTTCCAGTGGGGTAAGGGAGGGAAGGCCCCTTCAAACTAGTTTAAACCAGCCATCAGGACCGACAGGACTGTCAGGAGCCTGTAATTAATTCAGTGGTCTGTGTTGTGTTGTATATATGATATTACTTGATTTATTTCACTTGAATGGGCGGAGTTTAACCCGTTCGCTCATTATAGACAAGTCCATCTATAGACAGGTGTTTTGGGATAAACTCATCAATGAAGTGTCCAGTTATGGTCATTGGTCCGGTTAAAATATGTAAACATTATGTATGTATTCGCAAAATAAATAATGAGACACAGCCGTTGATTTTCTTGTAAAGCCGAGTTTAACAACATGTAAAAATTGTCACATTTTGGAATTTGTGGATATGAAAGTAAAAACTATAACAGTTGCAAAATCTGCATATGTCGCTATTCTATAATGTTTTGGTGACAGTGATAGGTGATTAGAAATCAGTAATAATTATAACGGCAATCATCCTTATCACACACATCTTCAAATAGACTGTCCTTATGCAAATTGAAAAGTAAGCTCCGCCCGATCAGTTGAAAACACATTGGTAATATCACATTTGTTTTTTGTTCATTATTTTGACTTGTACATATTAATCTGGATGTAGTTTTCTGGCTTGAATTGTTATACACTTGTCATTTTGAGCCTTTTATAGCTGACTATGCAGTTTAGGTTTTACTCATTATTGAAGGCTGTACAGTTAATTTCTGTGTCACTTGTGGAGAGTTGTGAATGTCTTATTGGCAATCATACCACATCTTATTTATATATATATATATATATGCTATGTAACTACTTGGACTATAGATATTGGATACATGATTGATCGTAGGCCAATCCAGGGGAAAAATTTGGTAAATTATATATAGGGAATAACTGAAACATGACTGGAGGCTTCCCCACCCTCAATTAGGTCTGTCTACTAAAACATTTTGTCAGTCAGTCAGAGTTTGGGATACACTATGATACACTATTCCTGATTTCAGACAGACACATGAAACTTGAGAATACTATTTCAGTTTGTATGACCATGGCTGTAGCGAAGGGGGCATTAAGTGTTGCCCTTGTCTGTCCTGTCCGTCCGTACATCCCCAAAATTGGTTTCTGTTTCCTAACTTTAGTTTGCCTCAACCAAATGTCATAAAACTTATTCACAATGCTTATTACTACAAAACACAGATCAAGATAAAAATTGGGTGGCGTCACCTTTACCGTTCATGAGTTATGTCTCTTTATATCGTTTTCGTAATCCAACTTAAGTTTGTCTCAACTAAATATTATGAAACTTATACACAATGATTATTACCACAAAACACAGATTGACTTTGAAATTGGGTGGTGTCACTTTTACCGTTCATGAGTTATGCTCCTTTATTAAAAAAAAATGGCTGAATCTGTAGTTTCTGTTCTCTAACTTTAGTATGTATCATACAAATGTTATGAAACTTATGCTTATAATCACAAAATGAATCCTGCATCTGTACACATGTATGTGGAAGATGACTCGTGAAGTAAATTTAATATATACAGCAATAAAAATGACAGAAAAAGAACAGGAAGACCTCTGCATGTGTACATGGTGTAAATCTACAAAACTGCAATGCCAAAGCAACCACATTTTGAAGTTTAAACCTTTTTTAGAATTGTCAAAAGACAAATTGATATAAATCTCCTAAAACAAAATACCATGCTAATTTCAAAATAAGGAGATGCAGCATGCAATATGAATGTCAATGTCACACACACAACTATCCACCTGATGGTCACATCAACGCATCATGTCATGATCATGTGACCATCAGAGTGACATCAACATGATACTTTGTATACATGTTCACCAGTCAGGCACTGTACTAACTAGATTGAGTTTGCTGAGATATATTTGATGTACAACATAATCATCATTGTTAGGACTGGTAAAAATATCAGTTACTAAGCCACCATCTATTTTAAAAATAAAGTAAATTTTGTAAAAATATTTTTAGATTATGCAAATTATTTGTACATGTATATACATGTATATGCATTAAAATTAATTTCAGTTTTGTAATTTTCAGTGCCAATCACTCTTCCAACAACTGAAATTGGTAAGTATTAGATACTGTATTGTAGCAAACAATTATAAGCAGTAGCTATCAATTTGTCATGTACATTGTAAATTCTCATAATGATTTTTCCACTTGGTGATTGAAAAATGTATGTCATTTTGCCTTGCATCAGAGGAAAGGGAAAAAACAAGATTAATAATTGGTCAGGCTGTTGCTTGCCATGGCCTTGTGTTGGCAGGTCAACAATGTTTATGTTAGTTATTAGGTCAGCTCAAGGGGAACCACAACTCATACAGGTCAATAATGTTTGGTACAAAATGTATGCAGTTGTGTAAGAATTTTAACCACTTATGAGGGTCTGGATTGGGTTTATAGATTAGGGTATTATGGACACAATTACAGAAAAAGTCCAATAAAAGAACAGGATTCCAATATGTTCCCCCACCCGTTTTGCAAAAGATAAAGGACAACTTTTAAATACAAAAAAATATCTACAAATACCTCCATACATGTATTGTAGAAATGGATCAGTCAACTCTTATTACATACATGTATTGGGATAAATCAAGTGATTTTTAACAATTTATTTGGTTTTTGCCCATTATCTTTAAAGTTTAATCGATAGTAAATAGCAAAAATGATCAAAAAGACAAGATCAACAAATAGGTCAATAAGGTCAAATAGCTGGAATGAAAGTTACCTCAAAATCATGCATGATTTTAGCAATTTGGGGAAAACTAGCGATAGTTGGTCGTTAGACTATATACTGAAAAACTGTTGTTTAACTTCAAATTTGATTGCAAAGTCAACCAATACTATAGCTTAACAGCGTAAAAATTGTCTGTGAACTCCTTCCATGAGTTGTTGATCTTAAAAAGAATGATCATGATGATACAGAAAACATAAAAGAGACATTCAAAACTCACAAGTGGAATAGAAACTAATGTCTTGCAAAAAAAACCCCAAAAAAGTCCACACACCACTATTTAGAAAACTTATTATAATAGACCGAAAAACAGTAACCCACCAAAAACAAGAGGCAACATGTTTAATAGCAGATTCACAATGATTCATGTAGGTGAGCCACACATATATATACTATTTAAAGGCTGTAACAGTTAAACATGAACTTCATGATCATCTATTTAAGGGAGGGATATAAATTTCTAAACTTGTTTTATATAATAATGTATAAACTATTATTATTTTTTTCTTTCTTAGGTTTGTCAAATACGTTCTTTGGTGTATGATCAGATCTGCATTATACTATAGTATCAAACAAACTGTTAAGAAAAGAAAATGATGTTTTAGGTAAATATAAATGATTCATATATAGGATATATGGAGTTATTCAAAGACAATTTCCAAACATGTCTACAAAATTTATCATTTACTATATATTAAGAATGTTCGCTTGTCATGTTTTGTAATTTTGTCAGATTTTCGGAATCCTCTGGTTTTATCCATTTGAACGCCTTAAAAAAATTTGCCCATTGACCCCCATTTTTCTTTCTATAAATCTTTTAGATGTAAAATTATAAGCCATCTGTAAAAGTCTTATAAAATCTTTGTTATTTTTTAATAGTTTTTTAGAACTTAAATTGTCAATGATAAAGCTATGAAAAATCAAGAGAGAACATTTTCCTGCCAAAATTTCAATGGCTAATATCTCGAAAACAAGCACATTGACCTATATATTTTTTTTGCTCTTTTGGTTTCTTTATTAATCACCTATCAACATATACTTGTGTTATGAAAAGCTTGTTATTTTGAAACTGAGTAGGGAACTTCCTTAAATTAAACTATATTTGGTGTGTCGGATGATTTGCATGTCTGTCCGACAGAATTAATCTGACTTTGGTCTGTCGTCAGCCGTTAACTTTTACAAAAATCTTATCTTCTGAATCTATTGGACCAAATGTAACCAAACTTGGCCACAATCATTATTTGGGTATCTTGTTAAAAAAATGAATCTGATGGCCACCATGGCTAAAAATAGAACAAAGGGGTAAAATGTAATTTTTGGCTTATATCTGGAACCAAAGCATTTAGAGCAAGTCTGACAGGTTAAAATTGTTCATCAGGTCGAGATCTATATGCCCTTAAATTTTCAGACAAATCAGACAACCCGTTGTTGGAAAGCTACCCCTGAATTGGTAATTTTAAGGAAATTTTGCAGTTTTTGATGAGTCTGCGACTTTAGTTGAAGAAAGCTCGACATAGAAATAGTGATCCAGCGGCGCCTGTGGCATTAACTTACTTCTTAAAAGCTTTATATTTAAGAAGGAAGAAGGCCTGGATGCTTCATACTTTGTATATATAGATGCCTTATGTTACGAAGTTTCCGTCAGTCACATGTCCAATGTCCTTGACCTCATTTTCATGGTTCAGTGACTACTTGAAAAAAAAAGTTAAGATTTTTTGTATTTTTAATTTCTCTCTTATTGTGTGTAATAGTATAACTATATTTGGTATGTACAATGAATGTGCGTACCTTGCAAGGTCCTTTTGCCCGTCATACAGTTTTCACTTGACCTCGACCTCATTTCATGGATCAGTGAACAAGGTTAAGTTTTGGTGGTTAAGTCCATATCTCAGATACTATAAGCAATAGGTCTAGTATATTTGGTGTATGGGTTTGTAAGGTGTACATGTCCAACTGGCAGTTGTCATCTGACCTTGACTTCATTTTCAAGGTTCAGTGGTTATAGTTAAGTTTTTGTGTTTTGGTCTGTTTTTGTTATACTGTATGCAATAGGTCTACTATATTTGGTGTATGGAATGATTGTAAGGTCTACATGTCCAACTGGTAGGTGTCATCTGATCTTGACCTCATTTTCATGGTTCAGTGGTCAAAGTTTAGTTTTGAGTTTTGGTCTTTTTTTTTCTAATACTATATGCAATAGGGCAACTATATTTCGTGTATGTAAATATTTTATGATGTACATGTCAGTCCAGCAGGTTTCATTTGACCTTGACCTCATTTTCACGGTTCATATCTCGCTTAATTTTTTGGTTTTTGTCTGTTTTTCTTAAACTGTAAGCAATAGGTCAACTATATTTGTCATATGGAAGGATTGTAAGCTATACATGTCTGCCTGGCATGATTCATCTGACATTGACCTCATTTTTTAATGGTTCATTTGTCAACGTTTAATTTTCTTGGTTAAGTCTAGTTTTTTTTTTTAGAAACTTTGAGCAATAGGTCAACAATATTTAGTGTATTTAATGATCGTAAGGTGTACATGTATTTCCTGTTTGGTTTATATGACCTTGACCTCATTTTCTTGGTTTATGTGATAGTTGTAGTAAAGCTTTATATTTAGGACTATCAACATAATATCAATGGTTAGTAAAGAAGGTGCGACATTTCAGGGTGTGCACTCTTGTTGGTTATTTTCTTGAGTATTAGTATAGATAGAGATAAACTGTAAACAGCAGTAATGTTCAGCAAAGTAAGATCTCCAAATAATTGAGCACTTAAGGAGTTATTGCCCTTTATAGTCATTTTTTTTTTTTGTAAATTTTTGTAATTTATACATAATTCGCCTCTGAAACTACTGAGACAAATTTAACCAAACTTGGCCACAATCATCATTAGGATATCTAGTTTACAAAATGTGTCTGATGACCATCCTTGCAACCAACATTGCTGACATGTCTAAAAATAGAACATGGGGTAAAACGCAAGTTGTGTCTATTATTAATTGAAATGTTATAAATAGAAGCAAAAATGTTCAGAATAATGAGCTCTACCAATTGTCCATATACGTCAAAACTGTAAGATGAATTCTTGTAGGAGTTATTGCCCATAAATGACAAATTTTACCATTTTAAGCTCACCTGGCTCACAGGGCCAAGTGAGCTTTTCTCATCACTTGGCGTCCATCGTCCGTTAACTTTTACAAAAATCTTCTCCTCTGAAACTACTTGGCCAAATTTAACCAAACTTGGCCACAATCATCATTGGGGTATCTAGTTAAAAAAATGTGTCCGGTGACCCGGCCAACCAACCAAGATGGCCGCCATGGCTAAAAATAGAACATAGGGGTAAAATGTAGATTTTGGCTTATATTTCTGAAACCAAAGCATTTAGAGCAAATCTGACATGGGGGTAAAATTGTTTATCAGGTCAAGATCTGTATGCCCTGAAATTTTCAGATGAATCGGACAACCCGTTGTTGGGTTGCTGCCCCTGAATTGGTAATTTTAAGGAAATTTTGCTGTTTTTGGTTATTATCTTGAATATTATTATAGACAGAGATAAACTGTAAACAGCAATAATGTTCAGCAAAGTAAGATCTACAAATAAGTCAACTTGACCAAAATGGTCAGTTGACCCCTTAAGGAGTTATTGCCCTTTATAGTCAATTTTTAACCATTTTTCGTAAATTTTGTAATCTTTTAAAAATCTTCTCCTCTGAAACTACTAAGACAAATTTAACCAAACTTGTCCACAATCATCATTAGGGTATCTAGTTTAAAAAATGTGTCCGATGACCCCGCCCGCGAACCAAGATGGCCAACATGGCTAAAAAATAGTACATAGGGTAAAATGCAGTTTTTGGCTCATATCTTTGAAACCAAAGCATTTAGAGCAAATCTGACGAGGATAAAATTGTTCATTAGGTCAAGATCTATCTGTCCTGAAATTTTCAGACCAATCAGGTAACACGTTGTTGGGTTGCTGCCCCTGAATTGGTAATTTTAAGAAAATTTTGCAGCTTTTGGTTATTATCTTGAATATTATTATAGATAGAGATAAACTGTAAACAGCAATAATGTACAGCAAAGTTAGATCTACAAACAAGTCAACATGACCAAAATTGTCAATTGACCCCTGGAGTTATTGCCCTTTATTGTCAATTTTTTTACAATTTTCATAAATTTTGTAAATTTTTGTAAAATATTTTCCACTGTAACTACTGGGCCAAGTTCATTATAGATAGAGACAATTGTAAGCAGCAAGAATGTTCAGTAAAGTAAGATCTACAAACACATCACCATCACCAAAACACAATTTTGTCATGAATCCATCTGTGTCCTTTGTTTAATATGCACATAGACCAAGGTGAGCGACACAGGCTCTTTAGAGCCTCTAGTTTTCTCATTTTTTACTATTACCATGAAAATTATATGATATTTAGAAAGAAACAATTTTTTTCTAGTTATGTTTTATATGATTTAGATTATAAAAGATAAATAAACACTTCAAATCACAAAAATGATCAACAAGGCAAGATCTATTAAAAAGTCAAATTTTGCCGACATAGTTAGTAGACTGTCACTATTCATAGAAGTGATTGCCCTTGAATGAGGATTTTTTCTACCCTCTATTGTGTTTTGAGCAAAACCTAAAGAAGATAGAGAGAAACTTAACAGACTAAAAGATAAGTTTTACAAGATCAACAAAATAAAGATTTTTGTCATGAAGTCTAATAGTCTATTCTCCTCCACAATGTTGTAGAGTGTCCTTTGTTTGATAAGCATGTAGACCGAGGTGAGCGAGACACAGGTTCTCTAGTTTTTATTAACTCTACAGTTTTCTTTATTTTTTGTCTTCCTGCTGGCTGCTATCGTGTCTTATATTTATGGTTTATTTGTCAATATTAAGTTTTTGTGGTTTGGTTGGTTTCTCAAGTACTGTATATTCCATGGTGTATATTATGTTTGTAGGATGTATATGTCTGTCTGGTAGGTTTCATCTGACCCTGACCTTTTATCATGGTTCATAGTACAATGTGAATTTTTTGAGGTATGGTCTATTTTTCAGATACTACTACTATAAACAATAGATCAAATATATGTCAAATATATGTATTGTATGGAATATTGTAAGGTGTACCTGTCTGTTTGACAGGTGTCATCTGATCTTGACCCCATTTTCGTGGTTCATTGGTCAGTGTTAGTTTTCATGGTTATGTCTGTTTCTCAGATACTATAATCAATATATCAACTATATGTGTAGCTAGGAATGATTGCATGGTGTAGGTGTTGTCTGCAGTGTTCATCTGACCTGGACCTCATTTTTATGATTCATAACAATAAGTCAATGTTCAGTTTTCTAACTTGTATAAAAATTAAATTAGAAGATGTGGTATGATTGCCACTGAGACAACTCTCCACAAGAGACTGTACAGCCTTCAAGAATGAGCAATGGTCTGTTACTCAAATATGATATCAGCAATAGGCTATATTTGGTGTATTGTGTGACAGTGATTTACTGATATATATCAGACGTATTAGTTTTCAGAGGCGGATTTAGAGGGTTTTTCAGGGGGCCCGGGCCCCCCTTTTTTGGAAAAAATTTGGTTGATTATATTGGGAATCACTGAAGCATGACTGGAGCGGGCCCCCTCTTAGGCAGTTAGTGGGCCCCACACTTATGAAAAATTCTGGATCCGCCACTGGTTTTGAGATAAGTAAAGCAGATGACTTGTGTTTAAAAAAAGGACATATCTTTATTCTTGACAAACATCTACATATATTCATGCTGGCATTTGAATAAAAAATATGTTTAGGTATACTTTGCTATTCCATTAAAAAAATAGTGATTGCCCACCAAAATACATTTTCTTTTGTTTTTACATTACAGCTGCTGTAGAAAATGTTCGAAGGATATGATTACTGATTATGAACAACAGGATATTATCATCATGACCATTGGGATCTTACAAGGATAAGTGCAAGTAAATGAAGGAATTCATGTGCAAAAATTATGATATTGTAAACAGGAGAACAGTCTTAAATAATACTAACAGTTAAACAGTTTTGTGAGACCAAGAGCAAGGCAGAGTAAACTTGGAGTGTATATATGTCAACCACAAGTACATTAATACCACATAATGCTAATGAAATAAGAACTATGGTACACATTTTGTATGATTGTGAATATCTGGTCCCCAAAAAATGTAGTTGTTAAATAAATAGAATTGAAATAACTAAATTTGTAACAGTTATATGACCATCATATTTTGAGGTCTTTTTGCAAATTCTATCATAGAACCAACCAACCAACAATCAATCCATCCAAATCGCAATTGTGGTGAACTAAATTTCCAATGACCAACAGAAAAAGATGATGTCTAATCCCTAATACATGTACCTTCTCTTCTTCACATTGGCTTGAGCATTATCTATTCTTTTCAGTAGATTATATTCTGAGTGTAACATAAATATAAAAAAGGAGATATTGCGTACATACGTCAATAAGACAAGCATAATAACCAAAAGACATCTTTGAGGCAAATAGTCCATTCTAAATGGTAATTGATAATCTTTCTCGTGAGGGTTTTTTTTCGTGAATTAAGGTTTATGAATTGAATATAGATCATTTGTATAGGCTGTCATAAAATATTGTGCTTCCATTCTAATTGTAAGATAGCACACAGTAAATGTATGCCTTGCCAAAAACAGTTCTGGAAGGGAAGCAATCAAGTTTGAAAAGGACAGACAACACCATCATATTTAAATGTTGTCATTTTGATTTCCAACTAAATACTACAATGATATACTCATTAATTTATATATATACATGAATATGTAAAAGAATCAAATTGTTAGTGTTTACGTAAGAAAAGACAAGTATCTATGGTTTATCCATTACCAACCAGAAAAAAACCTCCAAAAAAATCATAATGTAGATGTTGTGGACAACAAAAAAATGTTAAACAGGTGATGTGTTACCATACAAAAAAAACCAACCATTCATTAAACTGGTGTAGATGACAAAAAAAACCCAAGAACATACATATTATGGGTGCTGTGGACAAAAAAAACCATGTAAAAATAGGTGTTGAGGACAAAGAAAAACATACGTAAAACAGGTGTTGAGGACCAAAAAAAAAAAACATACGTAAAACAGGTGTTGAGGACAAAAAAAAAAATATGTAAAACGGGTGTTGAGGACCAAAAAAACATACGTAAAACGGGTGTTGAGGACCAAAAAACATATGTAAAACGCATTATTTGCTAGAACTTAACAGGCGTTTAACGTGCGTTTACCCGTAAAACGGGCGTTATACGTAATCATTTAACGTATGTTTTAAGTTCACGCACGTATTACGTGTGTTTAACATATGTAATTCATACGTTTCAAACGGGCGTTTTACATGCGTGGTCCTCAATATGCGTTTTACGTACATTTTATAACAGACGTAAAACGCCTGTTTTACGCATGAAAAACGGTTATGCAATTTTTGCTGTGTATATAATGGCAAAATCAAAAGTTCAATCACATCAAACGAATGGAAAACAACTTTGGTATTTTTGACTTGGTACAGACATTTCCTTATGTCCTCAAAAGATCTTTATGTTATATTGTGCACAAACTATAATAATAGTATTTGAACAATAATATGACGTAATTTGTAAAGGCTAGAATGATTATATGATTCTTACAATTTCATGGTTGGTGGGGGGGGAGGGGGGGTGACCAGCTTGCTTTTTTATTACCTTTGTTCTGTATCTAATAAATATCTGTACTGCACAAGATGCGTCGCTTGACAATACATGTCTCTTCACTGATGCTCTAGTTCACAATATTAGAAAATATGACACCTGTTACATTGAAGAGCTCAATGGGACAAAAAGTCAAACAAAAATCGTACCATTATGAATAAACCAATATACACACGTGCATAAAATATGGTCAACATCATGAACACTTATACGGTTGTCACATGTGAAGCATGATCTGCTTACCCATTCAAAGCACATGAAATAATGCCTGGTTTTGGTGGAGGTGATTAGTCTTGTATATAATTGATTGTGTTTTTTTTTTCGTTTATCGTTCTTGGTCATGGCATTGTCAGATTGATTTCAACTTATGAGTTGGAATGCCACTTTTGTATTTCATCTCTCTTTTATACATTTGTTTTTAAGTATATTACCTTGAATGCCATTTAAGCGAGGAAAGGGTCCCAACATATTATTTTGAGAACAGGCGTGCAGCATTGTTTAAACCAATACCCCCATTCGAATATCTAATTTTTTTGGGGAAACCAAACCATGAATAGATTTCATTGCTAAATCATAACCCATTCATATGTTTCTCAATTTAAAATTATACAACCTTTTACATCTTCAATCAGATCCATGAAAGTAAACATTGAAAAGAGCATTGATAAAAATTCGCGGATAATCTATGTATTTCCAAGACATCACACACGAACATTGGAATAGCAATCGATAGGAATCTCAAGCACGCCAAATGAAGGAGTCCATGATTCAACATATATTTGTTCCATCTAACAAAAGTTCCCTTGAAAATTTTGTCATAAGCAATTAATATTTGTTCTAATAGTCTGTAGAAAGTAAAATAACAAAAACACCGAACTCCAAGGAAAATTCAAACGGAAAGTGCCTTTAAAGTTAATAAATGGCAAAATCAAAAGCTCAAACACATCCAACAAATGGAAAAAAAAACTGTCATTTTCCTGACTTGGTACAGGCATTTCCTCATGTATAAAATGGTAGATTACACCTGGTTGTTTAGCCAGCTAAACTTCTCACTAGTAGGACAGTAATTGCATTATGTTCCATTGTATGAGCGAAGCAAATAGATATAATAGGGAAACATGTCAAAAATTGGGGTACAGAGATCAACACTGTGTTTTAATCTTAATCACCATAAAACCTAACAACTGTGTCAGCAAAGTAAAACTAAATGGAATGTAAACAGTTCATAGACAAAGTACATTAGCAAAAATGAAAGACAAAAATAGAAAACAAAACCATAGCACATTAAATACAATGGCGGGATATATACATACCGAGCCATGTCAAAACGATATTACCGAAAAAGGACTAAACAGTAAATGTTAAAAATATATATATATAAAAACCAGATATAAAGAATACCATAAACAACGTCAGTACTTAGAATCTATACTTAAAGATTCATCATGTGTTTTTTTAAGTTGGTACGGAATATATAAGAAAATACCTTTACCAAATCAGGAATATGACAGTTGTTATCCGTTCGTTTGATGTGTTTAAGCTTTTGATTTTACCATTTGATTAGGGACTTTCCGTTTTGAATTTTCCTTGGAGTTCGGTATTTTTGTTATTTTACTTTGTATTTGATTAATTTATGCCGTTTTGTTCCTATCAAAATTTGAATGATTCTATACTATGTATCAGGGTCATAATTGGGTCGTCTCCATTTTTGTAGTTTTAGCCAATTTTCTCTATCTATTCTTTATATTTTAGCACACACTTATTGTCTATTCCATAGACCCCATTTATACTCTCATGTGTACAATTTACAGTTGTCTCATAAACATTCATCAATGGTAAAAATTTGTTTATATTCATCACTAAATAAAACTGCTCAAAATGTATGTCTACCTTTGATGACATTGTAAGATGTGAGTTTAAATAAATTCCTTCTTTTGAAATCTCACTTGAATATTACACAGCTATATTAGTAAAATTCAAACACAAAGCTATCATTATTTCTTTCAAACCCTATTGCCAGATTGAATCGGGACTAATATATTTTATATTTACAAATTTTAGTTACTTAATATTAGCGACAGTTAAAAATTAATTAACAAAAATACCGAACTCAAAAGGAAATTCAAAACGGAAAGTCCTTTATAAAATGGCAAAATCAAAAGCTCAAACACATCAAATGAATGGAAAACAACAGTCATATTCATGACTTGGTACAGATCAGCTTGATATTTTAATACTTTCCTCGATATTCACACAGATGAACGACTAGAATATGACAAATGCAGGGATTTCAATTTTCAAATTGTCAATTTCCAAATTCTCAGCATTAACATAGCCTTTGCTCACATCAACAAGAAATTTTATATCTCAGTTAATACGTTACGCTCGTTTATGTTCATTCTAGACAGACTTCCTGAGCAGGGTGTGCTCCTTACATAAAACTTCTCCGACATGTTATAAGGAGAAACGAATGAATTTGATGCTACAAAGGTTTGATGTCAACATAATAAATAAGTAGCCCGATACGATAGGTCTATGTCTCAAACCACTACCGACATGTGTTCGCAGTCTTAGAACATATATACCAGAATAGTTTTTAATTTACATTTTAGAGGATTCCTATGGAGGTTGATGTATTTATAGCATGTGAATTATGAGATTTGAACATCTGTTAACTAATGATGCCTTAATTTATGAAAATAAAATACAAACATAATATTGTTGGGTTCTTTGTAATATTAAGGATAACGTTTTCCTATTTTCTGACAAGGAATAATATAAGACTATTTTAATTTTTTGTTTTTATTTTGATATCCCATCTGATTTGGGATATTTTTTTTATCTATGGTTCCTCAATTTACTTTAACCTCCATTTAATATAATTAATTTAATATGATCCCTCTGCCTTGTAGTTGCTTACAAACATGTACACATTTCAAATATATTGGTGATATTTTGTGCACTTCATATAATATTGTGAAATTTAATTGATGTACCAAGTATACTGCACAAAATGCAGTTTTTGACATAATGTGTCTTCACTGATGATCAAATTCAAAATATTAGGAAAATAAGACACATGTTACGTTGAAGAGGTCATATACCCCAAAAGGACCAAACGTAACCCAAAACCATTCCATTAAGACAAATCGATGTTAACAAGTCGATAAAATGTTGCCTACATTATGAGTACTTATATGTATAAATTTGATGTGTATTGTCATAATAATTTGATTTCAAATATTGCATCATAATACTACAGGTACATGTATATAGTAATTTCCTTTTCACCAGCTATGGTCTTTTCTCCTACACCAACCGACTGCAGCGAATTTCCTCCCGGAACATGTACTGGAGTTTATAATATCCAGCCTGAAAACGGATCAACCATGACTGTGTTATGTGACATGGACACTGATGGTAGAGGGTGGACGGTAAGTTAAAATTTTCTGTCAATAAAGAAAAGAAATATTATAAAACTGTATTTAATTTATTCATTCACTACAAAAGTCTAAAAGTCTGAAAAGACCAGTTTTGTCTTGATTTGCATGAACTTTACTCGACATTCTCCAAAAGTATGACTCGTGTATTAATTTTTCTTGACAAATTCTCATTTATATTAAATTTGTATGAAATTTACTCGACATATTCTCGACATTCTGAATATGGTTTTAAAATTTCTTGACAAATTCTTGACATTTGAATACTGTCTTGATATTTCTCGACATGTTCTCGACATTCTTATTTTTCTCAGTATGGCTTGACACATTCTGAACATTTTGAATTGTGTCTTAAATTTACTTGACAGTTCTGAGTTTTACAAATCATGACCAATATTCATGATATAACTTTAATCTTTATTTCTCTTTATATGATATACTGTTGTTCCAAGTTACACTTCTTACAACAAAATAAAAGTTGGGCATGTAAAATAATTGAAAATTTGGGTATACATTGTATAAATATTTTACAAATGCAAATATGGCAATGAAATCTAAAGTATAAAATAATTCAAATGAGGTGTGTTGATATAAAACAATTTGAATGTGGGTTTTAAATAATTACAAATTTTGATTCCTAAATCTTATAAATTAAATGATTAAAACCAATCATACTGTAGACATATTTCATTCTACATTCATAATATTCAATGTTGATATGGTAAATAATTACTATACCAAAATGTGGTTTATATAAATAGCAAATTATGATATACAAATCATTCATTTAACAGAAAAAAATTTGTGTAATGTCATCTGTTGGAATATATATATTAAGTATTACACATGGACAGGATGTTCCCATAAAATTAAGGTATTCCACACCCAAGAGTACACGCAACTGTCAAATAGAAATTACTGCTTTACCTGTAATCAGCCATACAACTTATCAGTTGACCGAACATGCCACTACAATTTCAAAAGTTTGTTGATAGATGAAAATGAAAATCATCATTTTGATGAAAAATTGAATTAAAATGGATTTTTCATCAAAATTATGCAGTTAATTATTTTAACATAAAACAAATTGAATAATTCCCAAATATTAAAAGAAAATTATTATCTACTCCAGGAATAATAAAAAATGTATTTATAATGGATTCCATCAATGATTTCTATATGGTCTTATGAAATGGATCTCAAACAGACATGCACAATATAGTTCTAAACATTCGTTTTCTTTTCAGGAAGGAGTTATCACAAATATTTATTTTGATAAAAATTATAAAATTCAACACTAAAATTTGAATAAAAATGTTTTGGGTTGTTCTAAAAATGAATAAGGTTTTGAATCAAGATCATGAAGATGGGAACAAATTCTTTGACCTAAACGAAAGCCCCCACCCTGTTTTTTTATCCACATAAGCCCAAAAGATGAATTGTTGGGTCCAAAAGAGACACATGGTCACATTTTAAAACTGCCTATAAGACACCTATTTTAGTAAAGCAAATTTGACTGGCAGTTTTATGAACGGCAAAAATCTAAATGCTGTTTGTTAGTAACTTTGACTTATATTCCAAGTGAAAACAATTAAGTTAAATGTTTAATTAAAATAAATCAAAATTAAACTACATGGGGAATTATTCAGGGTATTCCAACTTAGTTGCACCAAAAGGGTATCTTACTATACCAAATTGATCCTTGGTTCTTCAAAGTTTAGTTTAGCCATAATACAAAGAAGTAAATAACAGCAATAGAATGTCATAAACAGTGCAGAATAAGTTTGTTCACATTTCAGGCCAAATTTATACTGTTGAGATAGTGTCAAGACATATTTAAGACTGTCAAGAATGTGTCGAGACATATTCAGACATTATTTAGAATGTCAAGAATATGTCGAGACATATTCAGACATTACTAAGAATGTCAAGAATATGTCAAGACAGATCGAGACAAATTTAAAACAGTCAAGAATTGGTCGAGACTAATCCAGACTCTTATCAGATGATACAGGAAGTGTCGAGAAATTTTAAGACAATGTTCATACTGTCAAGACACTTGTCAAGAAAAATCAAGAACCTTCTTAGACAAATTCATACTATGTCAAGAATTTTAAAATTATTTAGACAAATTAAGAATGTCGAGTAAAATTCATGCAAATTCAGACAAAAACTGGTCTTTTCAGACTTTTGACTTTTGTAGTGATTGTTACAGAAAAAAAACTGCGTTTACTCTATGTCTAATAATAACATATTTTTATCCAATTAATTTCGTTCGATACTTTTCTAATAGTGTTTGTTTAGTTTGCCTTTTCTAAGAAAATGTCAGGCTTAAATATATAAAATATTAACTGAAATGTTGTAACATCAGTTATGATCACTTAGAGGGTATGACAAACTGAAAACTTTCGACTTGTCACCAATGGTAGCTAGAGTACGTCTAACTCGTCACGATGTTTAAAAGTTCGTTTTAAACTTGGAATCTTGAAGACCTTGAAATTTGCTTATTATTGAAGGCTTTACGGTGACCTAAAATGGCTTAAAACCACTAAGTTTTGACTGTGTTGGATACTTGTCGCATTGCTATCATACCACATCTCCTTATTTTATACTTGTCAAACAATTTTATTAACTATATATATATATATATATATATGTATATGTTTGCTTGCATTCGATAACCCTTTCATAAGTTTGTACCCTGTGAACTTAAAGAAACTTTAAGAAACGCGATTAACTTTAAAACTTCGTTAGTTGCCATCTGATTGAAATACAGATTTGCTGGCCCTCATTCAATTTCAACCAACTAACACATTTCTGTCATCCCTTCTGTTCTGATAAGATTACGTTAACAGAGAAAAATATGCCTCTAAACATATTAATTTAAACATTAAATTGATTAAAAACCCCTAAACCCGAGGATTCCGAACAGGTCTTAGAAATAGAAAGCATAATGGAGAAATGCCAGATCCTCAAATCAAAAGATGGACATAAGATTTGTATTGAAGATGTTTTGGTTTTAACAATTACCGTTGTACCACAGTTATAACTTAGTATGTTTACATGATTATGCCTACCATGTCAATTTGTTGCGATGTCAATTTCAAAGTTTTTCTATCCCCAGGTAGTGATTGCTTTATACGTATGTGGCGCGATTTGTTTCGTCTTACGGTTTTTAATGATCTTCAACTTCGTATTTGATTTTGGAATTCCAACTTTTGTATGTGAGCGCCACTGATGAGTCTCCTGTACACGAACGCGAGTCTGACGTACTAAATTAGAAGCCGGTATTTTTTTATGAGTCTTTTCAACCCTGCCGTTTGGTTTTTATGTTTCTCTTCTGGTTGTGTAGCAGATGTTGCAACTAAGCTGTATGTCCTTTTTGCATAGAAATTCGGGAACAAAAAACATGAAAAAGCTACCTTCATCAATGACCGTCTAGAAACAAACAATCCTACTCGCCGTTGTCTTTATTTGAAGACCAATACCGAGAGAAGGTTTTTTTTAGTTCTGCCTTCTTTTGTTTTCTTCAGAAAATGACTGTGCCAAGTCAAGAATATGTATGACATTTGTTTTTCCAGTCGGTCCGTTGTTTAATATAGTAGAGTGATTGATTAATGGTCTTTCCTTTTTTGAGTTATTGAACTTTGGATTTTTTTAATTTTTTTTGGGGGGGAGTTGATAATTTTTTTTCGAACATATGATGTGAATATTAGAAATTGAAAATTGAATTTTGTCAAAATAGTAGCATAAACTCTACAAAAAATTGAAAAAAAGATTGTTTGCAAATATCATAATTGTTTATTTAAACTTTATTCAAAAGTATACTATTATTTTCATGACGTTGGGTCTTAAAATCTTCGTTTATATTCAACATACTTTGTATCTATAGACAATTCAAAGACGATTTGATGGAAGTGTTGATTTCTATAGAGATTGGGAGGATTACAAAACTGGATTTGGGGATATACCGGGAGAACATTGGCTTGGTAAGATATTTCAATTAGCATTTTGTTTTTATTACCGGGTTTCTACTAACATGAGCAACACGACGGGCGCCACATGTGAAGCAGGATCTGCTTACCCTTCCGGAGCACCTGAGATCACCCCCAGATTTTGGTAGGGTTCGTGATGCTCAATCTTAGTTTTCTATGTTGTTTACAATTGTTTGTCTGTTGATCTTTTTCTTTTTAGCCAAGGCGTTGTCAGTTTATTTCCTACTTATGTGTTTGAATGTCCCGTTGGTATCGTTCGCCTATCTTGTCTAAGTAACAACAGACGGAAATTGAATAAACGTTTTCCAACAACGACAGTTTATGTACTAGCTGATTTGACGTTATGCATGCTAATACAGTAACCTAACTGTTTAGTTATATTAAAGAATATCGATAGTAATATAAGTTACAAACTTGATTGTGTGTCTCATTTGGGTCTAAGCGTGACACGGAATTGGTTGATTTCTTGTAAGCGTGACACGTGGAAGTCAAATTATTGTGCGTGAAAACGGAAAACGAATTCGGAGGGACACTTGAAATTACAACCGTTATTATTACAATGATCAGCGGGATACGGGAGTCTGACAAAACATCAAGCAGGATCCGGGACCAGAACCCCCTAATGAGACCCCTTTGATTTAGTTGGCATGTGGAAACCGTAATGTACATTTGTTTATATGTTTAAGCATATTTGTAATAGTCTAAGAACCAAAAACTTAAATTGTTTGATATATCAGAAAAAAGAAACAACGTATTCAGTACGTATTGCTTGTGACTCTGTTGTAATGTTCATCGAGCGTGTGATAGCCATCAATCTAAAACATTTGATGTCATTAAAAAAAAGAAGCTTTATAAAAAAGTAAACATCGTATAAACTCAACCTATCCTGAAGAAGTTGCAACCTAATGAATAAGATAACACTCTATATATCCGATGCGTTTGAAATTATTAATTATGATTAAAATAAGAAAACCACAAACTAAAGGTAGAAATGATATCATGTCAGTAACAAACACTTGCTACTAGAAGGGGACTGATTGGTCAAAGAGGAACCTTGGAGACCGAGTGGTTTTAGAAGTCATCTACAGTGATCACTTGACTGTCAACTCTGAAGTTGGGAGTTCGAATCCCTTTCGTATCGAGGATAGTTTTACCCTGGTCTTATTTTACAAGGAATAGTCAGTTGTCTTACCTTATGTCGAGGGTTTTCTATAGACACTCCGGTCTCTTTGTCTCCATGAAATATTCAAGGTCACTGAACGTAACTTTAAACACTTCAACATCAACAACAACAAAAAACAATGGGCAATTAAAGGCAATATCACATGATTTAAAAACTATATCAGACTGAGTCATTGAGAGTTAAATAAGTCTGAAAAATTTGTCATGAATTAAGAGACATAAGGAACACTCTGAGTCAAACATATTTGTGACAAATGCGTAAAAAACAAGTTGAACAAAATAGCAATAATTTTTCTGAAACAAAACATAACAATACAGTTACATACAGTGCTACAAAACGCGGAGGTCTCATTGCATCAAATGTACATCGGTTGATTACTACTCGAAAAGTTGTGTAATCAAACCAAAATGATTGCTGAAATACTGAAAAACTTGTTATAAAATAAAGAATGGAAACGGGAATTGTGTCAAATAGACAACAATCCGATCAGGGGACAGAAAATAAGCAGAGGCCACCAATATGAAAATCTTGCACGCGGAGGCTGGCTTCAGCTGCCCCCTAAACTATAATGTATAATAGTTCGGCGAAATGGGCCATACACTCAAAATTCCGACATATTGATAAAGGTTATAATTTTACGAATGCTGATCAATCCTCACAAAGAGTTAACAGAGTACTGAATAAATATAATTCAAAATATGTTGACATGGTCCGCAAGACAAAATTCTTCAAAATACAAAACATCCAAATAATGTATAAGACAACTGTTGGCGATTTGTCTTTTATTACGAGAATATGTATCAAATAATGTTTTGCTACCCTTCACCTTTATAACATCGATCATAAGACTAAAGTTAACATACAATAGCAAATGCACAGTCATCAAATATTATACATCTTTTGACTGGTATGAGGGTAATAGCAAGTTTGTTGTCCCTGAGATACCAACTATTGCTCGAGGCGAAGCCGTTGTATCAAAAGGACAACAAACTTGCTATTACCCTCATAACCAGTCATTAAGTGTTTTATTATACCGAACAAACCAACTTTCTAAAAAGTCTACATACATCATCTGAAAGAAAAAAAAATGTCACATAAACATGCACAAAATAAACTAATTTTTTATAGTCCGTGTTGTATTTGTAAATATTATATTTACTGTAATCAAGACTTGTGTAAAAATCCCGTGCATATGATAAATTCTACTAAAAATTCTAGACGAGCTAAAGTACTGTACATCAAAGCAATCACAGTTTATGAAGACGACGACATACCCATATTATACATTTACTATATTTTAGATCTTTTATAAATACGTCGCCAAGTTTTTCTTTTTCTTTTTTAAATGCTTCTGGTGATATATCAATTTGAAATTACGACAGACACAAACAGATTATATCATTTACGATATCAGAGTTTGACGTTGCTAAGTGCACAAATCCAAGCAGAATAGTAAATGATGTCATTATTGTCCAATGAAAAATAAGTATGAAAAAGTACGGGAAATATGATTATAAAACTATTAACCGGGGTAATAGTCTTTGAAACTATTGACTGGCCACTAGTCTGTTGAATGAAATAGCACAACTATTTCATTATTTCTTAATAATGGAATATAGATACTGCAAAGTGAACAAATCTCGCGATTGATTTATTTTCGCTAACTTTGTAATTAAGATGAAAACACGAAATATTCCCTTGGAGCAAAATCAGATTGTTATGATGGACGATAACAGACATGAATAATACAAAGGCGAAAATTGAACATCGAGAACAGTGTTGACCATAAAAAAAAACGGTAACTTAAAAATCACGACAACGTAATAGTAACTTTTTGGTCAGTGGTTCTCCTTAATAACAGCGAACTTGGTTTTATCCTCCAAGGAATTTTGGTGGTGGTTGCAGGTGTTTGATAATAAATTAATAACTTTTCTAGGACTAAATCTTGCTGATTTGGCGCGGTAGAAAAAAGAAGCTTCACATATTGTATCGTGTTTATACATTATTGCAGACAATTTAAATTTTCTTTACGTCAAAATGTATTTAAGTTTGTTTGTATATTTTAGGGGGTTGCTAGCTGAATGCTTTATATTCAAAAAGTCTATTTGATTGAACATGAATATATATACATTTTGAAGGTTTTAAGTTTATTTGCTATCACAGAATTTGAAACGTTAATATTCTGTAAACTATTATCTATTTCCATAGGAAATGACAATCTACATTACATTCTTCGACAGAATTCCTATCAAGTCCGATTTGACCTTGAAGATGTTAATAGCAGTACAGCGTATGCTGTGTACGATATAATATATGTAGGAGATGAGAGCACTAACTACCAAATCACAATTAATGGTTACAGTGGAACAGCAGGTAAGCTTATACATGCATAAAATTAGGTCCCCTCGTGCACTTAACTTTATTTTATCTTTCATGACTTGTACAGAAAAAAATATATCAATCGAACTAAACTAAAAATTTGGTTTTAAGCGTGTCGATATAGATTTGGTACGTGTGCAATAAAATGGGAACTACCTGTATACATGGTCTGTATTGTGAATATTGTGGTATTGTTATCTTTACGTCCAGTGTGGAATAAATCATATAGCAACACGTAATGATATGTAGCTCCGGCATTAGCGTGCAGAGAACATGACACTCTCCTTACACGAGTCATCGGATTACATTCTTGTTCCCGCCGGTCATGGCTGCAAATTTATACACTCAAATGGACGTATCAATCTGGCAAGATTTTAACTGCTGGTGGAATGAAGACCAAGGCATGGCCATGTTTCTATACCCAGTCCAACCATGGGTGTCTCAGATGGTTATACTTAATTCATGAACGATATGATCACGTAATCAAAACTAAAACTGATTTTTACATGTTCCCTTTCATCCTATTGACTATTAGTTTTTTGAAGATCAAGGACAGTACATTTTCACAAAAATATGAAACAATGACACCATATACCAGTACAGCAACGATGCGTTTTTCATGTCATACCGCCTCAATTAATTAATGAAATTCAAACGACGTCATTCAAGCAACTGACATACTTTTGCAAAGTTATATACGCGTACATACAGTTTTATAAACTACTAAGTGCTTAATGCATCTCAATATTCTGCTCATAGGACACATACGATACATAAAGAAGACACGTTGAGAGGTGAAATTAGTATTTTAAGGAAAGTCAAAAAAAATTTTTCGGATATTTTGCGTCAATATATTCTTTGCTGTAATAATTATTTCTTACTGCAAGTTTATTTTTTCTAAATATGTGATATTTGTATAGGAAAATACAAAAAAAAAAACACGCACGATCTTGCCACTGTTGAAAGCATGCTTACTTTTTTTTTAATAATTATAAATTTTACGTTTCCAGTACCTCATATTGATTCAACATACCTTTTTGGATATCTCATTATTGGAACTTAACAAACTGACTGTGGGTGTATGTGTTGTCTAGAACATAAAGATGCATGCTTTTACATGTCATTATTTTCAAATTGTGTAAGCTTCGTTTCCTATACACTTTTTTATACTGTACGAATCGTTGCGAGAATATTTTATTTGTCAAATGAATTTTGCATGTATTAAAACATGTTTTACAAGTAGATAACTATATAGATATAAGAAGATGGGGTATGAGTGCCAATGAGACAACTCTCCATCCAAGTCACAATTAGTAAAAGTAAACCATTGTAGGTCAAAGTACGGTCTTCAACACGGAGCATGGGCTCAAACCGAACAGCAACCTATAAAAGGCTCCACAAATAACCAGTGTAAAACCATTTAAACAGGAAAACCAACGGTCTAATCTATATTAAAAACAAGAAAAGAGAAAAACTTATGAACCACATCAACAGACGACAACCACTGAACATCAGGTTCCTGACTTAGGACAGGTGCAAACAAATGCAGCGGGTTTTAACGTTTTAATATGCGCCAACCTTCACCCTCACTTGTAACATCACAATCTAGAAAGAAACACTATAAAATATCATTTGAAATGGCTCAACTCAATAAAAAGACATATTAACAAAAACAAGTGAACATACACTGAACGAATAAATTTGATCTATGACACAATATAAATACAAAATAAATAAAGCAAGGGGGTTAGATGTAAATCATTATCAGAAAGACAACCATAACCTAGGACAAAATGCCGCCAGATAAAATAACGTACACAGGTAAATAAAAATAATTTTGTTGTACATGCATGGAGTACGGAAATATATTTTATTCAAAATAAATGATTTTGTTGTTCATAGTACGAGAACAGAAGTGAGAATTTATAGTCATACCAAACACTTAACAGAGGTGGTATTATTAAAAATAGTGCGACGAGATATACCACTAATAGGTAAACATTAAATAACAAAAATGCATTACAAATTGTGTCAACAGGTCAAATTAATACGAAAGTACGATTTGACAGTTGTCTTGTTGGCAATCATACCACATTTCCTCATTTGTAAATGTATAAATGCATCAACATTTGAAATGCGCAAAGAAACTGAAGAAGTAGTATATGTGGAAGTTTTTTGGTGTTGGTGGGATAGAAATAGTGTACTAAATTAACCTCTATGTCTTTTAACCAAATCGACTATTTTACCATTATGATATAAACAACTTTAAATTGCATTGAAATTTATCTTGAATCTGCTCCGATAAACTCATTTCAGATCATGATATAATCTTGTAGAATTGACAAACAACATGAGATGCAATGACTATTGGGTGATCAGACAAAAATGAAGTATTTTAGCAGGCTTTTTCATACAAGAAATATACGAATAATATATACCAACAAAATTTATCCTCAAATTTGAGTACTCGAATTGAACGAACAGAGAAATTGCCTGTTACCATATTATACCTTTGCACCTACTATGTCGATTGTTTTAAATGAAATGATATTGTTCGTGCCTTGGCAGTAAAAGGAATTTATCTTTTAACAAGGTCACATTTGTGTCCATTTACCCTGCTACACACCTATTCTAAATTTACTGAAACATTTTCAGAATTTTATAATATAATATTATTGTGTCCCTCTTTTCTATAGAAAATATTTTTTGGGGTTTCCTTCGTTTCCGTTGCTAAGATTGTATTATATTATCATATAAAACTATGCATGTATTTACCTGTCATTAAGGTACGATTCGAACATTATCATTGTTCTTGTATATGGTTCATCAATTAGTTCCATATTTTGACTAGAATCTACTCAAACAACTTTGTAGTTTGAATCTCGGTAAAATTTGCCATTTTACATGACAGTAAAATGAATATAAAAACAATCGTTTCCTAAAAACAGAGAGCCATAATTCTATGTAGCTGAATCGAACCTGGCCATTTACGAAGATAATGTCATTGTCATTGCTATAATGATTTGAATGTAATGTTATCGTGAAATAAGTCATTTCTGGTGTTAGGAACATCTTCTTTAAGATACGTGTCTTTGATTACGTAGAAAGATGTTCGAAAAGTATCCAACCAATGTATAGTGCTGTTGTTTCCTGACTAATTTTTAACATCGGTAAATTACTGTTGCCTTAATTTACATATCTTACATTAACATTTATAGGTGATTCAATGATCGATAATAAGAATATTCCAACGGATGGTATGATGTTTTCTACTCGTGACAGGGACAACGACATACATCCATTGAACACGTGTTCTATCACCCAGAAGAGTGGTTGGTGGCATGCAAGATGTACTCATGCCAATATCAACGGTTTGTTCATGATAAAATCGGACCCCAGATCCAGAATTCAATGGAAATCGTGGCGCAAAGACGGCATAACCAAGACAAGAATGATGGTTAAACCAAGGAATTAAAAACAACATGAAAAAATGTATGATAGATGATACATTTATGATACAAACACTTATTTGTGATTTTACTTTTTATGTTGGTTTGTTTTCTTTTTTTATCAACGTATAAATCTTGACAACTCGCATGAAATTTGTATACCACATTCAGTTATAGTATCAAAAACCAAGGTAGAAACATTATAAAGAAAGTGGCCATAGTTATCTTGACTTCACATTGTCCGTTCGGCAATGCAGCGAGAACAATATGACCATAATACATACTTTACACATTACCGAACGCTACAACCACTTTAGATTTATGGAGATATAAAATATTGTATAATTTATTATATATACATTGCTGTGTGTTTGTGTTTGTTTATTCTACATTGGCTAGAGGTATAGGGGGAGTGTTGAGATCTCACAAGACATGTTTAACCCCGCCGCATTTTTGCGCCTGTCCCAAGTCAGGAGCCTCTGGCCTTTGTTAGTCTTGTATATTTTTTAATTTTAGTTCATTTATATGTTTTGGAGTTTAGTATGACGTCCTTTTTCATTGAACTAGTACACATTTTTATTTAGGGGCCAGCTGAAGCCCGCCTCCGGGTGCGGGACTTTCTCGCTGTGTTGAAGACCCATTGGTGGCCTTCGGCTGTTTTCTGCTCTTTGGTCGGGTTGTTGTCTCTCTGACATATTCTCCATTTCCATTCTCAATTTTATATATGTGTCTTTTATGTTATAATGTTACACTACTGTTTCTGGTGAGGGTGAAGATTGGATTCTGTCAAAACGTTTTAACCCGCTACGTTTGTATGCACCTGTTCTAAGTCAGGAGCCTGTTGTTCAGTGGTTGTCGTTTGTTGATGTGGTTCATAAGTGTTTCTCGTTTCTCGTTTTTTTATAGATTGGACCGTTAGTTTTCCTGTTTGAATTGTTTTACACTGGTCATTTTGGGGCCCTAATAGCTTGCCGTTCGGTGTGAGCGAGCCAAGACTCTGTGTTGAAGGCCGTACTTTGACCTATAACAGTTTACTTTTTACACATTGTGACTTGGATGGAGAGTTGTCTTATTGGCACTCATACCACATCTTCTTATTTCTATGTATATATCTAGAATAGTATTTATATAACGAGTTACATAAATGTGTATGCCTGTTTCACGTCATTATTTTCAACGCTGACAGATACGATTCCTCTGTTTTGTATTTTACACTTTCATATAATAATATCAAAGACAATTTTTCCTACTTAATAAACTTATCACATTCCATTGTATGTTTTCTTTTCATCGATGATGAAGTGCAGTTGGTTCCTGCGTGTAGTGTGGACATAAACTGTGATATGTTATTTCGGTATGGGCTTGCTTAAATTAACATCTTCGATTTAAATGAACATAATATATATTGCTTTCAAACATTATATATGGGGGATAACAGCACTAACTACCAACTAACGATTACCGATTACAGAAGAACAGAAGGAAATCTTATTTAAAACTGATATTTCCACAGGATTTGCTCCAATTTATTTATAATATGTGTTTTAACTGGCAGACCTTTTGAAATTATTATCCTGAAATCATTTTTTCTTTTCAACTTCAATATAACCAAAAATACAAAAATCTGGACTTTTTTGTTATCTTTGTTTTATATCATATTGAAATCTTCAATGTGAATTTTAATATCCTTTTTGTAAGTTGGTTGAATACATTTTTTTTCTGGAAGTCAAAACCGTCCTTACTAAGTTTCGGCTATTTAACATCGATTATGTCAATTCTGTTTTATATAGTTTGTATTTTGATTAAGATTTGTATTTGTCTATAACTTTATATGACTTTGCTGGTATTTGTGGTAATTTTCCCTTTCATACCCAAACCGGTTCAATTTAGAAAAGTGACAAAAAAGATAATGATACTATGGGGATTTTCAAAGCTTAAAGGTCAAAGGGAAAATCACAACACAATGGGGAAAAACAACAACAGACAAAACGAAAATGAAAATAACACTTTGTTAATGTATTCGTCCTAAGCGCTTTGTTGGTTGGCCTTCATCAAGAACGCTAAAACCATATATAACTACCGAAACAACGATATGAACTATATGACCAAAAAGGACCTAACAATAATATCCAAATTAATCTAAGGTCAACTCATTGGAAACTTTTGTTTGTCAAAAGTTCATCGGGTAGTACAAAGACTTAATAGACAAATAGTATACTTCACATATGATGAAAGATGGTATTTGGTTATAGTTTCTAGGTGCTGAAGTTGTGTATCTTTGTTTTAATAGTTTATTTGTCTTCGTGCTGAAATGTTTCCTTTGATCGTATGACGTTTAACGTGACTCGGTATTTATGCACACCGCTATCGGGTTTATGATTTTGGGTGGTCCTGGTGCATGTGGGTGTTGCAGTGTAATTCGGACACAATTGGTTTTTGTAGTGTTGTTATAACATTCTTTTTATTTGATTTATCGAGAAAGTGTATACTGTATACGGTATGTTCTATCGACTTCAAAACTTTATAATCGGCGTTTTTGCCAATTTAATATCAACTACAAAAACGTTTTTGTTGGCGTCTTTTTCAAATTTACTATTAACTACAGCATTTTTGTTCGCGTTGTTGGTGCCATTGTTAGATTTATTGGTTTATTTGTTTGAATTTGTAAGTCATTATTGTTGTAGTCCGTCATGTATATTTGCATAGTTTTCGGCTGGTTAATCCCAGTTATTGTAACATTAATCTACTTGTTCTGTTTAAGTTGCTGTACCAATTTTGTCAATTAACGGAACTATAAACAACTGCCATACAAGTTACGGTTTAAGCTAGACATAAAACCATGTTTAATCTACAATTTTATTCGAAAAATGTCTATATCAAATCATGAACATGATAGTTGTTTTCTGTTGGTTTGTAAAGTTTGATTTTGTCAGTTTTTATGGACTTCCCCTTTTTGAGTTTACCTTGGATTTCGGTATTTTTGTTATACTGTTTTGCCTGAAGATGTTGGTACCTTCGTTTCATAAAAATGTCTAAATTGAAAAATGGAAAATGTAAGATATATTTGTTATAAATCATGTCAGTACCGAACTACTGACTACAGCACTGATGATACCTTCGGGAAACTTATAGTCAAACAGTAGTGGTATCGATTCAATGCTATAAGTGTGGGTGAAGGCATGGTAAATAAATCATGTAAATCATGCTCCACTAGTGACAACTGTCATGTTGCTCATGGTTAGTGCATATTTGGAGATAAGTCTAATTCGGCGATTTCACAATCGAAGAAAAGAGGACGGAGTTGGTTTCAGAATATCAAAAAATATACGTGGTCATCTGTGACCCAGATAATTTATAACGGTCAACCAACTCATAATGGCGTTCATACAACTTTCGAAAGGATAATTTCAACTTCACCACTTGGAACTCTGTGTTCAATAACTTCTTTGCAGCAACCCTCTATCAGGGATTTCATGACAGAAAACGAAAGCTCTGGAATATCGTTTCAACAGAGAGTAATGCAATTCATATCAAATATTAAAAAAAGGAAGAGGTGGCATGACTGCCAATGAGACAGCTCTCAACAAGAGACCAAATGACACAGAAATTAACAACTATAGGTTACCGTCGGCCTTCAACAATGAGTAAAACCCATACCGCATAGTCAGCTATAAAAGGCCCCGAAATGGCAAATGTAAAGTATTCAAACGAGAAAAACAATGGCCTGATTTATGTACAAAATAATGATATAAACACCGTAAGATGGTGCCAAAAGAACATCGCCGTCCAAAAAAGGAAATTTAACAATAGGGAACTGAAACATCTACATTTAGGAAAGGACTGTTATTACCGGTTATATTTGATTTATTTAAAGTAAGTTCCTTTGGTTAAACCAGGTTTTCCCTAGCATTTTCTTAGATAAATGTCTATACCAATTCAAGCATATGACAGTTGGTTGAAAAAGTCCAGAAATTGTGTCAGTTTTTCTAGACCTAACTTTTTTAAATTTACCTTGGAGTTCTTCACAATCGATATTACATTTTTTATTGTGATATTTTAAGTGAACAATGTTGCGCAAAATTGTTTATGTTACGTTGAAAACAAATAGTCGTAATGTGTCACAAACATGCCTGAAAGTAATAATAATTAATTCCTTTTGCAAATATTTTTGTTTTAAACAGTTACCCTCTTCCTTTGTCTTAAGCGCATTTTTATGTATCATCATATGTCATCAAATTCTATAATGCTGCTTTATATCAAATATATTTCATTCAAACATATGTGTAAAAGATTAACCTTATAGGTCAATTTTCACTCATATTACTTATTGAAAAATTGATATTTTAAATTGGTATAATAGGAAAACAAAGGATATGGGTATCCACCCATAACAAAAAATCAGTACATGCACAGCAAAAGTTCACAAAAAGCAAACGAAGAGCGCTTTTATTGCTGTATTTAATCTTAAAGTCACATTGAGGCCTTCATTAACACGGAGCAAAAAAAAAAACTCTCACCTCACTGTAAGTTTCAGATGACCCATAGCACCGGCTTGAACGGAGTTCTTAAAAAAAGATTCGGATAGACTTTGTAAGATGTAATACTACAAATTCGGGCCAAGTAAAAAAGAATATACTGGAAAGTAGTACATATTTAAAACAAATGGTTCCTACGAATAGGTGTAAATATCAAACGTTATAGAATATATTTTGGCTATGTTTTCTCTTTATGTCTGAATGAGGAATACTTGTTTGATGGATAGATAAGGCAACGGTTTCAATACTAATAAAAGAGGATAGAGAATTAGATTGTATGTAAACTAATAGATTTTTTGAATTTTAAGATACCTATCTGATTCACATCGCCCCTAAAGTAAGTACTTTCACAATATATTGGAAGCCCAATTGCTTCAAATGCTGAGAAATTTGGTGTTAATAATTTGAAAGCATGTTTCGTTGAGCACTAGACATACCCAGCAATATAACTTTGTGTGTAATGGCATTTGTGGCATGATGTTTTCCTTTCTAGCACAATGACAGAAGATCAAGGTTTTATTTTGGTTTAAAATCTAAAAGAACAGAGAACAGACGTACTGTTGTTCAGGAATTTCTCTTTTGGTAATCTCTTTGATGTACTATTATATATTGAATCTCCTAGCAAATTTGCAATACCTAACTCCGTCACTGATATAACATATGAAGATGTGATATGATTGCCAATGAGAAAACTACCCACTAATTTCAAGAAAGATGTAGTATGAGCGTTTACATTCATTTTTTTAATTCTAATTTGCATCAACGTTCTCGTAGCCTAAACCAATCAGGAAAGAGTATCCAAGTCTTCTTTTGTTGCGTCTAGCTGAGTGAATCACATGAACTTTAAAAGATGCAAGACTGGATGCGTCGACAGGGTAAGCGTATCCTGCTACGCATGCCTCACCAACTATGCGTATTCATAATGTCGTAGTCAAAATGTCACAATCGGGAATAAGACAGCTGGCAACTTTAGTACAGATGGTATTTTCAACAACATCTGTCTGCCAAATGTGTTGCTTAAAGGATCTACCTACCGTAAAAACTAACTTTAAAATAGCAATTAATTCAGTCGAGATTATGCCAGGCAATAATCTTAACGCAACAAAAGAAGACTTGGATACTCTTTCCTGATTGGAATATAGAACAAAATGGAATGTGCTTTAATGTCTTTCTACCGTGTTCTTAACTTTAATATGCGTTTCTGAAACTATATGTGGTTAAACATTATTAGTACACAAGTACAATGAATGAATATTTTGTTAAGTAAAATTTTTTGTTTTTTATTTTTGACAATTTTTGTTGCATAAACCGTACTTTTATAGGCTTACTCTTTTCAGAACTTTTTACTGAAATATAGAAACCCGTCGTGGAATCATGGTATCGGGAGGTACTGGGTTCGAATACCGTCCTGGTCAGAACAAAAATTTTAAAATTGGTATTTGCTTTACCGCAAAGTCACGGCTGAACAGAGCAACAGACTGGTCGGATCGGAATCAGAATGTTAGTGCCTGGTTAGGAGGAAAGTATTCTTGTGGACGTTTACATAGTTACTTAGAGGGTGAAAATCCGACTCAGTGTGTCTAGTACAAGGTTCATTTTCATTTCTCAGTCACGTTTTGAACAGCGGTATACTACTCTTGCCTTTAATTATTGTCCTGAATATTCATTTAAGTTGCCGATGGTTGTAACACAGCATATTCTGATAACCAGGTATAATGAGATTATATATTCATTTTTTAAGAAATATCATTATTATCATCAAGTATATAATTTATTATTGGAGTGTTACTTTTTCATCCATTGATTATAGACTAGAAGAAAGAGGGGAAAGATACCAAAAGGACTTTCAAACTCATAAGTCAAAAATAAACTGACAACGCCATGGCAAAAAACGTAAAAGTTCAAAAGACAAAAGACAGTATGCAAAACACAACATACAAAACTCTAGACTGGACAACAGGAACCCCACCACAATCCGGGGTGATCTCAGATGTTGCGGAAGGGTAAGCAGATCCTGCTCTACATATGACACCCGTCGTGTTGCTCATTTAAGTACAAACAAATCCGCTGATAAGTCTAATTCAGTAGTTCACATTCGGGGAAAAGAAGGATTGGAGTGTGGATACGACGATCGGAACATATCCGTCATCATCTGTGATACAGATCTGTGATAACGGTCAATTAATTGGTGATGATTTCACCTTCAGCACTTTGAACTCTTGGTTGAAAAGTTTCCTTGTCAGCAGCAACCCTCTATCAAGGAAATCATGATAGGAAACGCAAGTCTTGGACTATCGTGTTAACTGGGATATATATACTCCATATGCAGGCGCGGCTTGATTGGTTCTACCTAGAAACGAAACGTTTACAGTTGGGGAGCTTTAATCATCTCTTTTGTCGTAAAGTTTCGTTCTCAACCGACCCCCCTTGTCTGTTATTAGATGAATGTCAGAATATGAAGCAGACTTTACTGTATCTGTTGTATCCTTATTTCATGATTAATGGTATAGATGCGTTCAACCTAGGAACAAAAAAATGCACACTTCTTTCCTTTGTTAGTTTTAATGTATAATCTCACATCTTACTCTTCAATTTTGTAACACGTGTAGGTACTATAGTGATTTGTGTTTTTTTCTGGTCAACATTATATATGCAAGCAGCTTAACCAAAGGGATTACGAAATACTAAATAGAATTCAATGAACAGTATTCATCTCGCGGTCAGATCTCCTTAAATTTTTTTTTACATTAGTATTCCATGTTTCATATCAAAATCGATCTTATATATTATATATTTGATATGTGATTTACCTGTACACGCAGAAAAATGTATCTTTTGAAATGTTAACTTTACTTCAAAATGTTAGTCTAATAATCACAGTTGTTAACCGATGTTCAATTCTAATAATCTCATTAAGAAGAAACAGTCAGGACAAAAGAAATAAGCAATTACATAAGGAAATAGCATTACTTTTGTAAGGACACCAGATGCTTTGACAGGATGAGCGATTCTTGCTATGCATGCATCAACCGCCATACGAATCCAAAATTAGTCAAAATGTCACAGTCTGGAATAAGATACAACCGTTAAATTTAAAAGTTAGAGTAGTTAGTTTCACCATCAATAAGAAGCACTATTTTGATTGCTGATAAAATAAATATCGATGATTGAGAAGGAAGAAATGTGGATTGATTGATTGATTGATTGATTGATTGATTGATTGATTGATTGATTGATTGATTGATTGATTGGTGTTTAACGCCACTTTCAACACTATTGTGCTATTTTGTGAAGGTCAGTTTTTATTGGTGGGAGCATTTATCACACCAGCAATATAACTTTATTTGTAAGTGTAAGGGCACTAATGTAATTTGGTTTTCAGTAAAGTGGAGGAAGACCAAGTTCTTTAGTTCAAATTCCAACGGAACTTTAAAAAACGGACCTATAATGGTAAGCGTCGTGGAAAAAATGTTGGGTTTTCAAGTATTTTATAAACCCCAAATTCTAAGATTCATTATTATTCGTGCGATACCAATTTTGTGTATTCCGTGTTTAAATAAACTCATCTTAGATACCAGGATTAAAGTTGTATCCAGACACGTGTTTCGTCTACACAAGACTCGGTGGTGACGCTCGAATAAAGACAGTTAAAAGGCCAAAATAAATATCGATGATTAAGAAGGAAGAAATGTGGATTGATTGATTGATTGATTGATTGATTGATTGATTGATTGATTGATTGATTGATTGATTGATTGATTGATTGGTGTTTAACGCCACTTTCAACACTATTGTGCTATTTTGTTGTGGTCAGTTTTTATTGGTGAGAGCATTTATCACACCAGCAATATAACTTTATTCGTAAGCGTAAGGGCACTAATATAATTTGGTTTTCAGTAAAGTGGAGGAAGACCAAGTTCTTTAGTTCAAATTCCAACGGAACTTTAAAAAACGGACCTATAATGGTAAGCGTCGTGGAAAAAATGTTGGGTTTTCAAGTATTTTATAAACCCCAAATTCTAAGATTCATTATTATTCGTGCGATACCAATTTTGTGTATTCCGTGTTTAAATAAACTCATCTTAGATACCAGGATTAAAGTTGTATCCAGACACGTGTTTCGTCTACACAAGACTCGGTGGTGACGCTCGAATAAAGACAGTTAAAAGGCCAAAATAAGACACAGCAAAGGGTAACCACGAATTTAAATGTTCAACGAAGTACAAATTTTCTATTAGGTTTTATGCAGATATTTGCAATATCACGAAATCAAATATCACTAAAATACATTTGTTTACGCAAATTGGTACCTACAGAAAAAACAATCCACAGCAATTTTTCAACCAAAACAATATTTTGGAGCAACAACATATCTAGCATGGAGGTTGAGAAAGTACAGAGCAATATTTAGGTCTTTGAAGAACACGAAAAAGGGTCATATAGTCATTAAGGTGATTTCCTTAATTTTTATCAACTACCACACAACATTTACCCTGTCAAAAGTTGTATCGTCAACTTTTATTCAAAAATGTTCTCATCGACTTGCATAGTCATATACATGATATAGAAGCATCAAATACCATTTAAAGTTTTTGTTTTGTCCCGGCCGGGAATCGATACACGTCTTACCACACTCTTACACGAGACCACCGTAGCAGTATATTTAGATGTGACCTAACGTCTAATCAAAAAAGGCAATTTACTGTAGATGTTTTACAGATGTAAAATGTTGGGGAAAGGGTCTCAGTCTTATCTAATTTTACGAAACAACAAAAGGAAAAATAGCCATTTGCGGTTCGAAGGTATTAGCTTTGACATGCATATGACGATGATATCACTAATGACATTTCCGCGCTGAAATTATTAGCATAAATACCCTTTCGTATTTATGAATTGAATTATCATAATTCTTAAAATATGGTAGAAGTCAACATTTTTTTTTTTAGTTTTCAGGCGCAAAATTACAGCTTTTCTTACCGTCGTTTAAAATTGTGTGTGTTTTGTTATTTTTGTGTGTGTCGTTTTGTTTTATGTTCTTAATAATCAGAAGAGGACAAAGGCAGCGCGACTGAGAACGAAATGCTCTGATTTATCAAATATGGCTCTGCGTTTCATTGTTACGTAGGACAAATTGGAATCAAAAGTTATTTAAATATTATTTGTATGAAACATTTGCAAAGGATAACTAATATTTCAAGTTAAAAAACTAAAATATAAACTTCAAACTCGGATTCAATGCTGGATAACAAAAGATGATAATAGAGAAAAAATCATGTTTAATTAAACTTTATATTTAAACAAAGACAACAATAATCCATCAAACGACAAAAGCAACACATTCCAATGAAAATTGGATCGTCAGGAAGGAGAGCAGTTACGATTTTCCGTATATGTGTCACAAGGTAATCTCTCGAAATAAAAGGGTAATTTCTACAGTCATTTTTTTTTTTATAAATAATCCGAATAAGGTGCTAGATGTGAATCATGATGTCTTATATACATCAATAGAGAAACCGGAAAAAGTAATCGAATAATCACTCGTGAAGGTGATGAAGAAACCATTTGTTTTCGACCATATATCATCTCGATTATAAAGTCCCGTCAAACTGTACATCTGTCTTCCACCTTGTTTATCATAAATCTAAAATAAAAAACATAAATGAACGTTTATATTTACTATGAAATTGAATCAGCAATGAGTGGTAAACAAATAAACATTTTCAAGAGCATGTAAGTCAGTGATTGTTGTTATTTAATGTCTATCATATTTGTTTTTCATTTATTGTTATGTTATAAATGAGGCAATTGCTTGTTTGTTTGACTTGTCTTACATTTGGTCATGTCTGGAATTTTATAGCTGACTCTATGGTATGACTTTGGCTAATTGTTAGATGCCTATTTTTACCTATGGTTGCTTATATTCGCGTCATTTGGACTCTTGAAGCATTGGCATTCATACCAATTCCCCTTTTATGTTTTTTCTCTTGCAACGATAATTTTACTTATCATTTAAAAAATTAAAACCAACATATTTCTAGAAAAAAGTACGATTGGTGCAGTTTATATTAGTGTGTTCATTTTTTTATGAAAAATATTTGTTCCGTCTTTCGTTATAATATTGTCGACATGAGTTTTGTCAAAATGGTTTCTCTGTCGTCTACTCTTTTGAAAGTTAGATATTTATCCTGACACCATTATTAATTTTCTGGACTTGGATTCTATGTTTTATTTCGTTGTTTGCATTAAGTTTAAGGGGGAAAAAACAAGCAGAAATTGACCTCTAGAAGTCTTTTAGTTTTTTGTTTCGTTTGATGGCTGATAATTAATTCAGAGATTTACTAATACTTTGAATATAAGACGCGAATTATAGTATATGTATCTCTGATTACCTTCAGGAAGTCGTTATTTGTCTCAAGATGAAAAGCTTGAAATCTCAGAACCAGTCTGGAGTTATTTTGTACAGCAAGAGTCCAACTTTGCACATCGTAGTTAGGATACGCCCCAGGGTAATTTGTTGACTTTAAGGTTTCCATGAAAATTACTAAAAAAAATACAAAACATTATAGTGTAAGATATATTGACTTCGTAATTCTCAATCACAATCGCAAGAGAGATCATTCTGGTAAAGAAATACGGTCACCTATTCATCTTACGTAATGCATGGGCCTCCGTTTTAGTGTATAGAATGTATGAATACGCAGCCACGTCCAGTTGGAATAAAGGCGGTGAATAAGATTGTTCCTGTAGGGAGAGTGTATTTCTTTCTCTTCACGTGATTAAACCATTGTTGTTTTATTATGATGGTAATATTGATGGCATGTTGCAAGGCATAATTTATATCCATATCCAGCATACCCTCTTGTACTAGTTGCAATCAAAGTTTAAAGCCTTCAATGCTTCAGGTGAGACTAATTTTTCTAATCTATGGAACAGATTGTTTATTGGCATGACGGTTGATCCATGCATAGTTGGAGACAATTATCCTGTCGACTCAACCGATCTTGCTCTTTTTGCAGTTCTTTTAATTCTCTAAGTTTTTGTTTGTTACTTTGATTTGTCTTTTTTTAATCGATTTAAGAGATTTGAACACCGGAAAACTACTGTTGCCTAAATTTGATATGTTCTCGTCCAATAAGACGGAACGTTAAACAAATACAATCAATCAAAGTCTGTTTTAATAGAAAGTTGTATTATTTTATCCAATGACCACAAATGCTTGAATCAATTTTTGTTTTGGTATCAGATATGATTATATTCCATACTCGCGTTGTCATCGGCGGCAATTTTTAAATAATTAAAACTTGCTAATCTGAAAATAGTTAAATAAGTCAAATTTATTAATCACAGATTTCTAGTTACATTCGTGACAGCTTGGCACATTGGTCTGGTGCAACAAACACAATTTAGTGATGATAAAGGAAGGATGTCAATGTCTATTGGTCAATATTACATGGATATTTCGGACAATAACATGTTAATTTTTATTTGTTTTTGTGATAAAGCGTAAACAATTAACATGTGATCCCTTTACTTCATTCAACAGTTGACTACATTACTCTTCCACCCAATCTTATTAAAAAGAAGATTTCTGTATTAATCAAACGAAAATTTGTGCCCCTTTATTAGCTACTGTGTTCCTGTATCGTTAAGAATCACAATTAACATGTATAGTCATATTCAACAAATATATTTCTACACTATATTTAATTTACATACATTTGCTATCTTAACTGCAATTAATTGTAAAACGCTCTCTTTTTATTACCGTGTTTTACAATTTGTACAAAGTAAAGTAAATGACTTGGAACTCAGACTTCTAATGTTTAATTTTCTAACATCCTCAATTACTTTTTGACTAAGTTCAATGAAGTATACAAGGGATGTTATTCGTCAATTGGTTTATGATAATTTAAATTGAAGATTTGTTTTATGAAAGTTCATCAAGGTCGTTGCTTTTTTAATTTCAACGGAAGTCACGTGTCTTGTGTTTTCTAATTGAAGTATACAAAATTGGAGATTAGATGTCATTTGCAGGGATGGGGTAATCGTACTCTGTAATCGTAAACAATTGATTGATTACATATTTTCCAGTAATCAACAGTAATCTGTATACGAAGACATTTTCATTACATGTACTGGTAATTTAAATACAGCAAAACTTATGATGTTATCATCGATTAGTTTTCGATTACGTTTCGATTACTTTGTAAAATAGTTTGATGAAATATAACCTAATTTTAATGAAAATATGTATGCATTCAATAATACAGATTTAGAATAAGAAATGAGTCGAAAGTTAAGTTCTGCACTACATTGAATAAGTAAGCTTATTTGTATTAAAATCCCTTAAAGAATAATTTTCAATAAGAGTTTGAATTTTAGCTTAGAAAAGATAAACAGTTGATTCGTCATAATGTTATGATACAAAAATTAAGAAAGTAAATGAAATTCTTTTGACAATGAACCAATGGCTATGCATTGAAATTCTTGTTCAGAAATACATACATGTATTCAATTTTGACACACAAAATATATATTGTTTATAGTTTTGAATAGAGACTTTTGGAAATTCTCAACAAACTTCTTGTCTTTACTAATCAGATGATCAAAGACTTCTCATTGATAAGGTGCAGACTTTATTTGGATGTCAATGGTGTCTAATTAAGAAGGAGATTTACATTATAATGCCACAGGTTCAATTGTACTCCATATGTCAGTTTTATAACCTGAATTTTTAGAGAGGTTATCCAACATGTCCAAAGAAAAGGATTAATTCATGCAAGTAATTATAAATCATAAATTTCCATCTTTAAAATTAGCTGAACTAATTAAGGGTTCTACTTTTTTATAATTTTTATCAGAGGAAATTTCCAACATTGAAATAAACTATATCCAAATATACCTATTAATAATGATTAAAACAAAAATCTAACTTAAGATTTGCGAAATATGGAGAAAATAACCTAAAATATAAAGAAGTGATTGATGCAATGCAATTTCACTCCCTCGTGTTAAAAACCAAATATCAAGAATTATAAATATTTATGATCATCAAAAGAGCTTCTATTGAGAAACAACTATCAACATAAAGTTTGGAAACAATGCTTTAAATGCTGTTTTGGTAAAGTTCTAATATTCCACTATTCATACGTTGAGCAACATAATTGTGTTTAACTTACTTTTTTTGTAATTTTGAAGTATGTAATTGACAGTAATCGAAAATGAATGTAATTTGCAATCGATTACATACAAAAATCTGGGTAATCGATTATTCGATTACATACAAATCCTTCAAGTTATTGATTACTAATCTATTACAATTGTGAGTGATTGCGCACCATCCCTTATCATTTTGAATTTTTCTCAGATCTTTAGACTTGTTATAAAAGGTAGATATGTGCTGATTACTTCGTTCTTTGTTCCTTATGTTTTTCCGTGCCGCATTGTTTTGGGATCTTATGATTCTTTTTCATCTTTAGAGTCGTCATCAAAACTATGGGTTGAATATTTTGTTGCCGTGTTCTATTCATTTTCGGATTTATCTGCTATTTTAACTAGGTTTTATCTATGACGTAATTTGTCAAAACATTCACTTATTCTTTGCGATTCCATTTGGGTCTGTTCGGTTTGCTCAGTATCTTTCCACATATTTTTGACAACTATGAATAAATTTTAAACTACTTTTTGTTCCATTATTTAAGGAAAACGTAAATGTTTGAATTCATTTCCTCAATCCTGGCAAACTGTTATGATTGATTTTGATTCGTCGACTTTAAGAAAAGGTACCGTTAATGTTTTGGTACGATAAATATAATCATTTAACATAAATAAATAGGATGCTGGGTATATCTCAATCAACAACCAACAAAGACAGATGTCAAGCTCGAAGTTTTTGAACTAGTTAATATATTTAACAGAGATTAAAGAAACACTAAATTCCTCTGAATATGCATGAACTATGTACACAAAATAATAGAAAATGAACCCAAAATGACAAAAACAAATCAAGACAAACTGAAACGAGTCTATAGATTTTGAAAATGCATATGAATTATGTTATTTACTCACATTCACCAACTGTAGTTATACAAAATGCTTTATTTTGTCTGGAAACAATACATTTATGGTCTTGAGAGCAAGGACTCAGCAAGCATGCAGTCTCATTTATCTAAAATATGCATGTATCGTGACAAATAAAGTTAACTTTTCTCGTCAACACATTGATCAATTAACTAATCGTATATATATATAAATAAGAAGATGTTGTATGAGTGCCTATGAGACAACTATCCATTTAAGTAACAATGTATAAAAAGTTAACAATTATAGGTCAAAGTACGGCCTTCAACACGGAGCCTTGGCTCACACCGAACAGCAAGCTATAAAGGACCCCAAAATGACTAGTGTAAAACAAATTCAAACAGGAAAATGAACGTTCTAATCTATACAAAAACGAGAAACGAGAAACAGTTATGAATATAAATATATATATGTGTATAAGTACGTCTAAACAAGTGACAACTCTACGACAGATCCATCCATTGGATCACCAGTGAAGGTGATACACGGCTGAAAACACATATTATATTCATAATTACTCTAAATATCAGGACAACAATGTTATTTCTGCAAATTTGCGGAAGCAAATTTTTGTTCTTCCCTCGCTGGGATTCGACTTCATGCTATTGAGATATCGAGACAACACCGCCTGCACTGTGTAGACCACTTGGCCAACCAGACTGAACTAAAATTCAGCTTTCGGTGGCCTAGTGTTACCTTATCTCGTCAATTCCATCTTCATGCCTAATATATCATATAATGTGTTACAACTCTAGATTCTACTGACGAGGAAAGGTAACACTAGGCCACTGAAAGCTGCAATTTTAGTTCAATCTAGGTGGCCGAGTGGTCTAGAGCGCTGGACACAGTGCAGGCAGTGTTGTCTCGATATCTCAATAGCATGAGTTCGAATCCCGGCGAGGGAAGAACAAACATTTGCTTCCGCAAATTTGCAGATTTCACATTGTTGTGGTGATATTTAGAGTAATTATGAACATAATATGCGTTTTCAGTCGTGTATCACCTTCACTGGTGATCCAATGGATGGATCTGTCGTAGAGTTGTCACTTGTTGTGACTGCATCTTACGATCCTCTACGATAGATAATTTAGCTAATCTGCAATCAATTCCATCTTCATGCCTAATATATCATATAATGTGTTACAACTCTAGATTCTGCTGACGAGGAAAGGTAACACTAGGCCACCGAAAGCTGAATTTTTAGTTCAGTCTAGGTGGCCGAGTGGTCTAGAGCGCTGGACACAGTGCAGGCGGTGTTGTCTCGATATCTCAATAGCATGAGTTCGAATCCCGACGAGGGAAGAACACAAATTAGCTTCCGCGAATTTGCAGATTTAACATTGTTGTGCTGATATTTACATATATATATAATAAGCAAGTCTAAAAGGGTACAACATCACAAAAAAAAAAGTAAAATCATGAACAAATGTTAAATATTTTAGATAACTAATATCCTTCATCAATAAGATGTCAAATGGTTCTTATCTGGACATGTGGTAGTCAAACTGAAATAATAATCTTCATCGTTATACAAATTATCACGAATCAATGACGACAATATTGATGTTTGGGAGGAGGTGAATAACCCTCGTTGTGTTCTATGATAGTGATGGTAAGGTTCGAGGGTTTGCAGGTGAGTCACTTCGATGACCATTTATGCGTTTGTTGAATGGCTGTTCTGTCTCGCCAACATACTGCATGCCACATCGACACTGAAGAAGGTATACAACATTCTGGGTTTTGCAAGTTACATTGTAATATATAGTGTATACAGACCCAGTGGAGTGGCAAGTAAATGTTTGTGTATTCAGTATTTGTTGGCAAGTCAGACATCGTCTGTTACCACACGACTTGCACCATCCTGCTGTTGAAGAGCTTTTATTAGAGGAGACATCAGCTCTCACAAATAAGTCTTTCAGACTTTTTGGTCTCCGAAAAGCTAAGACAGGAGGTTTGGGAAAGATCTTGGATAATTTTGGGTGTTATATATATATATATATAAGTCATGAAAGTCCTTGTATTAGAAGTGATTCTTCATATTATCAATTAAAGTTTTAGTAATTTATAGGGGTTATTATTGATAATATTTTGGATTGGTATTAATTGCTCAATGCTTAATATTGCAATGCAGTCTGAACTTAAGAAAACAGACAAATTTACGACAAAAGGGACGATTTTTCTTTCCCTATTGTTAATTATCCTTTTCCGAATGGTGATGTTCCTTTGGCACCATCTTACAGTGTTTATATATCAAAACTCGTTCGCTATGCCTGTGTCTGTAGCGACGTTTTTGATATTAATAAACGTAATCTATGTATTACTGATAAATTATTCAGTCAGGGATTTCGTTACCACAAATTACTTAAAACCTTTACTAAATTCATCCTTAGATACAGAGATCTGTTTTGGAAGTTTGGCTGTACCTGTAGAAAAGTTATTTGTTCTCAGTAAATTAAAACCAAACTAATATTATTATATATATATATATATATATACATATTCACATTCACGGTTTTACAATTTTGTCGATACCAGTATTTTGGCATTGCACAAGGTTATGTTTTTTCTCTGTTGTTGACTTCTTTACACTGAATCCATTGGATGTTGGATGTGTACAGATTGATATTTCAGACTAAGATACATGTTTTTTTTTATTAGTTTTTATTGGCTTTGAACAAGCTGTCAGTAAAAAGTAAAATAACAAAAATACCGAACTCCAAGGAAAATTCAAAACGGAAAGTCCCTTATCAAATGCGAGTACTCTCAGATCTGAACGTAGTGTCGTTTTTGTTGTGGGGATGTATAAATACCCTGCCACGTCCTGTCTGTGTTTGTGTTAATTCTTATTCTGCTTTGTATCAATCTCATTAGTTGCGCCCTTTTCAAGTGCTGTTAATAGTTTGTTCATATGTTGTGTTGTTACACCACTGTCCAGGGTTATGGAAAGGGTTGGGAACCCGCAGACTTGTTTTACGCCGCCACATTCTGTATGTGCCTTTCCCAAGTCAGGAGCCTGTAAATCAGTTGTTGTCGTTTGTTACTGTATATCATATTCATTTTTCGTTCATTGTTTTGTACATAAATCAGGCCATAAGTTGTCTCGTTTGAACTGTTTTATATTTGTCATTTCGGGGGCTTTTATGGCTGACTATGAGGTATGGGTTTTGCTCATTAAAGATGGCCGTACCGTGACATATAGGTGTTAACTTCTATAACATTTTTCTATCCAGATTATACCATGATTAAAACAAATAAGAAGATGTGGTATGATTGCAAAAGAAACATCCCCATCAGAACCAAATGAAGAATTTTAATATTGCAGCACATACTATAAGATTTGACTACATATACGGAAACTTAATTACAGTCAAGACACACTAAAAATATGAGTTTCTACTACGTGTCATTTAAAAAAGACATGACTTGTGTAAACAATTATGAACCTGGTATGGTCTGATAGCTTTTAACAACCACTGAGTTCATATCACTGCTAGTAAAGTTTCTTCTTCTGGGATTTTAACAGCAAAGTGGTTAATACTCTGGTGTTGACATAGACATGACATTTTATTGATGTGGCTATTTTCTGTAAATTATTTTTCATAAAATATATTTGGGTCTTATTTTTACAAAATGTTTTAAGGATAGATGGCTTGCATAGAAATTGACACAATTTGGTGGAATAATGGTTTTACAAATTTGGTTTTTATGTGGCCTCTCAACTGTTCAGTTTCGATCGGCACTAAAGAATAATTCATAGAAGAGAAGAGATCTGGCGTACTATATTATAAGTTTGATATCTTTGATGACATGGAAGCTAATACACAATCAATGATAAATACTATTTAGATGTCATTATGATCTAAACTGAAAATCTAAATCCTTGAAGAATGTATATTCATGAGCATTGTGTTTATATTCAAAGAGGTATGGATCATTTCCCCGATTTTGTTTTTTAATCATATCGTGCTTCAATTCACAGAATTACAGTTTCATATGTTTCGTGTCTAACAACATTATTGCTTTTTTTTCAAAACGGTTGAATTAATCAGAAATGTCTACAGCTTACCTAAAAATACGATTTTGGTTGGGTTTTTTTTTTTTTTTTTTTTTCAACAATTTTTAAGTATTTCCTAAATCATGAAAAAAGAAGTAATTCTTAACCAGACACAAACATTCCGTCCGCAGATAAAGTATATATATATTGGCTTTCAGATACAAAGTTGTGTCATTTATGTAGTGTAACGATATCGTGGAATCACTATTTCATGAAATAATGTGAAATTTGTCATTTAATATTTATATAAAATTTGACCTGCTTATACAATCAATTGATCAATGAATAATATTTTTGATCTGATGAATAAATGTAAAATTGTTTAAAAAAAAACATTTTTATTGAAATAGTTTTGTCTATGTTTTAACATATTTTTCATTTTGACCCTATGAGTAAGGATAAATATCTCGAAAATTATCCAATTTTGTCTGAATTTTAGAAGAAAACTACCGGATTGCCAAAAAAAAAAAGACTACTGCACGTTCATTCCTTAAATTTTATATTTCACTGAAACGCTTGTGTTCCAAAATGATAAATACTAAAATAATACATTTTAATACAATTTCATAAAACTTCATTACAATGTCATAAAACTACAATTAATTCTGTTACCTACCGGTTGCAAAGAAGACAAAGCAGCAAACATGGAACCAGCTTTTTCAGATATATTGTCTGCTGTCGGTTTAATTAGTAATAACTCACATGTCAGTTGTTGACGTTCAAAATTGACACCATTACACCCATACAAACTTTTACATTTATTCATACACATCGTTGGTCCTATGTTACTTAATAAGCTGATGATTTCTGATTTCATATATTTGTTTCCTTGATATTGTCCCATGATCAGTCTGCTACACAAAAGCCCTGTGAAAATTCTTATGTTGACTTTACAATTCAACAATATTTGAATATGATATACAAACATATTGTTACCTGACATTTTGTCCTGGATTCATAATGTCAACTGCATAGCATACTTTATATAATCATTTAAGTGATAAAATCATATACATACTTAATATCATAACATAAGCTCATTAATGTTTCATACGCATCGGTTCGATTACTGCAATCTACAAATGTACATACAATTAAAGCCTTTTGGAAGAAAAAATCTAATTTATGCAACTCGGATAGATGAATATGAAACAAATTCGTTGGCATTATGATTTCTGATGTTCGCTATATTTGGTGTCATACGTGATATTGGACATCTGTTTTTGTCCATGATATTTCCGTAAGGAGAAACGTCAAGAACCTGAAGTTGCTTTCAAATTCTAAATTTAATGTTATATGATACAACAACGTACTGTCAATCGACATTTTTTTTCCGGGATTCATTCTTATTTTACTGCATGATTTAAGCAATCATTCAATTGATTTAAATTACTGAGTCATTTTACAATCTAAACGTGTCAGTTTTAATACGATAGAATTTGATGATTGAAAATAAAGCCAGTTTGGAAAAAAAAACAATTTATAAAGGAGGCCTTCTATTTTCACTTTTTTAACGTTCCTATTCAAAAGAAAATTAGGACGCACAGAAATTATTTATAACATTAAAACTGATGAATGTTAACATTCAATTGATAATAGTAATGCTATATGCATACTTTAATGCAAAGTATTGTGCTATGCTAACACGCAGTCGTGATTTTTTAATCTGACTCTCATGGTCAATCCAAGATGTGGCGGCAAGTGATCTTCTGCTGAATAGAAGTTTAGCTTTCTTACCTTATGTAAAATACTTTAAAATATTGAAATTAGAAATAATATAGAGTGATTTGAATTTTTAACAAAAGGTAAATTTTTATCAGTTTTTGAAACTGTTTAACAAAGAAAACAACGTTGTACAGATTTGTTATAATGACTTCAAAGGCAATGTATAATTTTTGCTTCTTTAAAATTTCCTTATTTGTACATGTAATGCCTCCTAATATTATAATAGGGACCTTAGATCCTCAGATATCTCTGGATCTCTTTTTGAACTATCATTTTACATGTAGAAATTGACAATGATGGTCGGTTCAGAACAAAGGTAGAAAGAGATAATTACAGCTTCTCGATTGTGAGTTTTCTAATTCTATGGAGCAACTTTTCGGCGACGCCTGCATATGGAGTTAATATCTCAAATTCTTTGATATTCCAGAGCTTGTGTTTCCTATCATGATTACTTTGATAGAGTGTTGGTGCTTACAAGGAAGCTAATAAACCAAGGGTTCCCAGCTGTGAAGTTGAAGTCATCCGTTCGAAAAAGAGAGGCCAAGGATACCAAAGGGAAACTTTACTCACGCCATCACGAGTTGGTTGAGGGTTATGAAATATCTGTCTCACAGATGACCATGGGTATATACCAATTGTCGCATCATCTTTTCCGCAGTGATCTTAAGGCACTTTACCAAAAAAATACGTAAAAAATCATGTTTTTTTTTGGAAATGCGTGTAATAAAAAAATGGCAAAAAGTCCAGTTAAACAGAGATCGTAGAATGAAACATTAAGACCAAAGTTTAATCTTGCATGGATTTTTCATATCGAAAGTGAATGTAGCCACTAAAGGTCATACATTATATTTTCAACTCCACCATGTTAAAGGAATCTTTGAATGTGAAACAAAGTATCAATGAAGTCGTCTGAATGTGTATTATCTAAAAATTGCTATCCAAAGATGGAACTATACTGTCTTACGGTAAAAATTAATATAAATCCTATGAAAAATGTGATTTTTTCAAGAATTCCCTATTTGACACCATGATATTGAAATAAAGACATACCAGTTTTTGAACAGCAATATTTTGCCAAAAGAGATATCAGTCGTTTTAAATCATATACAATCTAATAAATCTATTTTCAGTAACACGCTTGATTTTCTAATTTTTTTAATTTTTTAATCGTGTATCGTTTAATATTGTTTTACGTTCCTTATCAGCAAACGCTGGGAGTTCGGTATGTTTGTTGTTTTACTTTTTAGACGACTGGATCGGTACACCGTGAAACAATTGCGGACAAAACTCAGTTCCGGAAAAGTATAAATACCGCATATATGAAGCGAAAGACTTGATGCAATGTTTTATTTCTATTTAATTATATCGGAGATATATTTTTCTTAATTGATTCATCAAATATATATATTTGCAACTTTTATTGTTGCAAGAATAAAAAAAATAATTTGTTTACACAACAGCATTTTCGAAGATCAGTCGGGAGCTTGCTTTTAGAGGTGCAGTTTTTATTTGTTATATTGTTCGTGAATTTAACTCAATTAAGGTTTATACAAAGCATCAAGTTGATAAATTTGAGAGAAAAATTGTAAAAAGGATTCACGAAACCCACGAGTCTCGCCTGTGATTGCTTCCATCAGTGTAAAAGTGTAATGTTGACTGTCAAAATTTAGTCCATCTCAGATGATGAGATCTATCATTAAAATACTAAAAAAAAGAAAGAAAAGAAAAACGATATCAAAATATTCTTTACAAGAGGTATCTCTTGTTCTCGAAGCTTATGTCAAAGTTTCACGACATTTCATGAAACACCCTCCTTCCCATGTACCAAAATGTAAACTGCAAAAAAGTAGGTCCATTTATCAGTAAAGTATGGTATTAAAATAAGGCAGTGGCTATAGAAAATATGCTATTTTGCCGGCTCTGATTAAAATATCTTCATTAAAGCCGTTAAAATAGTATATTGCTATAGCAATGACTATTTTACCAGAACCGGCAATATAGTGAATTTGTTATTTTATTGTTTTTTTTTTTTTTTTTTTTTTGTAAAGAGTGAATTTTAATATTTACTTTTGAAAAGACATAGAAATAATGAGTATCCATTTGTAGCAATGAAATCATATCAAAACATGTAGTGGAAAATCTCTCAGTCTAATGCTGCAAGTTAGAAGTAATTTCGACTACATGTTTTGATGATTTCATTGTTACAAATGGATACTCAAATTTTATTTTTATGTATTGATACTCAATATTTTTATTTTTATGTCTTCTTACACATTCCTATTTTCACTTGGACTCGTAAATGTTTTTAAACGATTTCATGTATCTCAAATATTGTTACTCTTATCTTATTCAACCATGTGAGTAATAATTTGATTCTTTTAAGTTGGCAATGCACATTTTTGTAGTACTTTTCAAAAGTATATATCAAAATTCAATCTCTACAAAGAACCGGGAAAATAACAAATTCACTATTTTGTCGGCTCTAATTAACATAATTTAATCAGACCCGGCAAAATAGCCACTGCCTAAAAATAGAATATTTTTAAAATGTTGCTAGATTCTCAGATGTATCAATAAGAGCTAATCTGCCAAAATAAAAAAAAATCTTGAAAAAAATGTTGCTCATCAAGTCCAACAACTCTTGGAACGACATTAGTGGAAATTGTCCAAGTTAATAAAAAGCCTAATTCTTAATAATTTGGTAAAGATAAAAGTTAACAATGCTTACTGACTATGATATATCATTTTTCTGTTAGCTGTAGGACATATTAAAAAGAACAGGGTGTCAGATAAAACACACAAGTACTGTAGCGGTGAAACAGGCTATGACATTTGACCTGAAAAATTCTCAATTAGATCCCAAAATGATTTTTTAAAGTCTTCTGTTTTGTTGTCTCTATTAAATAACAAATTATCATAATAACATCAAACTTTTATTACAACCACTTACCGTGGAACAGTTACTGAGTCCAGATTATGGAAATGAATGCACTAGCCAATCTGACTCCTTATGTACATTTTTTGCAAGACGACTCAATCATCAGGCTTTCAGATGAATTGAAGAGTGGTACAAATCTCCATTCATTCATATCTCTGTTTCCTAAAATAAATAAAAAAGATATAGATAATTGTAAACAACTGTAAAAAATCTTATCCTAAACCAGATTTTAGCATATCTATTTCAGGAGCTTATATATAGATAATGTAAATTCAGAAATTATTGCATGCATTTATTATTGTGACTATTGAAAACAGAACAAAAATGCAAGATAAATTATCGCTATTTCAGGAACATATGCAGACAGTTATATGTATCGTATATCAGAATGTGAGTTCTTATTATTGTGATTCTCACCAAGGTGCATTAATCACATTTTTAAAAACCTCGCAATTATTTCTGAATTTACACCATACAATATTCTTACATTGTTAAAAAAAAGAAACATTTATTTGCACAAATTATAAAACAGGAAGAAAAGCAAGGCTTGCATAGCTTAGAAACATGCATCTGATGTTCAGTAGTTGTCGTTTGTTGATGTGGTTCATAAGTGTTTCTCGTTTCTCGTTTTTATATAGATTAGTCCGTTGGTTTTCCCGTTTGAATGGTTTTACACTAGTAATTTTTGGGGCCCTTTATAGCTTACTGTTCGGTGTGAGCCTAGGCTCCGTGTTGAAGACCGTACTTTGACCTATAGTGGTTTACATTTATAAATTTTGACTTGGATGGAGAGTTGTCTCATTGGCACTCATACCACATCTTCTTATATCTATATATTTTTATTTCTATATGTTTTAAAACGCGTTGAAGTAGCATTCAGTAACTGCAAGTACTTTGTGCCTTTTTTTTGTTTTGTTGTGTGCTATGTGTTGATCTGTCGAGTCACAGTCAAGCCTTCTTCACTAACCTTTACAGTTTGTTCTTATGTTGCACTGTGACACCTCTGTCCAAGGTTAGGGGGAAAGGGGGTTGAGTGCTCACATACATGTTTAACCCCTACACATTCTGTATGTGTCTGTCCCAAGTCAAGAGCCTATAATTCAGTGTTGATAACTGTATGTCATATTCATTTTTGTTGCTTTCTCGTTTAAATTGTTTTACATTTTTCATGTCAGGGCCTTTCATAGCTTACTATGGTATGGGTTTTGCTTATTGTTGAAGACAGCAAAGCAACCGGTATATAGATAAAATTGAAAAGGGAAAATGGGAATGTGTCAAAGAGACAACAACTCGACCAAAGAGCAGAAAACAGCCCAAGGCCACCAATGGATCTTCAACACAGCGAGAAAATCCTTTACATCTGTATCATTTGGTCTCTGGTGGCTATTTGTCTCATTTGCAGTCATACCGCATCTTCTTATCTTCATATTTAAAGATTTTCTTATGTAACTATTCGTTATACGAATGTGATGCTACATATATGCATATATAACTAGAGGCTCTAAAGAGCCTGTGTCGCTCACATTGGTATATGTGCATATTCAACAAAGAACACTCTCCAACATTGTAAACGACAATAGAATTCATTAAAAAATGCTCTGTTTTGTTGATCTTGCATTGCTGATCATTTAGTCTGTTTATTTTTTCTCTATCTTCTTTAGTTTTTGCTCAAACCACAGAAGAGGGTTTTAAAAATCCTCATTTAAGGGCAATCACTTCTATAAAGAGTGACAGTCTACTAACTTATATCTGCAAATTTTGTTAGTAGATCTTGAATTGCTGATCAATTTTTGTGATTAAAAGTGCCTATTTACAAATGATTTATCTATTATAATTTTTATCATACATGTAAAAGGCAAAACGCAAAAAATTGTGAAAATCGTTCTTAAAAGGAACTCCAATAAGGGGTCATCGGACCATTTCCTCCATATTGTTTTAATTGTAGATCTTGTCTTGCTGATAATTTTTGCTTATTTGACTTTCTATGTATCTGTTTTTAAGATATAAGGCAAAACTCAAAAGTTTGTAAAAATCATCATAAAAGAGCAATAACTCTAATAAAGAGTCGACTAACGATTTTGACCATGAGACGTATTTGTAAAACTTGTCTTGCTGATCATCTTTGCAATTTAAAGTTTCTCTCTTTAATAGTTTTGAAGATAATAGGCGAAAATGAAATAAAAGTAAAATTTGTCATTTAAGGGCAATAACTCCTATAAGAAGAGTTTTGACGTTTATGGACAATTGGTAGAGCACAACATTCTGAAAAGTTCTGCTTCTGTCAGATTTTCCCTTATTATACAATTTTCAAAATAATAGACCAAACTTACATTTTACCCCTATGTTCTTTTTTAGCCATGTTGGCCATCTTAGTTGGCAAGGAGGGTCAACGGACACATTTTTTAAACTAGATACCCCAATGATGATTATGGCCAAGTTTGGTTAAATATAGCCCAGTAGTTTCAGAGGAGAAGATTTTTGTAAAAGTTAACGAAGACGACGACGGACGACGGACGCCAACAGATGAGAAAAGCTCACTTGGCCCTTTGGGCAAGGTGAGCTAAATATAAGAAGATGTGGTATGATTGCAAATGAGACAACTGTCTACCAGAGACAAAATGACATAGAACTTGACAATTATAGGACACTGTACGGCCTGATTTATGTACAAAACAATTATGATATACATGAACAAGGGATTACCAGTTTAAATAAGGAGCAAAAGAAAAAATGCATCAATTTACCTGTCTAATAATAAAGCTTTCCAAATTCAAACCATTATTATATAGTTCATTAAAGCTGGAATGGCACTTTGTATCTTGTATTTGACAGGTCAGCTAAAAATAAGATAATTATTTACAAATACAGCTTCTTCTTTTTTTACACAAAATGCACAAGGGGCAGATTAATTACAACGAATCATACATAAATAAATATAATATATTAAATAAAGAAATTACGGCAACCCTAAATTGCTTCCATCATAGTAATAATGCCTATTTATTCCTTGGTTTTCTAGAACATTTGCTTCATCATATTCAAAATAAAGAGCTGCGCTATGAGCGCATTATATGCCGGTCGTACTTTTAGCTGGTCATTATGCTTTAAATGAACTTATATGATCAACTATATATACTGTGAGCACTACTCCAATATAGCCCCCCAGTCCCCACCCCCTCCCAAAAAAAAAGAAAAAAACATGCATTAGGCCGTTAGTTTTCTCGTTTGAATTGTTTTACATTTGTCATTTCGGGGCCTTTTATAGCTGACTATGTGGTATGGGTTTTGCTCATTGTGGAAGGCCGTACGATGACCTATAGTTGTTAATTTCTGTGTCATTTGGTCTATTGTGGAGAGTTGTCTCATTGGCAATCATACCACATCTTTTTTTTTATACACACAGTGGTATCCATTGACACAAAACATGAATAATTTTATGAATAAAAATCCACCTACTCGAAAATTTTTGAGTTCTGGTCAGAAAATTGGAAAATCCGCCCTTTTTATGAATAAAGTCCCAATACTCCAGAACTTGAAATCAGAATTTTTTTCAAATATGAATGTTCCAACTTGTCCATTAGAAAATTGACAGATTCTGAACCCATTGTCGTCATGGTTTAATTTAGACATTGACAAGGGTAACGCAGAGTTCTCGAAATATTTTTTCCCTGGTGGTCCTTAAAGAAGATCTGATGGTTGTCACCATTTTTCAAACTTGAGTCAGTCCTTTGAAAATTATTGGTGTTCAAAATCTTCGGACAACCATTTTTTCAGAACTCTGGTATTTTAACATCATTTGGGAAAATTAAACCCTTCACTGAAAACAATGCAATTTTGTTAAAATATATATATATATATAATAGAAACCACTGCAACCATAAATAATGTGTTAATCAAAACATTGTTTGAGGTTCCAACATGCTTTATGTTGATTATAGTCTTTTGTGTTGTTGGGTTACTGGTTAATTAAAAAAAACCTATATACATGTATATTCAGCATATTTCGAGTATGATTTTAGATGTTATAAGCTCCATTCTGTCACTTTACATATTTATCTAATACAGCATATGCAACGTAATATGCAAAGTACAGTACTACCTGAGACATACTCTGATTAATGGAGGCCATAAAAACTATGTCCACCATGATGGCCCTATATGTCCATCAGTATAACCCATGTTGCTGAATTAATACACAAGGTATTAATCAAAACCTATTCAAGGGTAAATGGAAATCATGATTGCAATTAAGTGATAAAATTAAATAGCTTACAGGTAAAGTGTCTCAGGTACATTGTAAATGTACATGTATATGACATAGTGTCTCAGGTAAAATTTATGTGTTTGTCAAATTTAATTACTGTCATAATGACAAGAAAATTAAAAAGATAAAATAACAAAACTAGTTAACATATAGCCTAATAATTTTTTTTAGAAAAAAATGTCTCATGTCCTCAGTTTTTTATATGTAGTTTAAACTGCCATGACTGTTTGTTTTGCTTTTATACCTTTTGAATAATTCTCTCAATTTAAGTTATTTCTTACATGTATTTTTTGGCAAAAAAATAAATAAATCTCATCTTCTAATATTTTGATCTTATAATGTCTGCCTTTTTTTATTGAAAAGGTGTTTCTCAAATTCTTTTTCTAAAATCAAAGTTGTTACGATTTAGATATACTGATCTCCATTCAACACTCATTAACAAATGCTTAAGATTATCTTTAGGACTTTATTTATACAAAATTTAGGCAATTCATTTTTTCTCTTTTAACATTTCAAAATATTCATTACAGCAAAATTTAATAATTTCTTTATTGTCATATAAACATAATTAGTTTTTGACCAAAAAAAAAAAAAAACAAACATAATAACACAAAGAAATAACAATTCTGTAAGAGATGAACACATGGAAAAAAATGATAAGACTTCTGCCCTCAATTCTAATGACTGTTTTATAAAGGACCCAATTTTCGTTTGTTCCATGATAGAGGGGTTTAGCATTTCTTTTACTTTTTATTGTTCTTGGGTAAGAGACATAATTATGAGAAGGTAAACAATTTTCAAACAGATTATCCCTTAGTCTTTTTTGTTAATTTTACGTTTAAGGAGGAAGTATTTTTCATCCTCCAGCAAGTGGCAGTTTTCATATTTTATCCTTAATAGTGATCTTTTTTATTTCTAAATTATGGTCACTAATTCTTAACTACGTGAAGTATTTTCTTATAGAAAAGTCATTGGACGCTAAATTAAAAAAAAATCTCTATCCAAGTTAAGTTTTAATTTTTTATAAAGTAACAGTTTACTATTTTCATCATGACTGTTTATTCTATTTTCAAAAATATTCTTACATTTTTCTTTAAATTCATTTTGAATCAAGGGCCTTTAAGATTTTACTTCATGCAAGTCCCTACAATTAACTTTGTCTAAAAGGTCTGGGTTGGGTGAAATATTCTTGGCATATGTATACCATGTATACTCAGAATATTTACCATACGAGTCGAGCAGTTTTGACAGTATAAATGCTTCTTTAAGTAAAGAATTTATATTTTCAGAATTCAGTCTTAAGATTTTTGTATCTTATAAATTGCATATGTACATGATGTATGTATTATCAGAAAATATATCCATATATATATAATATTAATTTTTTTTTAAATCAAAATTGCTTGATATATAATTCAGGATAATCTAATAAATAATTCAATAATCCTTATTTTTATATTATTAATAGACAAAAATCTGGAATTTGTTGGGCAAGGGGGAGAAAAGCTGATATTAAGTTTAGCATCGTAACACCGTTGACAACAAATGAGGATAATCAAATGCACAGACTGAACAAAAAAAATGATTTAATTTAATAGTCCATAAAAATGTCACAATCTATAGATCTGTACTTTTTCCTGGAGAAAATTTTGGCTGTTAACTGACAGAAATTAGCCAAACTGAAGATGTCATATTTGATTAGTTCACAATTGTTTCAATAAACAAGACATTTTGTTTTAATAAGTCTTTCCATAAGATTAACTATATTCAGAGATCAGGAAATTATTCATTAGCGTTTTTAATGAAGATTAATTATGATGATATACTAGTATTTTCTGAATGTAGGACAGAACCTAAGTGAACAAAAAGTGTGGTACTAACTTTTATGCACCAGTTTTGTATACAAGTTGTTTAACATTTTTAGAAAAAATGAAATAAGTCTTTTGTAAATCACAGAAAGAAAAAAAAATTATCATACACTGCATTGTAGCTCTTTCCTGTGATTTTTTCCCTACTTAGTCCTTGGGGAAAATGTAATAAAAAACACCTTCCTTCCTATGTCATACGCTTTATAAAAAAGATTCCAATGAATTTGCTACAATATAAATACTTCACACTGCTTGAGAAAGGAAATTAATCGCATAAAAATACGATTGATAAAATTAGTAATTGAAAATTGTTGAAGGCCGTACGGTGACCTATAGTTGTTAATTTCTGTATCATTTGGTTTCTTGTGGAGAGTTGTCTTATTGGTAATCATACCACATCTTTTTTTTAATATACATGTACAAACCACGAAAACTTAACATTGACAAATAAACCATGAAAATGAGGTTAAGTTCAGATTAAACCTGCCAGTCGAACATGTACACCTTTCAGTCATTCCACACACCAAATATAGTTGACCTATTCCTTATAGTATCTGAGATATGGACTTAACCACGAAACCTCATCACTGATCCATCAACTGAGGTTGAGGTCAGGAGAACCATGTCTGACTGATATATATGTAGACCTTGTAAGCATCCAATATACCAAATATAGTTACCCTATAACTCATGATAAGGGAGTATTTCACAGCGAAAAAACAACTAAAACAAGCATAGCAATACATAGTCCCCTACCAGTTAAAAATTCATTGCACTGGAACAACTAGCTTGATCTTTAAATTGTCCTGGTGTTAACATGGTTAAACTATATAATGAATAATCTTCAAGCATGATGAAAAAATGTGGAAAACTGATTATTTGCGAGGACCATAACGCTGCAAAATAATCATTCGAACCGAACAAAATTCAAACTTGATCTGTAACTTGTCATTGTTGAACTATATACAAAATACAAAATCAATAACTTCAATTATAATGGAAAAAAATGCTGAAAACTGATTACTTGCCTAAATTGTCTAAATTCAAGGAACATAAATCTGAACAAAATCATCAGATCGGAACAAAATTTGAGCTTGATCTGTAACTTGTCATGGTAAACTATATACCAAATAAATAACGCTGCAAAATAATCATCCGAACCGAACAAAATTCAAACTTGATCTGTAACTTTTCATTGTTGAACTATATACAAAATACAAAATCAATAACTTCAAGTATAATGAAAAAAAATGCTGAAAACTAATTACTTGCATGGATTTTCAATGTCAAAGGACCGTAACTCTGCACAAAATCATCAGACTGTAACAAAAATCAAATTTAATCTGTAACTGGTCATGATAAAACTATATACCAAATATCAAATCAATATCTTCAAGCACGAAAGAAAAAAGTGTGGAACACTGATTTGTTGGACTGACGGTTGGACAGACACTGAGACAGACATACGGACGGAGTGCAAACCTGAACTTCGTCGATAGGGGACTAAAAATATTCAAGCAGTTGCTCAACCATGAAAATGGAAATTGACATATGACTGATAGGAAACTTCGTTATATAAGAATATAAGGCATTTGCATACAGATATGAAGCATCCAGGTCTTCTACCTTCTGAAATATAAAGCTTTAAGTTTATATACAAATAGTTTATGCCGTCGCTGCCGCTGGATTGCAATCCCTATATCTTGCATCCTGAGACTTTCGACACATGCAGTCTTCACAAGAGGCTTTTGAATCTAAAGGCCGAAAGCTTGAATTTAAAGAAGATTTTAGTAAGAATGTATTGGCCTGTGGGAATGATTTTTACAGGCCCGACAGAAGTTTTACAAGCCTGGGCTGGTGGGCCTGTGGTTGAGCGCGAAGACTGCACCTGTGAGACAAAAAGATCAAGTTTTAACAAATATTGATTAATATGCCTATGATCTATTTTATTTCATTTAGGGACCTGGAAGGAAAAATTGGAATTCTTATTTTATTCAAGTCCCACCTTGAAGGAAAATAAATTCAAGACTCCCTTCTAAAAGCCACGAATATTTCAACACTCCTCCGGGCTCCATACAAATTTTTCAATACTTTAATACTGCACATTTCTGTATTGCCCATGTTATATATTCAAGGTTAATTTATCTTATTGGCCCAAAGACTCGACGAGTTGAGGGCCAATATATATGGTCATGAATCTTCGATTAAAAAACCAAGAAACTTACTGTTAAATACGTCATTGTAGGTACAGGAAATCACTTTCAGTCATTTGAACTTGCCTCTTCCCAGTCACGGCGAATTGTTTTGTCAACTATATATATTGTTGGGATTTCTGATTTCCAGTCCAGGTACTTAATTTATGCTAATGCAATTATATTTATCTATCGAACATAAAAGAGGGACGAAAGATACCAGAGGAACAGTCAAACTCATAGATCGAAAACAAACTGACAACGCCATGGCCAAAAATAAAAAGACAAACAGACAAATAATAGTACAGATGACACAACATAGAAAACTAAAGACTAAGCAACACGAACTCCACCAAAACTGGGGGTGATCTCAGGTGCTCCGGAAGGGTAAGCAGATCCTGCTCCACATGTGGCACCCGTCGTATTGCTTATGTTAATAAAAATCCGGTAAATAGTCTCATTCGGTAGGTCACATTCGTGAAAAGGGAAGGGTATTGTAGTTACGACATAAGGAACATATCCGATATCATCTGTGAAACGGTTATTCCATAACGGTTAACCAACTCGTGATGACGTCCGTAAAATTTACGAAGGATGATTTCAACTTCACTATTTGGAACTCTTGGTTTAATAGCTTCCTTGTGAGCAGCAATCCTCTATCAAGGAAATCATGATAGGAAATACAAGCCCTGGAATATCGTATCAATTAGGAGATATATACTCCGTATGCAGGCGCTGCTGGAATGTTGCTACATAGAAATGGAAAGTTCACAATTGGGAAGCTGAAATCATCTCTTTTGTCGTAAAGTTTTGTTTTTAACCGACCCTCATTGTCAATTTCTAGATGTAAGTCAAGATATGAGGCAGACTTAACTGTATCTGTAGTATCCTTTATCTAAAGTACTTGGACAGAATATTCAGACATTATGTTTTTTTGTCGACGGAATGATACTAAATTGAAAATTCTACTCGGAAAGGTTGTGGAATGTTTCCGCAAATCGCAACAAAAACGGATCATATTAAAGTTTCTTGTGGTTAAAATTGTAAAATGTGTCTTCCAATATCTTATAGATAGTCTATTCTAGGTTAAGATACGTCCAACATAATTTGGGAGCGAAAATTTACTAACGGAATTGAAAATCTTGTATTGCTTTTCGGCCTTTTTCCTGTATCGGACTTAGCCGAAAAGCAATATTTAGTCATGATTTATGTCAACAGGGCAACTTCAATAGTATTACTGTTCACTTGCTGATTTATCCGTATTAGGACTGATTTTCTCATATCATTTAAGAAATAGAAATATTACACGAGGAACAAAGTTGCATACATATAAATATTCAATGAGGAACGAAATGACTATAATCATGACAAGAAAACAACGCCACAGTCTGTTACCTTTTGCTTTGCTCAAGGACGTATATTAGTTATACGTCCTTGCTTTGCTTAAGTGCCACACGAAAATAGTTCTCCGTTTCATGAAGAAACTTCATTTATAATTATGTTTAATAAACAAATACCGATTTTATAATCGAATACGATTTCTGCGAATGATTTTAGTACTAAAGAGTACATGATATCCCTGTTTCTACGAAGTGTGGAATTCCCACCATTACGTCACTAGGTTGGATATATATGGAATTTCGTAATACTGATTTTTCCGGATTGTAAAAGAAACGTAAATAGTGAAAGGAAGAGCTCGAGATACGATAATTTCACGAGAAACACAAGGGAAATGTGTAACACAGTGATTAAAGTCAATTTGTTTATTTGTTTATCTCCTTCTCATCAAATCAGTATGAAATTTTGAGATGTTTCGAACTATAAAATTCAAAATGGTTGACGTGAGAAGCTAGGAAAGGAGAACGTCTGGTCAGCCATATAGGGAATTGACGGCTTCAAGCCGTCTTTTCCCAAAAATATGTCAGAGTGGGCAGTCATGATTAGCAAACTACATAATGCTTATTCGTCCAATGTTATTGTGTCATTGAAAGGCTTAATTCTTTAATTTTTTGCTGTGATGCCTTCTTAAGATGGGCGGTCATAGAAAGGAGTCACAGTAAACAAATTTACAAAGCCTTTTAAGAAATCATAATATTATTTGGACTATGTGTTCAAAAATTTTCAATTCAATCAACAAGTATAAACTTGCAATTCGTCATATTGTTGACTTCGTGTAAATTTGAAAAATACCGTTCCCAAGATAATTTATCCAAGGTGTGTGCATTTTCCAGAGAAAAACGCAAGGTCCAGGTTAATTCCATCAATTATATTATTATGACGTCTTGGAACGAACGCTGATTTTTTTTTTTATTTTAGCTTTGACGCCTTCAACTTCAAGTAGGGTTCTACTAAAATCGAAGTTGAAAAATACCGACAGCACTCAGCAGAAAAATTAATATTCTGGACTTAACATTGGAATTAAGGGATAACAAGGTGAGCAACAAATTAAGGGTTCGGGGTTCCTTTGATCAAGTTTTTGTGTCCCAGGCTACAAACTAAGGGCTCATAATTTATTAGAACATGTTGTTGTGCACCAGGCTCAAGTGATAGGACTCCATGCTTTGTAGGTATTGATCCCGACTCAAGCAACGTGGGCTACGGGCTCCAAAGGAACTGTAGAGAAAGTGTTATGGTCAGATCATATTACCCCAAAAGGATGCCTGCAAAACGTAAATAAGAATGAATTTAAATGTGAATACTGGGAATGGGCTCTTGGCAAGATGCAGGGAACTTATTTCATTCGATAGTCTGTTCATTTACTAAATTATTCAAATTTCATATATTTTTTCAGTCTAGTTTTGGTTTGACCACGTGTATACCGTGCCTGCCAAAACTGAACTTGTTTTTTTACAGTACTTTGCAATTTTTCGCCTTCTGAAACGAATGATTAACAAAAGAAGCAACATATGTTTCATAAATTTTACAGTTTTGGTAGCTTACACTTATTTTTCTTGTTAAATTTTCATGTAGAAGTGAAAATAATTTCCGCTGCAAGGTGCTTTCAATTCTGCAAAAACCACAAGCATCTGTTCTGTTCTGTCCTCCACTTATCGGATGAGCAATTAATATTTTCTTAACCGAAAAAGCGGATATCTTTATATTTACAATAAAAAATATAAATCAAAAATAAAATTAGTTTATGTGAGTTAAGAAAAAAGCTTAAAAAAGTCTTTGGTGTGTTAAAATATAAAATGATATGAATCAATTGTAGTATGTACACAGCACAATTGCGGCAATATGATTCATCACTGTATATATCTGTGTTTGTATCTTCAATATTAAACCATATATTTATAACTTAATGATTCATTGAGTGTTATACACCCCCTTTCCCCACCAATAAATTAAACTATGCGAAAAAAGGACAAATAGCAAAACTATTCTATAAATGTGCATGTATAATGTCGTGTCGGTTGCCAATGAAAGTTAACATTTTGTTTGATTTTCTTAATCGTTCTTTTAAAAAAACTGAACTCCAAGAAAATATCAAAATGGAAATGTCCTTATCAAACTGCAAAATCAAAAGTTCAAACACATCAAACGAATGGATAACAACTGTCATATCCCTGACGCGGTACAGGCATTTACTTATGTAGAAAATAGTAAAGCATTGTCAACTTCGGTTGGTACAGCAATCTCGGGTCATCTGTCTTAGCTTTAGTGATTTGGACCTTTCGTATATTTGTAATACCAAATGTACGTATTTACTGTACAAGCAAAAGATGTCTATACTAAATTGAACAAACTAAATCAAAGCTTTGTCATTGGTAACCGTATCATTATCCAATATCATAGGACTGAAAAATGTCATATTTTATTCCAAGTGATTGTCTAAAGGTA
>CM029606.1:38692170-38904199 GCA_017311375.1 Mytilus coruscus | reverse complement strand
TATCGTTGTACCACAGTTATAATTTTGCAATCGCGTAAAATGCAATGAATGTATACACTATTATGCCTATCATGTCAATGCATCTTCTCTAACGTTATTTGAATTTGTTTTGCTGCCAATTTCAACGCTTTTCTTGCCCCAGGTGTGATTGCTTAAGAAGTATGTGGCTCAATTTCGTTTCAGCTTTTCGGTTTTAATGATCTTCGTATATGATTTTGATATTCCAACTTGTTTATGCGAGCGCCACCATGTGTACCATGTAGACGAAACGCTCGTCTGGCGTACTAAATTAGAAGCGGGTAACTTTTTAAATGTTTTTTTTTTTTTTAGGAAATTCGGGAACTAAAAAAAGCTTCATTTATCAATGACTGTCTAGAAACAAACAAGCCGATCAGATGTTCTTATTTAAAGACCAATACCGAAATCACGAATTGCGACGAAGATTATTTTAGTTCCACATTGTTTTATTTTCTTCAGAAAATGAATATACTTTGTCAGAAATGTGACATTTTCCAATCGTTCCTTTGATTAATATAGTCTAGCTTTAAATTTAATCAAGTCTCATGCTCCTTCCCTTTCTGAATTATTGAACTTATTACATAAGATGTAAATATCAAAAATTGATTTTTTTAATCTGCCTGTTTCATGATTAGCAGCAATAATTGCATTTTCTCTATAAAAAATTGAAAATAGATTGTTTGCACACATTAACATTTTAACTTTATTTATAAATATACAATTATTTTCATGATGTTGGGTCTTAATTTCTAATTATTGAACTGTAGAGTTTTCTTGCCCACGGTTGTGATTATTTTATTTTTTGTTTATGTTAATTGTTTTGTTCTAGCATATGATGTGAATAATAGAAATTGTACATTCTATTTTCTAAACCCTGTCTCTCTCATGAATAGCAGCGTTAATTGCATTTTCTCTACAACTAAATGAAATGCAACTTATGATTGTTTATTTGCACTTTATTTAAAAATGTACAATTATATACATAATTTTGGGTCTTTGTTTATATTTAAAATACTTTGTCTCTAAAGACTAAAGTAGGTGCGCATAAAACAGCGGTTGAGCAGTAATCTGGAGACGCCAGCAAACAAGGTCTTTGTATTCTGCACAATACAAAGCATTCCTTAAATGAATGTCGAGCGTTCCGAGCCAAGTCAATAGAGGAACGGAAAGGTCTTTTGAAACAAAACAATGTCTGTTACAAGTGTTGCGATTCCACCACACACAGAAGTCGGGAATGCAATACACGAATAAGTTGTAAAGAATGTGGAAGTAAACAACATACCCCAGAACTTCACATCACTAGACCAAAACCGCCTGCAAGTTCTCAGTTTTGTTCGCCTAGACCAGCCTACGGCGGAGAGCCAACAGAATCGGCTGAAACTAAATCAACCTCAGTTAGTTCTACATGCATCGAGATCTGCAAGGATACATATAGCGGAAAATCTTGTGCTAAAATACTACCTGTGAATGTTTATCACAAGGATAAGCAGGACAAAGTTATCCGGATGTACACCATCATTGACGACCAAAGCAACCGGTCACTAGCATCGCCCGAATTCTTCAATCTTTTCGTTGTAAAAGATAAGCCGGAGAAATAAACATTATCAACATCCTCCGGCAGAGTAGTTACTTCCAGGAAAAGAGGAAGAGGTTTCGTCATGGAATCAATAAATGCTAATGCCAAATTTGACCTGCCTCACATTCATGAGTAAGATTCCGGCCAACAATCATGCAGAGCTTGCTCCACCGTTGGACGACCATGAAGAGTGCTGGTATCACCAGAAGAAACCCGATCAGATTAGGGGTGTGTTTGATTCTTCCGCCAAATGTAACGGAGTCTCATTTAACAGCGTCCTGCTAACAGGTCCAAAATTATCTGAGATTTTTATGGCATAAAGACAACGACCTACAAGAGAGCTTTGTCGAATATTGCATGAGAGTTCATGTTTTCGAAAATAGTCCGTCACCTGCTGTTGCTACGCTTGTACTCAGAAAATCAGCTCAGGCATCAGAACGAGAGTTTGGCAGTCACGTGACTAGCTTTGTTACAAGAGACTTCTATGTCGACGACGGTCTTACGTCATGTCCTACATGAGAGGAAGCTGTTAAGCTCATGAAGGACACACAGCAAGCATTAGCAAAATATGGAAACTTACGCCTTCACAAGTTTGCCTCTAATTGTTCGGAAGTTATGTCTGCATTTCATGCCAGTGATTTGCTTCAGATCTTAAGGATCTAGACTTAGAATCCGACAACAAACTCCTACAACGTAGTCTTGGACTCAGCTGGGACGTAAACACTGACAACTTCTTATTTCAATTGTCATCAGAAAACAAACCCATCAATCGGAGAGGAATTTTATCAACAATTAACAGCATCTACGATCCTCTTGGATTTTTGGCTCCGGTGATTATACAAGGGAAACTCCTAATGCGTCAGAAAAAGTCATAGCAGCTGTTGCATATCTACGCACGACTGACATCGGGTTCATTCTTGGGAAAGCAAAAGTTGCACCAACAAGTGGTCACACTATTCCACGACTTGAACTATCTGCTGCAGTATTAGCAGTTGAGATCACACAAACCATTGGGGATAATTTAGATTCACACATAGACACCGTTAAATTCTACACTGATAATAAAGTGGTCTTAGATAGCATCAGTAACGAGACAAGACGGTTCTTTATCTACGTCGCCAATAGAGTAGAGAAAATACGGAAATTAGCTCTCCAAGTCAATGAAATTACGTACCAACTAACCGTAATCCCGCATTCGACGCAAGGAACAAATACATAAGCGAAATCCGATAGCTTACCTCAACCCGTTTTGGACGAACGAGGACTACTACGAGTGGGGGGCCGTATCGTCAAATCTGACTTGGACCTCCGTGAAAAGAAACCATTGATCGTTCCTGGACGCCATCATATAGCAACACTGTTAGTCCGACACTACCATGACAAGATTAAACATCAAGGTCGCCACTTCACAGATGGAGCAATTAGATCCGCAGAATTCTGGATCGTTGGAGCGAAACTCCTGAATTCGTCTATTATTCACAGATGTGTGACATGTCGCAAACTAAGAGGAAAAACCGAGGGTCAAATTATGTCTGATTTACCAAAGGACCGTGTTGAACCGTCAGCTCCGTTCACTTACGTTGAAATCGACACCTTTGGACCATGTACAACTGCTTCACGTAAAACCCGTGGTTGAAACGCCAACTCCAAACGTTGGGCAATTCTATTCACCTGCTTAGTGACAAGAACTGTTTACATCGAATTCATCGAAGAAATGCGCTCTTCAGCCTTTATAAACGCTGTCAGAAGATTCACAGCCATTAGAGGCCAAGTCAAGATCTTCCGATCCGACCGTGGAACAAACTTTATTGGCGCATTCGACGACTTGAAAATAGACTCAATCAACGTTGAGGACGGACCCCTTAAGAACTTTCTGTAAAATTCCGGTACAACATGGATCTTCAATCCGCCGCATTCGTCCCACATGGGTGGAGCCTGGGAGAGAATTATTGGTATCGATAGAATACTTGATTATATGCTTTTTAATGCCGCCGGAAGGAGCCTTACGCATGACGTGCTCAATACGTTAATGGCAGAAGTTTCAGCAATAGTGAACTCTTGACCTCTGATACCAGTATCGACAGATCCAGAGAATCCGTTAATCTTAACTCCAGCTATGTTATTGACACTAAATACTGATTACATCTTTACTTCAGATCAGCTTGGAGATATCGACAAACGGGATATATGTCTAGCCGAATGGAGACGTGCACAGGCTCTAGCCAGTGTTTTCTGGTCCCGTTGGAGGAAAGAGTACCTGCCGCTACTACAACCACGACGAAAATGGACCAGAGATCGCCGTGATCTCATCGAATGAGACGTCATTCTTCTAAAGGACAAACACATTTGCCGTACTCAATGACCCATAGGAGTAATAGTAAAATCACTTAAAAGTTTTGACGTCTTTACACTAAATTAATTGGATGTTGGATGTGTACTGATTGATAATCTAGTCTTAGATGCATGATTTTTTTTATTAGTTGTTATTGGCCTTGAACTAGCTGTCAGTAACTGCGAGTACTCTAAGATCTGTACTTAGTGTCTTTTTGTTGTTTGATGCACTTATGTTTATGATGTTTATATATCTCAACTTGTTTGATTCGTTCGTGTATTTATGTAACAACGTATTTTATTTTAACGAAATAAATCTCTGCATTACTGAAAAATTATTACACCAAGGTTTTCGATATCACAAACTAATCAAAACATTTACTAAATTTCATATAATCGGTACAAGGACATCATTCGTAAATATAAATCAACACGCAGACATCTTATACGTTCAGGTATTTAAAAGCAATTATCTGTAAAGACCAAAATTAGCTGGAAATGCATGGTTACGGATTTTTTAAATTTAAACATAAATTTGAAGGACCTCCTAATATATATTGAAAAACATAACTTTGATTTATTAAAATGCTTTGGTTACCATGGAAACGGCATGCACATTTTCCATACTCCACATTTCTTATGAAAATATAGCAAAAATATACAAAGACGTATTATGATGCTTTCCCTTCAAAAAAATTATTCATTACTGTTTCCATACAACAGAGAGATATTCAAATAATTTTAAAATTAGGAGAAAGAAAACTTTATGTAGATAAAAATAAGTTTGCTGTTCCATCAAACTTAGTAATATGACCTGGATTCGGTCCAGCTCACCGGTTTTTGAACACAAAAAAAAATAATTTTGTCAAAATCAGAAGAATCAATTCTTTTACCCATTTGGAAGAAAAAATATAATAAAATTGAGAATGGAAATGGGGAATGTGTCAAAGAGACAACAACCCGACCACAGAACAGACAACAACAGAAGGTCACCAATAGGTCTTCAATGCAGCGAGAAATTCCCGCACCCGGAAGCGTCCTTAAGCTGGCCCCTAAACAAATATATATACTAGTTCAGTGATAATGGACGTCATACTAAACTCAAATTATACACAAGAAACTAAAAGTAAAAATAATACAAGACTAACAAAGGCCAGAGGCTCCTGACTTGGGACAGGTGCAAAAATGCGGCGGGTTAAACATGTTTATGAGATCTCAACCTCCCCTATACCTCTAGCCAATGTAGAAAAGTAAACGCATAACACTACGCACATTAAAAGTCAGTTAAAGAGAAGTCCGAGTCCGATGTCAGAAGATGTAACAAAAGAAAATAAACAATCTGACAATAATACATAAATAACAACAGACTACTAGCAGTTAACTGACATGCCAGCTCCGGACCTCAATTAAACTGATTGAAAGATTATGTCTTCATCATATGAATATCAGGCACAATCCCTCCCGTTAGGGTTTAGTATCATACCATCATAAAATATATGAGAAGAGCATAACCCGTGTCATGCCAACAACTGGTTTTTAAATAAATGTGTTTAGTTCCGATGCAAAGACCCTATAAGTGAATCAATATTAAAGCCAAAATATGCAATCTTTAATGACCAGACAACAGTATCGTAACTATATCCCTTCTTAATAAGTCTATTTAAAGGTTTTGTTAGCTTCTGAGGTGAATACTGACATTTTTGTGCTTTATAAAGAATATTAACATAAAAGATTGGATGTGAAATACCTGAACGTATAAGAAGTCTGCATGTTGAGCTATATTTACGAATGATGTCCTTGTACCAATGATAAAATTTAGTAAATGTTTTGACTAGTTTGTGATATCGAAAACCCTGGTGTAATAATTTTCAGTAATACATAAATTTCTTTCGTTAAAATCTGAAACGTTGTTACATACACGAGCGAATCGTACAAGTTGAGATATATAAACACCGTAAGATGGTGACAAGGAACGTCACCATCTAAAATGGATAATTAACGATAGGAAATGAAAATCATCTCTTTTATCATAAATTTTTGTATTAAGCTTTCCGTTAATGATATAGATATCAAGATCGAGGAAAGGGCAGTGGTCATTGTTCGTATTAGCTTTATTTAAAGTAAGTTCAACAGGGTAAATTTCTTTAGTATACATACTGAAGTCGTCATTATTGAGAGCCAATATATCATCCAAATATCTAAAAGTATTATTAAATTTTTGTATCAGATGTTGTTTCGATGGGTCTTTGCTGATTTTAGTCATAAATTGTAACTCATAGCAATACAAAAACAGGTCCGCAATAAGTGGTGCACAGTAAGTACCCATTGGAATTCCGATAATCTGACGATATACGGAATCTCCAAAGAAAACTACATATTTCAAAACAAAAATTGGTGGGGTCTATGCTTATTCAGAGACATTAGCCTATTGAACTCCCCCCTTTTTTCCTCATTTTAAACAAGAGTTATTTCCCCTTGCAGAACTCTTCAGTGTAAAAATTAATAAGGAGTGTGTGTGTGTGTGTGTGTGTGTGTGGCAGACACAATTTGAACACTATTTTCTAAAGCAACATTATTTATTCTTTATGTCTCTGAACATTTTATAAAATTTCAAAAGTGATAGTTAAAAGCCATTTGAGGAGCTGTTGACACAAAAGTAAAAGAACATTAATCTGTAAGTTCACACTATGACTGGCATGAGTTGTAAGTTCAAAACTGGCAAATATTCAGGTGTAGGGTGTAATGGACAGTTTATTCAACTCACATCTCTAAAATCGGACGATGCAGAACTTATTTTATCTGAAATCGGTCTGCTTAACACCTATAAAACAGAGGAGTATACCATTTGTGATCATCATTTGAACTATATAAAAGAAGAAAATCTTTTAACTTGGGTCAGAAGAAAGTGTGGCATACCATCATCCATATCAGCACACAAAGGTTTAGCGAAAGGAGACAGAAAAATTACAAAGGATATTATGTGTAACATTCTTAGTACAACTGGCCTTGTAGTGCCTATTGGTGCACTTAAGTAGTTTTATAACCTATACTTCATTTCAAGAACACATTAATTTATAGTTATTATACAATTTTTAATTTTAAAATTTCCTAAATTTTTGAATAAGGGGCCATCCTTTTTATTTCATACAAGAGGGAGGGTTGCAGTTAGGACTGCATTTTCCTCTAATAGTTTTTTTTTCCTGTTCCCCTATAATTATTTGAAGGAAAAAAAATGTAATTTGAGAAAAAAGAGGGATCCAGTAATGTGTTCCTTGACATGAAGAAAAAAAATGAAATCTAGTACTAAAACAGATACACATCTATTAATGTAATCTTACTCTTTCAATTTTAGAGATACATTAATGGTGAATATACTTAAAAATAAACAAATGTAAATTACTTCTTGTTTTTGACACCTTTATTGGCTTTAATAATTTCACATGACTGTCAATGCTAGCTTATAATAATAAGAGATGAAAAGTTGTATTCAAAGTTCACAATTTTATATATAGGTTATCAAAATATGGAAACCTGTTTAATACTTGTTTCCCTTTTCTGTGCAAACTGTTGGCTGGTTTTGTTTATTGTGAAAATGTGTACATCAGAAGAACTAGGAGAAACAGCTTCAACCCAGGGAAGGATTTTTGTTATTTGTGAAATACATGTATTTTTAAAAAAACATTGAGTCAAAATTGGTGTAAGTTTACTTTTTTCTTTTGTACTCAGATGACAATATGTTATACGTTCGACCAACCATTTTGATGAGACACAGACACCATGCATACTGTAAATTTTCATATGTACATGTATAAAAGGGACAAAAATCATAGCAATACAGACACTTACAGAGGTATATTGTAAAAAAAAGGACCTCAGCGCTATACCATGTATACCAAATAATTGCTAATCTTACTCTTACACATTATAATTTTTCTAATTTCGTTGTACAAAATGTATTCACAAGTATATACATAATCATGTTAACTGTATTTTTACAGCAATTTGCACAAACTGCAGAAAGGAGTTGTCAGTGCTACAAAGGTTAAACCATTAAAGACTATTTGTCATGAATCTTTTCAGTAAGTTATTTACAAAATGTACTGTTTACAAAAATATATACTAGTTACAAAATTTACTGGATAGTGTCTCATATTTGTTGTTCATAAATTATTTTGTTATAAATTAATTAGGCTGTCAGTTTTCTTATTTTTTCACATTTGTCAGGATGGAACCTTTAATTCATTCAACATGTTCAACTATATGGTATGGGTTTTTCAAATTTCTAAAAAGTAGTATGGTTCCCTACATGTATAATACATCCATTTCATTTGAACTATAGTTGTTAAAAATTTAGTTGTCTCATTGGCAGTCATTACACATAAAATTTTGTTTTATGCAAAAATAGAAAAAATAGAACATAGTTTAAATGAAGAAAGATGTTTATCATGTTTATACAATTTGTAGTTGTGGATATATATAATATTAGCATACAGGTACATGTTTTATTAATTGTACATTACTCAACAATTTCAAGTGATATTATAAAATTTTTACAATCATAGGCATAATGTGAAATAACAAAACTGGTCATCTATTTTTGGATGCTAGTACATATCTGTATTCGGGCCATTTTCTATAACTAATATAATATTTTTTTTTATTTTTGTAGGAGGGTGCCACAGCATGCACAGCAATTGCTGAAGAAAAACGAGAACGACACACTATTGTTGAGGTCAATATAAATTGAGCTACAAATAAGCAATTGAATCACAGTCTTAACAGTAAACAATGCTTGCCATTGGGACTTGTATACATGTACATTTAAAAAAGAAGATGTGGTATGATTGCCAATGAGACAACTCTCAACCAACTCTCCACAAGAGACCAAATGACACAGAAATTTACAACTATAGGTCACCGTACGGCCTTCAACAATGAGCAAAGCCCATACCGCACATGTATTTTATGTAGAAATATCCAGTCTTATATTTAGATTGATCTTTTTCACCTATAAGAAAATAGCAGTGACCTATATTTTATGCTTCACTGACTTTGATGATTAACATTTATTATTATTTAAGTGTTACTTCCTAGTTCATATCTTGATTACAATGAAATGTATCTTGCATACATTTTTATCTTGGAAATTATGTCAGAATCTAGTCAAAAGTAGACTGCTGGGTTACATTTCCTTTTACAATCAATGTTAACAAAAACAATTACTTCATATTGTAGATTTTTCCACCAAAAATAACATTCATATATACACATGCTTTTGAAGTTGTTCCCACAATGCAATAAGTTTCCATTTGCTTGTTGGGATATTTTACAAAAAGAAAAAGAAAACCAACATAATGGTAAATAATGACCTAACTTAAATATTAGTGAGCTTCTTTTAATTTAACATGATTGATTAAGACATCCATGTCTTTCATATAGACAAGTTGTCAAGTTTTCTTTCACTTTTACAGGTAAATTGTTTCTCTGATGCTGATAGTCAAAGCCAGCCAATATTCAGCCAAGACTCTGAGGCTTCTGTCTGTGGCATTGGAAAACTTGAGAAGCTTAATGCTTATCTTGAAATAACAAATGTTTCTCCAATAAAGGAAAAGACAACACCTTTAAGCACTTCCTGTGAGAAAACAAGAAAAATGTGTGTTTCCAAAGCATTGGAGTGCCTTACTGCCATTTGCAGTACAATATGCCCAGGTGAAGGGGAAGAATTAGAAAACTTGGTTTTACAAGCAACACAAACTCTTCTAAATGAAAAGGTAAGAATTTAATTTGTAAATATGGCAGCTAAACATGATTCATTAAAATATTTAGTTAAAACAATTGTCCCTAAATACAGAACAAATCAAATGGAAATTAGCCTCCTAAAAGTTACCTATAATTGCTTACGTCCACTATATTTGAAATTTGGTGGATAGTTGTCTCATTGGCAATTAATATATATTATACCACATGTCCTTATTTTTTTATGTATGACCACGTTACTCTGATAATATTTATATACAATTAAAAATATTGCTTTATTAGAACTCTATATTATATATCTAAATGCAACTGTAATAAAATAATTATGGAGTTTTGATGTGATAGATTTAGTGTTGATATTGCCTATATTGACCTCGGCTCAGTCAGTGTTGGTTCGTTATGGTGAATCTCACTCCATATATGTATACATGTATATAATATTGACTCACATTTCTAAAATGTTTCTATAGTTACTATTATAGATTTCAACATTAGATCAAACTAGCCTTATACTGAAGGAAGTATATTTACAGGCTGAGTCTTGGACTTTACAGAGGCAAATACTGTCTATGATTTGCAAGGACAGGACTTTTGGAGAGATTAAGGAAGTAAGATATTTTTATTTTGGGATGTCCTTACAGAAATAGAAAAAAATATTTTTTGGTACTAGCTGCTTTGAGTGAAATATATATATAATATATAGGCATCTGTTACTACATTTATGTGTTTGCCATAAAACACTATTTATATTCTCAAATATTTAGAGTGTTATGATACAGTGCTCAATTGGTCTGTTTGGTTTTTATTGAAACTTGAACAGTTTTTTTTTAATTTACAAAAATCATTTTTATTGGTCAATTAGCAAAGAACAGATATTTTGTTGTTGATTTTTTTGTTTGTTTTTGCCATTAAAAATGTAATAACTGGAGTTAACAGATCTTAATTCAGATGTTATATTAGTGACAGGTAATAATTTACCTTCTAGATTTACAGTTATATTAATACATAAATTACCTGGCAAAATAATAAAAATATTTTACTTTATCTCTTTTTCAGTTATTACCTAATGTATCAGCCTGGAAGTTCAATAAGGCCAAGCACCATACAAATGATGTTGAATGTGGTATGCCAGTTGTACAGGAGAAAAATCTAGGAACAGGGTAGATAATGAAAACTGGAACATTTTATTGATTACATACTGTCATCTAACATTATAAAGGATTTGCCTTATGGTACAAAGACCATGAAACTTTCTTCAGGAGAGATTGTTGAAGTCCCAAACCTCATAAGAAGCTTAGCACCATCCTCACTGATTACCCAGTACATACAATATTGTGAAACAGAGGATATCAAACCATTAGGTATAATAGAATATTAACTGTAACAATTGGTCTTAACTCACCTGGTCAAAATTATTATTTGAAAAAAATGTTGTAGCTGTAATGGAATACTAGGTGTATAACTCCAAATGAATGCAAGCCAGTATGCACCCTTCCTAATACTAGTGTTTCCCAGAAGTGAAAAATGACCCCTATTCCTATTGAAAAAGGACAGGAAAATAAAATTTTGGCACGCAAAAGTTTTTATACTTAAATCATGTAAATGTTACATATATGTTGGTATTTTTTTTAATTTAAAACATGTCTATTATATATATCAAATTAAATAAAACTAGCACAGAACATAGTTTAAAATGAAATAACCACAAGAACATTGATTTTATCTTCCTCCCACTTAAAATTGGATCTAACTTAGCAATATTAATATGCTATTGTAAGTTATAAACTGAAAGTAAGCATTTCTCTCTCAGAACATATCTTTAAGATTCAAAATTTACACTTCATATTACAGGTACCTCAACATTATACAAGATTTTAAATGATTGTTCTGCATCTGTACGAAAATGTATTGAGGGATTAGACTACTATGTGGCTGAAGGGGGAAGATCTTTCCTAGACCTGGAAAACATTATAGAAAAATTAGAGATCACTGATGAGAAAAAGAAAGAGATGATTTCGTGTCTTCTTAGTGGTAAAAGCTATCTAAAGTCAGACTTTAAGGTAATATATATAGAGTATGCAGATAATAAACCAGAATATTTTGACTAAGGTGCTAAAAGAACTAAAGAGTTTTACTGCTAAAAAACAGTGTTTGATTAATATTGTAAGACTCCCATCTAGCTGCATGGAAGATTCACATTGAACAATGATAATTTGTTAAAAAAAAAACTTGAATGGCTAATAAATCAAAACATATGTTCCTCATAACTTCGTATTAAACTAAGATTTATTAATGGCAAGCCATTGTACTTTTTATTCTAACTTTAAGATATCCCATATAATATGTAAGATACCGTATAGCGGGTTATTTTCGCGGGGTGTTTATTTTCGCTTATTTTGGCGGATAAACGAAAATCGCGAAAATAAATTCCGCGAAAATTTATGCATACGTTGTGTACTTTCTAATAGCTAAAGCGTTTTGTGAACGATCTATATTTCCCGGTCGGCAAGTCAATAGAGGTATATATGTTAGTTTAAACAACATAAATAACAAAGGGCATTGTACATACATGTTTTTTATAAAATGACTGTCAGGTGTGTATACCCTTATTAATAAGTGTCAATTAGAATAAGAGTGTAAGGTACTCTGATCAGATAATTAGCCTTATTAATTAGTGTCAAACTATACAAGAGTTGTAAACACTCATGATAATTTTGTAACCTAATTAGTAAGAACATCAAAGGATCGGTCAATTTCGTAACTAATCAACCGTAAAATTTACAAGGCGTTTGAATACCTGTTATCTAAGTCATCGGTATTCTATTTATTAACTGTATCAGAATATAATCAATAAATAAGACGTCATTCAGGTAAAAACAAATAATTTTACCATAACAATAGACACTTGTTTATTTTACAACTTTTTAAATGCAACAATTTCAGTATCCGCCAAAATATTTAATTGGGATTTGAGAATCCACCAAAATAAAAACCGCCAAAATTTTCGTATACTTTGTTGCCCCTAAATCGCGAAATTTTACACCCGCGAAAATAACCCGCTATACGGTATATCATATAATATGTAAGATATATCATATAATATGTAAGATATCTCATATAAGATATCTCATATGATTTATAAGATATCTCATTTAACATTTAAAATATCTCAATTAATATAGTTTTTATAAGACATTTTGTATTAACTTTATAAAATATATGATATATACTTCATAAGATATCTAGATATCTTCTAAATACTTTTATATAAAATAACTTGTTAATATTTTTTATGTAGGATATCTTATATAGTTTATAAGATATCTCATAGGAATAGTTTATCAGATATCTCATAGGGATAGTTTATAATATATCTCATAGGGATAGTTTATAATATATCTCATAGGGATAGTTTATAAGATATCTCATGTAATTTGTAAGATATTAAGAAAATTATATGCGATATCTTATAAATTATATGAGATAGCTTATAAACTATATGAGATATCTTATAAAGTTTATCAGATATCTTAAAGTTCAAATAAATAGTAAAATGACTTGCCATAATTATTACTTTTGCATACCTGCCAACATTTCAAAATGCCCATGGGGGTTTTACTGCAAGATGGCTCTCATAGTCCTACAAAATCATTAAAAGGGCCTTCAAATTTAGTTTAATGATGTTTTTTTGCTCCTTCATACTTTTACAATCCTATACCCATCGTAAAATTGATTGTTTTGTTCTAAATTGTGGACAAAATAACTCTTTCAAAATTTCCATTTGGGAGCTTTCATGGGGGAAATCCCCCACAAATAGTGACAGTTGGCAGGTATGCTTTTGTGCTGATCAACCATCCAACAATGAAATAGAACTTTAGAGGAAATATGTTTAAAAGTGGCAACCATACATAAATGATCTTTGCAAGATCAAGTGTTAATTTTATGCCATCAGCCATCCAACACAGATGTAACATAGGACACTATCATTCCAAATAATGTTTGTTAATATACATGATATATGTAATGCCTTCAAAAATTGTCAAATATAGACTTGAGTTACTGGAACAAATTATTTTGATAGGTTCATATAGAAGCTGAATCAAATATAGCAGATCATTGCAGACTTTTTGCATTGAGTGAAGGTGAAGTCCAGTGTGGTCACAGTCATACAGAAATGTGTCTGCAATGCAGAAATCTTGATGAAATCTTGAATGAAATTTCCACAATTGTTCAGAATGTCAACTGGGAGAACAAAGATGCAGTACTTTTTCAGGTACTATACATGTTTTTTCTACTGTAAAAGAATTATAACATGATTGCATCAATATGTAGTTATGATTTAGAATGTTCTTGTGGCATGTTCTTAGTACATGTATCCAGGATACAACTCACTTTTTGACCATTAGTCAAGTAGGTTATCATTATGCCATTTCATTGAGAGAGGTTTTCCTTTTTTTAGATATTTGTGTCTGATGAATTCAGTATCTGTGTTTATAATCATTTTTTTTTTTTGTAAATAGACGGTTGATGAGAATACACAGGAAAACATGGATATTTTAATCATAACATAGTCAGTCTGGTATACCCCTGTTCTTTGAGTTGGGCTTTAGTCATTGATACAATTCTCTTATATGATATTGCAATCATCATGTTGATTTGTCCACTTTTTGCAAAAAAAAACTAAACAGAATGACTTGATGAGTTATAATGTGTGACAACTTGCTTGGATTGTGAATGGTCTTATTTGTCTATTTTTTTTTTTATATATAATGTGTACAAACTTTAAATTATTTGTCTCAATGAAATAATTTGATATTTGATTACAAGTGTAATATGCTTGAAGTATTGCAGCTTCTTATTTATTAATCTTCTAATAGGTTGAGTCAGCTGTTGATAGCATTACAGACTGGAAAGCCCATATAATGAGATCACGAAACCAAGAGGATGCAAGGTTAGATCTTGTACGAGAATTGAAAGATGGACAAGTATTAGTGACCTGCGATTGGGCAATGAAGATGTTGCCAAGAAAATATAGGGAGGGCCAAACCCACTGGTTTGCAAAGAGAGGCATGAACTGGCACATTTCTGTGTCAGTTTTTTAAAGAACAGGGATACATCAAAAACTTCTCACATGCGCATATAATTTCAGCTTAGGTACGAATTCTATATTTTTCTACTTGCTTTAATAATATTTAATTCACTCATCATTCATTGATGTTACTTTTAGGATATTGTGTAACTAACATGTTGTCACTGCATACAACAAGCTATGAAGTAAATGTGCATAAAACAACACGTAAACACACATACAGTGAAACAAGAACAAATAAAAGCAATGCAACAGCACTTTTATTGTTTTTCTGGATCAGGAAGAAACCTTGAGGCCTTCGACAAAAAGAAAGCACCAAACATTAGTCTACATCTATGTCTCTTTTACTCACAGATGCAGGGCTATCAACAAATTACAGAATAACTAACAAGATATGTTTACAAACTCTTTTGTCAATTACAGGAAAATTTCCCTACAACAATGACAAGAGAAATTTGTAGGAATAATTGTCAGGAAGTAGAAAGAATTTATGTGCACATGTGTTGCAAAGAAAAACAGAAAAAAAGTAGAAATACAAACATTTTGCGCATATTTTTTGTTTCAAATTTAAGTTTAGAAATACTTGTAAAACTAGCTATTTGTCTTGTTATCATTTGTCTTATTTAGTCAACTTTTGATTATTCAGATATCTCAAGATTCCCCTATAACATCATCTTTGATCAAAGATACTGTTGCTGATCTTCATACCTTGATACCAGATATTCAAGAAATCCACATATATTCAGACAATGCAGGATGCTATAAAAACACATTAATGATGGCTTCACTCAGAAGAGATGTTGGAAATAAACTCAAATCGTACAACTTTTCAGAAGCCCAGGATGGCAAAGGTATAACATGCAGCATCTTTTACATATATACTTGACAAAAATTGCATATAATTAATTTACCGGTAAATCATTTCAAAAAATATTTTGTTTCAACATTATGAGGACTGCTTACAGAAAATTGGCAAAATAGCAAATGAATTTCTCTACAAAATGGGAATTATACAATTAAAACAATAAATGTTCTTTCTATATGGACTCACTAGTATATTCTAGACTTATTCAAACTATTTGACATAATGGAAGAACTTACTAGATGGATAAATACAAAAGTGCAAATTGAACTACCACTTAACTTAGACAAAAGAAGTAGTTTAATTTGGGATATTAGAACAAAAATGAAAGAGTCCTCATAACATTGTTGACTTAATATTATATATACAGAACAAAAAAGTACAGCAGACAAATAAATAGGAAAATCTATAAAAAATAAATAATAAAGTATTGTGAAGAATTTCTGTTCTCTAACTTGAATTTGCCTTACCCAAATGTTCTGAAACTTATACATAATGATTATTACTACAAAACACAGATCAAGTGTGAATTTTGGTGCTGTAACTTTTACCTTTCTAGAGTTGTGTCCCTTTACAAATAGGAAAATTGCATAATTTTTCATTTCTGTTCTCTGACTTCAGTTGGCTTCCTCCAAATGTTATGAAATTCCATGTTTTGATATAACCCATTGACATGACCCACATCTAAATTAAAGTTGAAAAGATGACACTGTCTGCAGATTTCTGTGCAGATACTAATTAATTTGCTTAAAAATAGTTGCATTTCACTGTTTCTTTATTGTAGGGCCATGCGATCGTAGAGCCTCCCATATCAAGTCAGTTGTGTAGAGATACATAAATGAAGGTAATGATGTCACTTCAGCTGCAAAAATGAAAGTAGTAAGTATATATAATGGTTTTGTAAATATATCCCTTCATCTTGATATCTGATCATTTTTAGCATGTAAAATGAAATTGTTTAGTGTGATCATTTTTAGCATGCAAAAAGAAATTGTTTAGTGTGATCATTTTTAGCATGCAAAAAGAAATTGTTTAGTGTGATCATTTTAGCATGCAAAAGAAATTGTTTAATGTGATCATTTTAGCATGCAAAAGAAATTGTTTAGTGTGATTATTTTTAGCTTGCAAAAAGAAATTTTTTAAACTAAACAGACTTCATTAGTGCTTTAAACCATGAATTGATGGACATCACTTCAGTGACAAAACAGTACTAAAAAGTTTGGTGATTTCTCTTTTCCTGTATTTGTGTCTGTTTAGACATGTATTTTTTATGGTACAGACACAAGTGGATGCTCTTGTTAAGAAATTACTACATAAAATAAAAACCCTACTTATGTATTGTTATGTGTCGTATATAAATCTTTTATCATGGTAATATTCTTTACAAAGCACACAAATGTCGGCATTCACCTCAAAAGCTAATCAAACCTTTAAATAGACTTATTAAGAAGGGATATAGTTACGATACTGGTCAGGTCATTAATGATGGCATATTTTTGTATTAATATTAATTCACTCATAAGGTCATTGCATCGGAAATAAATACATTTATTCTAAAACTAGTTGTTGGAATGATACGGGTTATGTTCCTCTCATATATTGTATGATGGTATGATACTAAACTCCTAACGGGAGGGATTGAATGTGCTTGATTTTCATATGAAGAAGATATATTAATCTTTCAATCAGTTTCATTTAGGTCTGGAACTAGCATGTCAGTAACTGCTAGTAGTCCTTTGTTAATGTATGTATCATTGTCATTTTGCTTAGTTTCTTTTGTTACCTATTCTGACATCGGACTCGGACTTCTTTTAAACTTAGTTTCACTGTGCATATTGCTGTGTGTTTGTTTTTTCTACATTGGCTTGATGTATAGGGGGAGGGTTGAGATCTCACAAAACATGTTTAACCCCGCTGCATTTTTGCGCCTGTCCCAAGTCAGGAGCCTCTGGCCTATGTTAGTCTTGTATGATTTTTAATTTTAGTTCATTTATATGTTTTGGAGTTTAGTATGACGTCTATTTTCACTGAACTAGCACACATTTTTGTTTAGGGGACAGCTGAAGCACGCCTCCGGGTGCGGGATTTTCTCACTATGTTAAAGACCCATTGGTGGCCTTCTTTGAAACGCCACAGTTGTCTTATGTGGAACTCTGATATTGCGCGATGTTGTTTTATTATTACTTGATGATATTTTTTCTTTACATTATATAGTTTTTGCAGTAGGTAATGATGTTTTAATATAACTCAATATGTATTGGTCATTACTTAATGATATTTCGATATTACATTATGGTTTCGTATTAACTTGATATAGTTTTGTCATTACTTAATATGGTTTTGTCATTACCCGATGTAGTTGCACCATTATTTAATGTGGTGATGTCATTAGTCAATGTGGTTTAACTTAATTCGGTAATATTTAATGCAAAAAACAAACCTTATATAAAAGTAAAAAAATGTGGTATGATTGCCAATGAGACAACTCTCAACTACATACCAAATGACGTAGAAGTTAACAACTATATGTGACTGTATGATCTTCAACAATGAACAAAACCCGTTTGACTCGTGGCAATATACGCACTGTCTAGAATTGAAGCTAGTGTTTTGGTGAACTTAATTTTGGTGGCTGTGACTTGATTGTCGATTTCGCTGTTTCGTGTTTGTCAAAAGTTCTGCAGTAGCTGTTGGATTTTCAAGATTGTCTATTGGGTTACCGGCTTCCATGATATTCAATTCATTAAATATGCGTTTACGTAAGTCGGCCAAGCGTATGTTAGTAGTCCCAAATTCTCTTGCAAGGTTTTTTCGAATTTCCCCGGGTAGTTTGTTCAATATGATTGGTACTAACAGCGCTCCGTAAGAATCATCAGTTTGTCCCAGTGATTCTAGACCTCTTATGTATATTTCAATGTTATCATTAAAATGCCGGAGGCTGAAAAGTGTGTATCTAGGCGACGGAATATCAATAAGTGCCTGCATATACCTCTGTGTAGTTTTATGTTGCTGACCATATCTTTCTTGCAATAAGGAAATTGCTTTGTCATAGTTTGCATTAGTGAGCGCAAAACCCGTCACTGATTTTAGAGCTTCGCCGTGAAGTATCGACTTCAAATAATTGAATTTTTGGACGTTGCTTAAGGTTGGGTTTGCATGCACGGCTGTCTCAAATGAGTCCCAAAATGACTGCCATTGAAGTATATCTACATCGAAAGTAGGGAGATTCAACTTGGGTAGTTTGTTGTATTCACTTGTTGGGCTAAATGATGGGCGAAAATCTGACAAACTGTAGTTTGAGTTGTTCTGGTGTTCTGTATATGAAGAGTTTATTGTGTGAACGGGGTGTGTAGTTTCTAAGCATGGAGTAAACCTTTCTGCGTGTGTATTTAACGATGTAGTTTTTACTAAGATAAGTTTGTTGACTTGACGAATTTTACCTTCTAAGTTAAATGCATACTCATCTGCCTCAACGATCTCCGTTTCGATATCTCTGTCATCCAGTTCCTGCACTATGTCCTTATCTAACTTGCGTCCTGCTTCCGTTTCAGACTATCCAGTATTGTTTGATAAATCCTCCATGTCCACGGTTCCATTTTCCTCCTGTTGAATGTCTTCAAATTTTTTTATCAGTCTGGAATCTGCACTTCTATGTCCTGCTCGTATCGAACGTGGCTTCAGATTCATTCTGGTCTCGGCACCAATATCGTAGAGTGGTTGTATCCGACACAAATTAAGGCTAAGAAATAAGAACGTGCGCTTGCAATGATACTTGTATTGGAACTCTGAATAGATAACGTCACAACGTAAACATCGAGAGCGGTAGCGGGAACACCTCATGTGCAATCCTTAACAAAATCACTGGGTTTGTATTTTCACGAATAACACGACGGGTGCCACCTATTGAGTAGAATCTGCTAACCCGTCCGGAGCATCCGAGATCACCCTGATGGATTTATATTACCCAGTCATACCGATCTATTGAGTTCAGTCAATTGAAACTGTTTTTTACATTTTAATGTTGTGCTGTTACACTACACTCCGAGATTAGGTTATGGTTTAGCGGTCACATACATATTAAACACCGCCATATGCACTTTCTTTATGTGCCTGCCCAAAGTCAGGAGCCTGTAGTTCATTGGTTGTCGTTGTTTCATGTGTGTCATATTTGTTTTTCGTAGATTGTTTAGTTATATATTAGACCGTTAGTTTTCTCGTTTGAACTGTTTTACATTTTTACGTGGTGGCCTTTTGTAGCCGATTATTCGGTGTGTTGAAGGCTGTACGGTTGTCTATGATTGTTTGTATCCACTGTATTAAACTCTGGTGGATAAATGTCTCATTGGCAATCACACCACATCTCACTTTATTTCATTTTCTAGGTTGTGTTTTGTATACTGTAACATTGTTTATCTTTTGTATGCATACACCTCAGCCCTCTTTTCGGAAGCACGAGCAAATGCCCTTGATTTGCGATAGAAAATTTAAATACGAACTCATATTAGATAACTCGAATTTCAACTCGAAATCTTAATCTAAATTAGACTCAAATTCGAGTCTAACTCAACTCTACCCCAAAAGGTGACTCAAATTAAAAGTTGAAGTAGAATTGAAACTTGAACTCTACTTTTAAATGTGACTCAAACTCAAAATTCAACTCGAAAGTCAATGCTAACTAGAACTTTAATTCTAATAATCGATTTAATTTTTAACTCGAAATCGAAGACTAACTCAAAGCTTAACTCGAACAGTAACCCGAACTTGAATTTGAACTCTAACTCGGTGGATGGTTACACTCATCCAAGGCACATAAAAATGTAAATATATTTGAAAATAGAACTAGTTTTTTTCGAATTGGTCACGTGGTTTTACCTCATCAAGTAATGTGATAACCACATCAAAGAATGACAGTACCACATCAAATACTGAAACAAACACATCATATAATGTAAAATCGTCAAATTTTGAAACATCATTACGTAATGTTAAAGCCATATAAAGAATTCGCAAATCATCATTACGAAATAACAAAACTACATCATGTAATGAAACAACTACATTACGTAAAGTCACATACACATCAAGTAATGTTAAAACCACATTGACTAATGACACAACCACATTAAATAATGGTGAAACCATATCGAGTAATGACAAAACCATATTAAGTAATGACAAAACTATATCAAGTCAATTCGAAACCATATCGTGTAATATCGAAATATCATTAAGTAATGACTATTCCATATTGAGTTATATCAAAACACCATTACGTAATGTCAAAACCATATTATGTAATTAAAAGACAAAATATCATTTAGTAATAATAAATCAACATATAACGTAATATCAGAGTTCCACATAAGACAGCTGTGGCGTTCCATATCCTTCGGCTGTTATTTGCTCTTTGGTCGGGTTGTTGTCTCTGTGACACATTCCCCATTTCCATTCTCAATTTTATATATATTAGATGGCTTAACAATGTAATTTTAACACAATATTTAGTATGTAAATATCAAAAATATTCCAATGCGATAAAAAATAAACGCAATTTTTCGCTGGACAAACTAGCTTCATGGGATTTCCATCTATCCATTGAATGTCTGAGATAAGAAACTTTTGCAGCTTATTGTACATTTTGGTTAATAACTAAAGATATAATTGTGCCTCGTAAAAAAATGTATGATGATCATGATTTTTTGTTTGATTTACGAAATCTATTGTTAAGGTAAAATAATTTTGCAACGTTCATTGGCCAATATTACAAAGATATTAAGAAGAAAAAAAAACACATAATAAAAAAAATCTTTATCTCAAATACACGGTGGGTAAGGTTGTCCTGCGAGAGAACGTTCTGTGTTGGTGATTCGGTCCTGACTGGTGCTTGTGGGTCCTGGTGCTGGTGGGTTTGTTTACATTGTATCATAATGGCAATAAAACAACCGTTCTGTTGCCTAATTTTTCTCTGATACGTCCTAAGTACCATGCGAGGAATATTACAACGATTTTGTATTGCAAAAGTCGTGCTAAATCGCAAAACGAACTTGTCCTGACGACGTGCTGGTGATTAGAAAATCGGTCCTGGTTCTGTATACATATGTCCTGGTTCTGTGCCTTTATTTTTTAGTTAAAAGTGGCAAATACTCAAGACCATTGATGCAGAAAATTTGTGTTATTGATAGAAAATATACCTAGATATAAGAAGATGTGGTATGAGTGCCAATGAGACAAAGCATATATTTGATGGATATTTCATATGAGCAAAATTGAGACTATTTTGTTTTAATTTGTATTTTGAGATGGGTGCAAGATCTTTTCTGTTGTGGTGTTTTATGAATTTTTAAAATTTTTTTAACTGTTATTTTGAAGATATATGTGCTGTTACATGTAACTGTTATTGACTAATTAGCTGTTACCTGTTTTCTTAAAATTGACATTGTTGTGAACTGTTTTTATGAAGAAAAAAAAAATACCCCTGTTTACTGTTTTTTTTTTTTTTTTATTTTTTTTTTTTTTTTTTTTTTTTTTGAATTCACTGTTTTCTGTTTTCTCATTTAACCTGTTAATGGAATCCCTCTTGCCCCCTTTGAGATAAGAAAATATGCAGACGATTTGCGGTATTACGATCCTTTTGCATTACCATCAAAATACGGTGTAACATATTCTATACCTATATAAAAAAAGATTATGTGGTATGTTTGCTAATGGACAAATTTCCATCAGAAACCAAATGAAGTAGGTGTTAATAACTAAACGTCACCGTACGACCTTCAACAATGACCCGAAAAATCAAATGTAAAAGGTTTTGCATAACAATGGAGAGCATAAATATAGAATAAAGGACTTTTTTCTAATAATGTGTCAGAGACAACAACCCGACCAAAGAGCAGAAACAGCCGACGGCCACCAATGAGTCTTCAACACAGCGAGAAAATCCCGCATCCGGAGTTGGGCTGCAGCTGGCCCCTAAACAAAATGTGTACCAGTTCAATGAAAATAGACGTCACAATAAACCCCATAACATATAAATGAACTAAAATTTAAAAAAAACATACAAGACTAACAAATGCCAGAGGCTCCTGACTTGGGACAGGCGCAAAATGCGGCGAGGTTAAACATGTTTTGTGAAAGATCAACCCTCCCCCTATAACTCTAGCCAATGTAGAATATACACACACACAGCAATACGCACACTAAAACTTAGTTTAAAAGAAGTCCGAGTCCGTGTCAGAATAGGTAACTAAAGAAACTAGGCAAAGTGACAATGATACATAAATTAACAAGGGACTACTAGCAGCTACTACCCTGCCAGCTCCAGACCTCAAACTGATTGAAAGATTATGTCTTCATCATTCCCTATTGTTAATTTTCCTTTTTTAGACGGTCTGGTCCTTTGGCTCCATCATACGGTGTTTATATATCCCAACTCGTTCGTTATGCCCGTGTGTGTAGTGATGTCATAGATTTTAACGAACTTAATCAATGCATCACTGGTAAATTATTAAGTCAGGGATTTCGTTACCATAAATTACGTAAAACTTTTACTAAATTCTTTCATAGATACAAAGATTTTATAAGTAAATTTGGCTGTACCAAACTGATTAAAAACGGTATTTCAAATATATACTCAAAATATTTAACTATAAACAGGCATTACAGGACCTTGATTTAAAACAATACCTAAAAAACCCTCTGACATGTGACTGTTCCCACTCGCCTTACAATTACAGCCCCTCTGGCCATGTTATTACTGGGGATCTAAACATAATTCAACATGAAAATCTCCGAAAGGTGATTTCTCATGGTCCTAAGTTTAGAGAACCCCAACACATCAATTGGAACCATAACTTCAAAATAATTATGGATTCCATTGAGGACTACGCCAGAGCATGGGCTAAACGAGAAGAAATTCAACTGGACACTTTGTCAGAATGGGTCAAAAAAATCAGGTCTCTGATAAAACGTCGCATTTATAAGTTGAAAAACTGTGTGAATGATCGACCAAAGTCCGTTTTCAGAGACAAAGAGGCTGTGAAATGTCTATCATCTCTTCATGATAAGTATGTTGTTGTTCCTGCGGACAAAGCTTCAAATAATATTGTCTTTGTATGTAAATCGTATTACTACGAGTGTCTTGTAAAAGAATAAGGATTAAAAGAGCACTCAGGTAATCCCAATACAAAAACATATCATTTGACAAGGATGAGATTTTGACGAATCATAAGTCCTTCATGGCTTCAATGAACATTGCATTGAACAAGAAATCGGAGGACTTAACTTGTTTGTATTGGATACCTAAACTTCACAAAATTCCGTACAAACAACGGTACATTGCCGGCTCATCTGCATGTTCCACTAAAGAATTGTCCATTAGATTGACTAAAATTCTGTCCGCAGTGAAAGAGGGTCTTCAGAAATACTGTGAAACTGTTTACTCGCGTAGTGGTATTAACCATATGTGGATTCCTAAAAACTCTAAAGAACTTCTGGATAATTTTAAATCTCGGTCTTTTTCTGAAATTAGTTCTATCAAAACTTTTGATTTTTCAACCTTGTATACCACCATTCCCCATGTGAAATTGAAAAACCGTCTAAAAGAAATAATCCACAATGCTTTTCAACATAAAAATGGTAGCATACGCTATAAATTTATTACTTTGGGATACCATAAGGCATATTTTGTTAATAGTGAACAAAAGGGTAAAACATGCTACACAGAGGAACAAATGATCAGTATGCTGGAGTTTCTTATTGACAACATATTTGTTGAATTTGGAGAAAGACTTTTTCAACAAATTGTCGGCATTCCTATGGGAACGAACTGTGCGCCTCTCCTTGCCGACCTCTTCTTATTTTCATATGAATCGGAGTTCCTTCAGACACTTGTCAAAAACAAGAAGATCAAAGAAGCCAGGTTATTTAATTTCACTTTCAGATATATTGATGATGTTCTTTCCATTAACAATCCGAACTTTTCTGATTGGGTTCCATTAATATATCCACCAGAACTAGAAATTAAAGAAACAACAGACACGGCTTCCTCCGCCTCATTTTTAGACTTATACCTCGAGTTTGACATACAGTCATCTCAGTACCAGAATCTATGACAAACGAGACGATTTTAATTTTGAAATTATCAATTTCCCCCACCTTAGTAGCAATATACCAATTTTACCTGCATATGGGATATACATTTCCCAACTTATTCGGTATTCAAGCGCTTGCAGCTCCTACTCAGACTTTGTAAAACGTCACCAGTATCTGAGCAGAAAGTTGATGACCCAGGGGTATGTCAAAGAACGTCTCGTCCTTTTTCTAAAAAAGTTCATCGGAAGGTACCAAAACCTTGTTGATAAATATTCCGTATCAACTTCTCAAATAATACACGATGGTCTTGAAGTATAGATTCTGCGTACTGACGTTGTTTATCATCTTAATAACGTGTTATAGTATTCTTTATTTGTCTTTATTTATATTACTTTTACTGTTAAGTCTGTTTTTGAGATATTCATTTGACGTGACTCTGTACTTATGCATCCCATCATACTTTGAACGACAAAATTATTTTATTTATTAATATTACTTTTACTGTTAAGTCTGTTTTTTGTGATATACATTTGACGTGACTCTGTACTTATGTATCCCGTCATACTTTGAACCACAATATTATTTTAATTATTAATATTACTTTTACTGTTAAGTCTGTTTTTTTGTGATATACATTTTACGTGACTCTTTACTTATGTATCCCGTCATACTTTGAACGACAAAATTATTTTTTTGTCTACCTGTGCGAATTTCAAACGCGCGATGTTACGCCAGTACTTAAAACCTTCCATCCTTTATGGGTGGATTTTACATAGATAAATATAACCGTATAATAATAAAACAAAATGAGGATGTTAAATTTTATGTATGCCTTTTTGTGCTTCTTCGTTACATTTGTTTGTTTTTATAGTGATTAAGATGATAACACAATGTTGACTGCTGTACCCCTATTTTGACATTTTTACCTATTGTGTCTGTTTGTTTTGTTCACGCATCGTTGTCAATATAATGGAATTTGATGCGACTGTCATACAAGTGAGAGGTTTAGCTAGCTATAAAACCAGGTTCAATCCACCATTTTCTACATAAGAAAATGCCTGTACCAAGTCAGGAATATGACAGTTGTTATCCATTCGTTTGATGTGTTTGAGCTTTTGATTATGACTTATATCTATAAATTGACTATGAGGGTCGGTTGAAAACAAAACTTTACGACAAAAGAGATGATTTCAGCTTCCCAATTGTGAATTTTCATTTTTAAACCAAGAGTTCCAAATGGTGAAGTTGAAATCATCACTTTGTAAATTTTACGGACGCCATCACGAGTTGGTTGATCGTTATGGAATATCCGTTTCACAGATGATATCGGATATGTTCCTTATGTCGTAACTACAATCCCGTTCCCTTTTCACGAATGTGACCTACCGAATTAGACTATTTACCCCTATGTGTGACATTTTTGCCTATTGTTTTTGTTTGTTTTGTTCACACATCGTTGTCAATATAATGGAATTTGATGCGACTGTCATACAAGTGAGAGGTTTAGCTAGCTTTAAAACCAAGTTCAATCCACCATTTTTTCCATAATAAAATGCCTGTACCAAGTCAGGAATATGACAGTTGTTATCCATTCGTTCGATGTGTTTGAGCTTTTGATTTTGCCATTTGATAAGGGACTTTCCTTTTTGAATTTTCCTTGAAGTTCAGTATTTTTGTGATTTTACTTTTCACATCCTAAATTTTACGGTAATATTGTACTTTAAGCGCGGAAATCACTATGTGATCCGTGTATACTCATCAAACCTTTAAACAAACTTATTAGTAAAGGTTATCTTACCTATGTTGTAATTAGATCTTTGAATATAATTTACATTGGCACTAATATCGATTTTATCATCAGCAAATTAAAACATAACTAAATTTGTATTCTTTTCAAACGGGATGTATAAAGACATACCAACGTTCATTTTGATCTATAAAGAGGTTAAACTCCTAACTATCCTACTGCCTGTCGAAACATTTATTTTTGGCATTGCACAAGTCATGTCTTCTTTGACTGTCCATGACGTTAAAATACTAAATCTCTGGGATGTGTTTTAGTTGATTTTAGTCTCTGATGCATGATTTTTTATTATTAATTGTTTTTGACTTTTAACTAGCTGTCAGTAACTGCGAGTACTCTCAAACGTACTTTCTTGTTTATTTGACCTGTTGATACTAATTGTAATGCTTTTTTGTTATTCAATGTTATTCAGGGTTATATCTGGTCTATATACCAGCTTTGATAAGTGTTTGGTATTACTATAAATTTTCACTTCGTACTATGAACATCAAAATTATTTATTTTGTAAAAATATTTCCTTTCTCTATTCGAACTGTACACGTATACCTAACAGCAAAATTATTTTCATTTACCTGTGTTTACAGTAATTGCAAATGGCTGATATTTTTGTTCGAGCATATTGTTTTTTTTATATTGTTTAACATTTCATAGCGGTATAACATGTTACTTTTATTATTCTTCCCTTAGTTTATTTATTTTGTATTTACATTGTATCATAGGTCAAATTTATTTGTTCAGTGTATGTTCACTGGTGTTAATATGTCCTTTGATTGAGTTAAGCTATTTCAGTTGATATTTTATAGTGTGTCTTTCTATGTTGTGATGTTACACTATTGTTTCAGAAAAAGGGTGAAGGTTTGGTACCATTAAAACGTTTAAACCCACTGCATTTGTTTGCACCTGTCCTAAGTCAGGAATCTGATGTTCAGTAGTTGTCGTTTGTTGATGTGGTTCATAAGTGTTTCTCGTTTCTCGTTTTTTATATAGATTAGACCGTTGGTTTTCCCGTTTGAATGGTTTTACACTAGTAATTTTTGGGGCCCTTTATAGCTTGCTGTTCGGTGTGAGCCAAGGCTCCGTGTTGAAGACCGTACTTTGACCTATAATGGTTTACTTTTCTAAATTTTGACTTGGATGGAGAGTTGTCTCATTGGCACTCATACCACATCTTCTTATATCTGTTTACGACATATGCAAAGTTATTGGACCAATGATGTCTAGCACATCTACTCACGCTCTTACAGGATGCGACACGTCTTTTTCTTTTTGGAATTGGTAGAAAAGACAGTAATAAAGCGTCGAAACAAAACCCAAACGTATATCAATGTTTGTCAATCTAGCTGGTCATCTGTTTCAGTGAAAAGTCTATTCATCGCGGATCTCTATGACCCCAGAAGCAATGCTCGATAAAAGTTTATGCTAATCTCATTAAACACAAGAGTGAAGTTGGCGCTCTTTAAGGATTCTTCCTTATAGGGACTACCTCCTTCAGAGGCATAATTCAGACAGCATATTTTTTCGAGTTTTACTCTATGTGTACGTATTGATGGATGCTTATATCGCCAAATCACCACCTTGATCATTTTTGGAATATGGATATGGGGAATAGCTGCATAGGTTCAGTATATTTTGAATCAAATGTCATCCGACTTTATTTTAGGACCTTGCTTGAACGTGTTAATTTAAAACTGTATGTAGAAAATTTTTCGTATGTTACCAACAGAGTTTTCCGTGTACTAGCATTTGTTGTTGTCAGGGCAATGGTGATTGTAGAAACCAGCTAACTCATCAGATTATTTAAGAAGATTGCCACGATAATCACCCCCAGTTTTGGTGGGGTTCGTGTTGCTTAGTCTTTAGTTTTCTATGTTGTGTTTTGTGTACTATTGTTTTTCTGTTTGTTTGTTGGTCTTTTGTCTTTTTTAGCCATGGCGTTGTCATTTTCTACTTACGAGTTTGAATGTTCCTCTGGTATCTTACGCCTGTCTTCTATGATAAGGGTTATGATTGAACATTTAATCTGAATGCCCAATATTTTATGCTTACTGCTGCTAGTGGCCTCCGACTAAATGCGGTTGGAGAGCTCTCTTTCATTAAAATAACCAAACCATAGCCAAACAAACAAACCTGACAGTGGTTTCGGACCTTGACGCGGATGATGTGCTTTCAAACCACCTGGAGATATTTTTGTATTTAATATTTCGAAGTTTTACATACCATGACATCCACATATTTGTTTCTTAGTATTCCGTTACCTTTTCAAATGGATGTGCATATTGAAGTCTAGTGTTAGTGAAATATATATAGACAGCTTCCTTTGTAGAGTAATATGTCTGTGAAAGGTGTATGTTTTTGTAATTCACATATATATCGGTTTTAGTCAAGTCTGCCATATATGCCATTGTTTGTCTTGTTTTATAAAAAATGGGGACACAAGATCTCAATATGCTATGGCTCTTGTACTGATTGGCTTATTAACATTAAAAAAAACTTCATATACTATCGTGTTCATGCTGACAGTTATGCATCTAGAATAGTTTTTATAGTTCCAACATTCCCTTGGGTTTAAATAATCAGTAATGAATTTTTATCATTTTTTCTTTAAATAATGAACCGGGTGTTAAGTATATATAATTTACATCCCAGCTCCTCTGTTCTACCAGGGGTGATCTGAGCCGGATCACCCCTACCAGATGACCCTTGTTTGGGTTCTTTGTTCTGCATGCTTTTCCTTGTTCTGTAACATTTTTTGCGGGAATGTCAAATCCTTAACAATTAAAAACTATTTATACGGAAAAGACTAACTATCAACATTTATGTAGAAAAAAAATTCAGTGTCTATGCAGGGATTCGAACTCAAAATCTTTAGCATATAGACTAAAAATAACATTGAGAATGGAAATGGGGAACGTGTCAAAGAGACAACAACTCGACCAAAGAGCAGTAAACAGCCGAAGGCCACCAAAAGGTCTTCAACATAGCGAGAAAATCCCGCACCAGGAGTCGTGCTTCAGCTGGCCCCTAAACAAAAATGCGTACTAGTTCAGTGATAATGGATGTCATACTAAGCTCCAAAATGTATAAATAAACTAAAATTAAAAATCATACAAGACTAACAAAGGCAAGAGGCTCCTCACTTGAGACCGAATTAGACTATTTACCGGATTTGTAATAATATAAGCAACACGACGGGTGCCACATGTGGAGCAGGATCTGCTTACCCTTCCGGAGCACCTGAGATCACCCCCAGTTTTTGGTGTTCTTTAGTTTTCTATGTTGTGTCTTCTGTACTATTATTTGTCTGTTTGTCTTTTTATTTTTAGCCATGGCATTGTCAGTTTATTTTCAATCTATGAGTTTGACTGTCCCTCTGGTATCTTTCGTCCCTCTTGGGACAGGCGCAAAAGTGCGGCGGGGTTAAACATGTTTTGTGAGATCTTAACCCTCCCCTAATACCTCTAGCCAATGTAGAAAAAACAAACACACAGCAATACGCACAGTAAAACTCCTACACCAGGAAGACTGGATACAAAATCTCTGTTAATTTAACATATTTAAACATTGTGTCCAGGGGGTCTTAAAGGGTATATACTATATAGTATTATAATGACTGTGTGGCGTTCTAAACTAAATTTTATGAAGCGTAAATGGTTTTACCGTGAGGTATTTCGGTCCATTAAATTTCAAAATTTACCTTACTTGTCACCGTACTATAAGCACTACCATTACCTTCGGAATAAACAAAATAAAACCTTATCTTTTAAATATTTGGCGTTGGGCATTTGTGATGAAGATAAACCCAGAAAATCGCTTAGGACGCAAACAATTTATAAAGTGTTATTTTCATGTGATTTTCAAAAGGCATAACGCAATGTCAAAAGATGTGACTGAAGAAAACAGAAGCAGAATTTGATGTATGAAGAAAATAAAAATTGGCCCAGTTGGAAAATAAAAATTTAGTAAGTAGAAAGAATTGTGTCAACACTGTTAACATTGATTAACAAATACCACACTATCGAATTGCAATGTAAAACAAGAGGCTCTCAAGAGCCTGAATCGCTCACCTGTATTTCAGAGGAGAAGATTTTTAAATGTTAGCAAACTTGATGAACAAATTGTGTAAAATTGTCTTTAAAGGGCAATAACTCCTTAAGGGGTCAATTGACAATTATGGTCATATTAAATTTTTTGTAGATCTTACTTTGTTGAACATTATTGCTGCTTATAGTTTATATATATCTATAATAATATTCAAAATAATAACGAAAAACTGCAAAATTTTGTTAAAACTACCAATTCGGTGGCAGCAACCCAACAATGGGTTGTTCGATTCGTCTGAAAATTTCAGAGCTGATAGATCTTGACCAATTGAACAATTTTACCTCGTGTCAGATTTGCTCTAAAAGCTTTAGTTTTTGAGATATAAGCCAAAAACTGCATTTGACCCCTATGTTCTATTTTTAGCCATGGCGGCTATGTTTGTCGATGGATCAAAACTTCGGATACTGTTTATAAACTAGATACCCTAAGGAACATTTAGTTAAAGTTTGAAGGTATTTGGCCCAGTAGTTTCAGAGGAGAAGATTTTTGAAATAGTTTACGACGACAGACGACGACAGACGACAACAGACGACAACAAACGACGACGACAGACGACGACGACAGACGACGGACGACAAGTGATGGCATAAGCTCACATGGGGCCCTTCGGGCCCCGGTGAGCTAAAAAGACGACGTTTTGACATATTTTGACGACTTTTAAAGTAAATAGTTATCAAAGGTACCAGGCTTATAATTTGATACGTCAGACGCGCGTTTCGTCTACGTAAGCCTCATCAGTGACGCACAGATCAAAATAGTTAGAAAGCCAAACAAGTATAAAGTTGAAGAGCATTGAGTTCCCAAAACTCCAAAAAGTTGTGCCAAATGTAAGCTGTAACGGGTCCTTACTACATCTTGAAATGTATATTGTTTAATATTTTTGCTGCGTTCTGGTTTTGTCATCTTTTTACTCAGATTGTTGGCGCCTACCGGAAAACAGAGTGCACGTATATGTTTTGAAATAGCTCCTAGAATAAAATTAAATATTTTTAAAGACTTTAAATGATTTGTCATAAACATGATCCTGCCGAATATAATTTGTATATTGTTTTAGTTACTCGAAATGTACACGAAAATTCTACCTATTTCATTAGATAAAATCCGAAAGATTTGGAGAACTGAATATGCGAAATCAAAAACTTCAAACCGTTTGTTAATGCTTTGATATGTTTGCGTATCTTGGTGTTTAATCAAAATGTTTGCATTTAAATATTGGGAACCACTTTGACATTAGCAAGTTAACCTGTGTACGCCAACCGTTTGTCCATAAATACGCTTATTATGATATACTTGTATATGTTATTTTGAGGTCACTTTAAATCTGTGGTCTATATTACTATTTGGACGCTGCCAATAAATTTCAAGTATTGGTAGTTTGTCAGGTAATTAACCTGAACCACTCCCTGTCATATAATCAATACAATCAGACATCAATTCAAATATTTATTTAAAGTTTAACGATTTTGAATCAATCACTCTCTAGACATTTCAGAATGTGTGGACTGACCGACATTATGGATAGACAGCGGTATATCATGTATGTTACGTCAATGAAAGGTGTATACAATTGCCTCTATTACGAAGGGTACATTTTCAACAAACAAAAAAAATCAGGAAAGGACCATGTTTAAAAATTCTTTAAATCTTTACAGACTAGCATAGTACACAGCTCTATGAAATATTTAAAAATATTAAAAAAAAAGGTTTAAAATATATGACATATAGACTCTTTAATATGTAAATTCCTGTAGGATTTGATAACTGGAAGATTTTGAAACTGCGAGTGAAACAAATTCAGGGGAATTGGCCCTATGCCCTTGTCGGCTAATGTCCCGTAACTCTGTAAAAACAAGTCCACAAATATCAAAATGGAAATGCAGCTTATTTTTGCACATCAAAAGATCACCATTAAATTTCATGTGAATCGATACAAGCATTAACTATTTAGAAGAGCGATTCACGGATGAAATCCCTTATTCCTTGAATGACAGATCAGAAAATGTTCATAATTAAAAGGGAGCTTACTGTCAACAATCCCAATAACACTTTAAAGTTTGACGTCAATCTTTTCAAGTCTTTTCGAGTTAGTGCACGACTTGTGACAAGTTGCCTTAAATCTTACTAGAAAACGTTCCAAATAGAAAGAGATCTTACTTTAACCAAACCAAACGTCCATGTTTTGAGAATCATTCCTAGTGTAACCGTCCTTGAGTAAGTTTCTGTCATTTGTATAGTCTCATTCCTCTGGAACGACACACTGAAAAGTGTCCAAACTAAAATGGAGCTTTCTTCCATAGATTCAAATATTTCATAGAAATGTCATATGTTAAAGATCAAGACATTTTCAGGTTATTGTAAAACATTTACGAATGGACAGACAGGCGTAGCCTATTAAATGACATGTGTTTTGTATTCGTTTGATTTTACTCTGAAATAAGTCCAAACACGATGTCTACAAAAAAAAAAAAAAAATGAAAACAACTCGTTAAATGATTTCATGCCTCCGAAGCGCTTTCCTGGATTTAACTTCATAAGGAACGCTCAAGCCGAATATTTGTAAGCAGAGGATGTATAAGAACCGAAACAGTTAAAGAGCCTTTGCCTGAGGGAGTTGAAACCTTAGTTTCTTTTTAATTCAAAAATTTATGAACGGATAAATTCAGAAAGTTTTTTATAAATCATGTCAGTACCGAAGTACTGACTACTGAGCTGATGATACACTCGGGGACTTATAGTCCACTAGTTTATATATATCGCTCTATATGTACATGATGTACAGTGAATTGTTAAATGAGACGCGATGTTCATAAGGATTGTTCAATGCCACGTGGGATAGTCTTAGCCAACCAATGTTTAGCTAGCATTAGAAGAATAATATATTAAAGCTTTACTGTATCTTTGCATTTGTAACATCCCACATAATGTACTTGAAATTTAAGGTTATAGAATTTATCTCAATTTAGCATCAATCACAACAAATCAAATTTAAAAAAAAACAACAAAAAACAACAACAACAAAAAAAACAACAAAAACAGCAAAATAGCAAAAAACAAATATACAGTAACGTTTAACTAAAACATATTTTCCCACTAAAATCGTTGGTTTACTCCTTATATGATTTATTGCCACGAAATGAAGAATGCTTTACAATTTTGAGTTTTTCGTTTTAATTTTGAAAACTATAGTAATAGATAAAGATTGAAAAAAATGATCGGCAGTACAAGATTTATAAAATGGTCAGCAAGACAATATCTACAAATGGGTCAACAAAGCCAACATTGTTGTCAATTTTTTATAAAATCTATTGCCCTTGAATGATGTTTTTTACCCATATCTTGTATTTCCGGCGAAAAACTATATAAGAAAGAGAAAAACTAAAAATCGAAAAAAAAAACAAATACCAGCAGTACAAAATCAACATAAAAAGACGTCACGAACTCTATTTGGTTTCAGTGTTGAAAATGCACATACATCCCAGGTGAGCAAAATCAGCTGCGCTGCGCAGACACATTTTTGCCAGTGAACACACTATATCTTTCTGTGTTAATATCTGTTTGTGCTATACATTATATCTACAAATTTGGGATATATGGAGTCAAACAGTCATGCCACATGTTATTATTTTACTGAATTTTCTCTCATTCTATAAAGCCAATACCCGTGGAAAGATTATAACTCAAAGTACAATATTTTATTTATTGTTTGAAAAACCAATACCGCATAGTCAGCTAAAAAATGCATGGAAATGACAAACGTAAAACAGTTAGCTTTCATTTTGTGTTTCTTCTTTGAAAAAAAGGGGCTAAAGATACCAAAGGGAAGTTCTAACTCACAAGTCGAAAACAAACCGACAACACCATGGCTAAAAAAGAACATTAGTACACAAAAGACAACATACAAAACTAAGGACTGAACAACACGAACCCCACCAAAAACTGGGGGTGATCTCAGGTGCTCCGAGAGGGTGAGCAGACCCTGCTCCACATGTGACACCTATGACATACTTTCTTTTTTCCCCACAAATCTGCATTTTCATTCGACAAAAAACTTCCTACTTCGTAAGCATTTTTGCATCATGTGAATGACCATGCTATATCATCAGGCTTATGTGACAGTTTTAGAATGCGAAATGGGACTACGACTATTTACTGTACAAGGGACTATGTGGGATTTTTAAAATGAAATAAATACACAAAAAGCATTTATTATTTGAAATATATATGTAGCAGAAATATACTAGGACAAGAGTTTTCATTTTTATTTTTGACCTTTGACCCCAAGCATCTGCCTGATATTCATGAATATATACATTTTGTCTGCCAAAATTCCAATTTACAATAAAACCACACTTAAACACTTAGTAATATAACTACCGCGCACTCATCATACACAAAATCAGCAGAAAGGATGCAAACACTAACTATTTTTTATACCGTAAGATCATTGTACGTGAAAATCTTATTTCACACAGGAAAATACGGGAAACTGTTACAGTACTAGTTTCCACAAAACATTAAAAAACGAAATTTGCAAATGTTTTCAATTATTAATTTCCAGGTACTTACTTTTTGACCAAATGATTTAAACGAATAGGAGTTTCTTGTTTTAAAAGTGTGTCAATGTTTACAGCTTTCTATAAAGCATGTAGCAAACCTTTGACCAACTTGCTTGTTATGTTTGTTTGGATGTTTGTAAACAAAGGTAGGTAGTCTGTTTCAGTCTGTTTACTATATACTGGAATTTGATTGGACAATAAACATTAACTTCATTGCATGTCAATTTTTATTGTCTAATCAAATTCCAGTATATACAAAACAGACTGAAACTCCGCGTACCTATTGTTTGCAAACATCCAAGCAAACATAGCAAGCAAGTTGATCAAAGGTTTGCTTTGCATGCTTTTATAGAAGAGCTGTAATAAGGCTACCATTGTTGGATGCAGAAGTTGGTGTGTAGGTCCGGGAGAAGAACTGACCCCCCCCCCCTATTTCTACCATTTTTTTAATATGATAAAATCTAAAAAAATTAGTTTCAATCCACCTCTACATCAACCTTACAGATTTCCAGATTTTAGACAGTAATAATAAGTTATACATAAAAAATCATAACTTTAAAGCAAAGCTGCGTGTCTTTCTTTTCGACGCTTTTGAGTTATAATTTGCAGTAAATATAAAAACAAATTATGTGCATACTAAATATGGTACGTGCCTGGATTTGTGTTTTTAATTTTTATTTCAACTTAGTAATTATTTTTGTGGTTACGTTGCTGTCTTGTAGCTTTATACATCTCCTTTCATTCATGGGCCAATTGAAGATAAAAAAACATTGACAGTTTGTTTCATGTAAACAGTCACCAGCTGAAATGTGGGTATAATGGATAGGACATTAATTTTCTCCCTTGCATCAGGCTACCTTTGGACTCATGAAAGAGTAGTGACAAAACTCTTAACGTGCAGGGAGCGTGGTACTATCTCTTCACGGGACCATAATTCGTCCCTATTCTAACCGGACGGGATTACGTATTCATACATCCCGCACAGGCAAACGGATGCTCCACTTTGACAAGGGTTTTACATGTGGTCAGAGGAAAGTCATATTTCTATACCACCAGTCACCTTTGGGGTTCTAGGTTTAAGACATTGTACTGTACATGTCTTGTATATACAGAAAATGAAAATATAACACAGGCCTGTATATACGTAACATATATATGTATAGTCACTCTTTCATACATGCAGTTCAAAATATGGACTTAAAATATGAACAATTTCATTATATTCTATGAATTAACCTAATTTGATATGGCCATGTTTAGATATTATTATGTTGGTATCTTCTTCTGAAAAAGGTAAAGCTAAATTTACCTGAATATATTGGGCATCCGGACAACTTCCAAAGAGTTCATCTTTAACAAAATTTAGAGTATGGTATCTTCTTGTGTATACTTTGAAGGTCTAACCGCAACATTATGACATTTCTTTAAAAACATATCACATAATTATTGGTCAAAGCTGCAATTTGGGTAGATTGTTACAAGTATGCACATGTACTAAAATAATGAAGAAGAATAGCATACTTTACCAAAACCAATAAAATTGAGAATGGACAAAGGGACAACCCGACCAAAGAGCATAAAAAAGCTGATAGCTACTACTGGATCTTCAACACAGCTAGAAAATCACGCACCCGGTGGCGGGCTTCAGCTGGCCCCTACATAATAATGTATACTAGTTCATCGAAATGGACGCCACACTTAACTTTGAAGGCAACGCTCCTTCTTGTATTTTAGATACAAATCATATAAAAATATTTTAAGGATGTCTTTCAATAAAAATTTTGAATATCATTTTATAACATTTTGTATATGCATACTGTTTGTGAACTGTCCCCTTCAACAACATATAGCACTCAATAACCTTTTTGAATTAATAGATAGATATGTGTAAATTATTTTGTTAAATCTTCAATATGTATTTATTAAGACTCTAGAATACTTCGGATTTGTAACCTCCGAGTTAAAAAAAACTCTTCGAATAATAAGATGGTATTTTGTTTTAATATCTAATCGAAATATTACAATGTATGTATTTGAATAAATCCGTGTGGTGGTGGATGAAAACGCCTACTATTTCACATAAGGGAGTCAAACCGGGTAAGAAACTCTTATTCATCTGTAGATTAATATTTATACATGAAACAATATGTGGTTTATAATTATAATTGGCTTGATGTCCAGTGGCAAACATTTCAAACATGCTTAAATAAAATAGCAAATCAAATTATTCATTTACTGATGGTCTTCAAAAATAGACGATCGCGGGATGAAGGACTGGAAATTAAGACTTCAAATGCAGTTATAGCGGGATTGTTAAGTATGTGCGTGGATTTGAATTACAGAAAGATAAATGCCGCCCGCAAACAAGGCTTCAAATTAAAAATTGACATACCGTTGCTTCGTATTTATGCATCCGATATACCGAACAGGTAAAGTACAGCCACCTCAACAAGGATCTTACATCCGAAATGGAAAAGCACAGATGACCATAAATATTATTTCAAAACCTGGGCCAACTTTTTTGTTAGAAAAAGGGATAGTAAAGGCTTTTCAGGGATACATAGTTTTAAAAATGATATTATTATGAATGAACGCTGTTACATGTACATCTGAATCACATTTATATATTAAACACTCTTAATTCAACTTGATAAATATTGTTAGATTTTAAACATATACATGCAATCATACCACATCTCCTTATTTTTATTTTGTTTGTATCCATTTTATTTGAAGATATAACATGAAGTTTTTATTTTATTTTTTTTTTTTTTTTTTTTTTGCTTGTTTTGCCTATTTTCTTTATATGTTTCTTTTTGTTATGTTTGATCTTTGTTTTTTTTTTTTGTTTTTTTATTTTTTTTTTGGGGATAGTTTATTTTTTCAACAATTTACAAAACCTTGACCATTCTTCTTCTTCCAAATACTGCCCACATTCAACATGATGAATAATCTGGCAAGTTGCGCATGATTAAAAACAGGTTAAAAACAGGATGAAAACAAATTGTTCTGTTGGTTTAGTTTGTGGTTTTGGTCAATTCAGACTTGAATATCTCAAGAGACTTTGCTGTGGCGGTATCTGGTGGCAGTTTGTTCCAATCCTTGACGGTGTTAATGAAGAAGGACCATTTCCTACAGTCTTTGGTGGCTGGCTGTAATAGGTAAGTATGTTGTCCTGTCCGGTTTGAGCTTCTTGTTGGTTTTTGTAGATATTTATTCTTGTCTATGGTTACAAGGTCGTTTGTTATTTTGTAACACATGATGAGTCAAGCTTCTTTTCGTCTTGTTTGTAAGCTTTTCCATCCTAATTCCGTAATCATATTGCTGACACTTGATCTATTTCTATGTCTGCTGGTTACATATCGTGCAGCTCGTCTTTGCACCTTTTCAATTTTATCTATGTGGATTTGCTGGTACTGGTCCCATACTGTCGTTACGTATTCCATTTGCGGTCTTACTTATATATAGGCAAGCTCTTTGAAGCATTTTGAGATAATGTGGAGGTTTCGATGTAGGAAACGAAGGCTTCGGCTGGCTTTTCCTGTGATGTTGTTAATATGTTCTCCCCAATCTAGATCATTTGCAATGGTGCAGCCTAGGTATTCAGTTGATGTTTCATGCACCAGAGTATGGCCGTTTAGTTTGTAGTCCTACTTGATTGGCCTTTTCTTTTTTGTGACTGTGAGGACACTGCATTTTTCAGGATGGAACTCCATTTTCCAGAACTCTTCCCATTTTGCCAGTTTGTTCAGGTCTTCTTGGAGTTTATGGCAGTCGCTGTCTGAGGAAAAAGTCATATAGACCACAGTATCGTCCGCAAACAGTCTCACTGTAGAGTGTAGGCAGTCTTGTAGGTCGTTAATGTAAAACAGAAAGAGACTGGGTCCTTATACTGATCCTTGTGGTACTCCGGATTCTTCTTTCACTTTGTCAGATGTTTCGCCTTCAACAACTACTACTTGGGTATTCTTGTATTCATTTGTTTGTTTTACTTCGGATGCCATAATGGTGTATTTTATGGAGGAGTAAGCTGTGTGACACCTTATCAAAAGCTTTTGAGAAGTCAAGTATTAGCAGATCTGTTTTTTTGTGATGTCATCGATACATTCAAGGAGTTGTGTTTCGCATGATCTCATACTTCTGAAGCCGTGTTGTAGTGGGTATAGGATGTTATTTACCTCTGCATGTTTCATGATGTTACTGGTGACTATATTTTCTATTATTTTGCAGCAGATACATGTTAGGGATATTGGCCTATAGTTAACTGCTATGTATTTCTGGCCTTTCTTATATGCCGGAGTGACATTTGCAGTTCGCCAGTCATCGGGTATCTTTCCTTTCTCCATTAAAAAAATGTATATGATGGTTAAGTTTGGAGCAATTTCACTGGCTAGTTCTTTCAGAATCATTGGCTTGATGTTGTCTGGTCCAGCAGCCTTGTGTGGTTTTAAATTTTTCAGTTGTTTTTCCAATCCATTATTTGTGATGATTATTCGTTCACTGTCTGGATAGTTTTCTGGTAGATCTGTCATGAGTTTTTTCTTTTCAAAATCTCTTTTACTGATGGGACATGCAGCGGAGAAGACTGATTGAAATTGATCATTTAGAATATTTGCTTTATTTATTGGATCAGTTTCTAATTTCCCATTTCTTCTAAGTGGTGCTACTCCATTTTTATCACTTTTCTTGTATTTGATATAGGTCCAGAATCTTTTTGTTGGTGAACGGATATGCTCGTTATCTTCTGGAGTTATTATGTCTTCTATATTCTTCCAATAGGCTTGTCTTGTTTTTCTTGTGATGGTTTTTTCAGTTGTTTAAATATTTTAACATCAGAAGCATGGTTCGATTTCTTGTTCTTTTTATAGGCTCGGTCTCTTCGCCTCATAAGTGTTTTAATTTCCTGGGTTATCCATGGGTTTTTGTCCTTAGTCTTTCATATTTTGGAAGGTATATGCTGGTTATTACTGCTTTCTAGGTCTTCTTTAAACATGTTCCAGAGTATATTGATGTTTGTCTTCTTGTTCAGGCTTTCTTTTTGAATTATGATATAAAGCAAATTCATATCCTCTTTTATGCTGTCCCATTTAGCTCTTCTATACAGTTGGATTTTTTTTTTTTTTTTGGCTTTTGGTTGTTTGTCATTGGATTGGTGTTCATTTCTGCATACACACTATCATGGTCTGAAATTCCTGGAATGACATCAAGTCTCATCATTTTACTAGGACAGTTGGTTATAAGAAGGTCCAAAGTGTTTTTATTTCTAGTTGGCTTTTGTACTAATTGAGGTAATCCATTGTCATCAATAATATCTGTAAGCTGGTAATGTTGTTCTGCATGTTGAGTTCCTTGGCGGACTGTTTTGTTTGTCCAATTCCATCCTGCTAGGTTGAAGTCACCCCCAATCATTAAGCATGCATTGTTTTGTGAAGCTCTAGTAACAGCTGTTTCAAATTCAGAGAGGCTCTCTTTGTTAGATGTTTTTGGATTATGATATGAGCATATGCAGAGGTCTTTTGTGCCTTTTTGTTGTATTCGTGCCCATATTATTTCACATTAAGTATCTAGTCTGGTATTTCAGTGCTTAGAAACTTGTTGTGTATGGCGATAAGGACTCCATCCCCAGTTTTATTTTCCTTTCTGTCCTTGCGATAGATGTTATGTTCTGGTGGAAATATTTGGCTGTTCGTGATTCATGAATCCAACCAAGTTTCTGTCATTATCATTACGTCTGGCTTTGTACTATCTATAAGATTTTGGACTTGGTGTTGTTTGTTTCTGATGGACTGACAATTCACATTTAGGATACTTAATGCTATAAAAGGTTTATTTCTAGTTTCTTGTTTTTCTCTCTTTGGAGTTGATGTGTGTTTTGGTCTTACACATTCTTGTTGGGATGCTGTACTCATATAAAGTGTACCATCTAGTTATAAGTTAAAGATATTGTTGAGATAGCTGTTGAACCATAACATAAGGAATTGTAGTTTGGATTATCACAAATGATACAATCCCATCGCACAGGGATGTTTTTATCATCCACAAGGTAGCTATAGGTTTTACTGTGAATATCTTGGCAGTTGATATGAAACCATTGGTAACAGGTATGGCATCTTATGGCTCTGTCGCCCCATATCACAGGCTGGCCACATGTTCCACATGGGTATATAATGCTGTCGTTATGTGTTGGTCCTGGGTTTGGATTTACATCATTTGCATTTGCTAATAGTATGAGCAGTAAATATGATGTTACTGAATTACATTTATAAGGATAAGCTTTTGGTGATTATAGTCTATTTACTGTTGTTAACAAGCTATTTACTGTTATATCCTGTTTTATTTGTACATCTGTTCTTCAATGTTTGCCATTGCTGCATTTTTCATGTTCATTATGGTGCTTGAAATGGTGTTAAAATTGTGATAAGCCTCATTTTGAAAGTTGAAGTTGATATTTAATGCAGATGGTATTTACTGAATATAATCTACAGCACTATTTTGACTCTGTATTAATACGGTGTAATAAAGACTGATAAGATAAACTCACCTAAACCCTTTACTACAGTATTTTCGTCTTGGTGCTAGAATAATGTCAATAGCTCGGCTTCTTCGACTTGTAGTTGGACAAATTCTGATTCTTGCATTGCGTTGTAGCATTCACTGTAGTTGTCAAGCAATAGTTGTTTGGTGATGGCAATGCTAAGTAAGTTTCCTGGGTGTAAACCGTCTTTTTTGTTGATTGAGATGTTGATTGACTTTCTGTAGCCGCCTCTTTTTTATTTGTTTGCCTCTGATGAAGAATTTGCATACTTTTATGATGTTCTTGTTTAATTTCTGGTTTAGGTGTATAATTTCAGAGTTAAGCTTCTGGATCTGTTTTGTTACTTGGAAGTCTTCAACTTTAAATGATGCAGGTTGTTTATGTCTTTTGAACTTATTGTACTGGCTGATCGACAGTATGGGACAATCCACAAACTTTATCTCGGCACCTGGATGTTGCTCAACAATGTGCATTGCACTTTCGTATTTTCTTAATATGGTATTTACAGTTTTAGAACTTTGGTGTCTTAGTCTAACAAATTTCCCCTCTTTGATGGTAAAATCACAGGTTCCTGGCCAAAAGTAAATAATTATGTGATTATGTCTTTTGGTTGCTTTTGGAATTCTGTGCTCAATCAAGTCAACCAGTTCTGATGTTTTTGCTCCAGATCTAGAGATGCACCACGATTCCAGTGGGAATTCGCTGTATTGGCAGGCGTTCCGTACGGTAAAGCCCTTGCAGTCAGATACTAATATCGGTGTTTTATATCTGAATCCGCTTGGACTTTGGGGTTGCTCAACAATATATTTCTTTAATTTGTTGCTCATCTGAAAATAAGGGTTTTCGAAAATATGCAATAATAAACAATTTCTATTTCCAAACCGGAAATGTCGAATTTCTTTGTTGTCAATGTAAACTTTTCTTCCCGCCATATAGCGGATTGAAACAAGATGATTTTTACTGTTTTCTGGAAATATTTCACGGTAATTGTGAAATATGTATGTAGGTAAACAATTTTAGGGTTTGAATCAAGTAAATCAAGGATTAAATTCAAAGAATATCGTTCTCAATTTTTTAGAATAGAAACATTTAACATCACTTGTATTGCATATTTTGTTTGAATTCCATTATAATTATATATTTTTCTTTAAAGAACGTATTTATTGGTTGAGTAAATACATTATGTATACTTTACTCTAAAATTGCAAAACAGTTTTTATTAAGTTCCGTGAATTCAAGTGCATGTACAGAATATCCCGCAGTACTTTAAACTATTTTTATTACAAAGGGAATTGACCTTATCAGCTGGTATCTGTAATGACAATATTTCATGAAGTTCGTTTTCGAGCGAATCTCTGTCGTATTTGTGCAAGTAAATATGAATGCAAAGTTATAATTTGAATAATTGACAACAATGGATCGTAAATAACACAATCATTACATTCGTCAGTGTTAATTTTAGACAAGTCTGCATATACAAAAATGAAAGTTTAGCTGACTGCGTGATGATGGGAATAGTGAATAAATCTAACGTTTCGTCGCTTTTTTTTTTTTTTTTTTTTTTTGTTCTTTGGTGCTGCACCTTCCCGCCTTTGACTCACTGGCGCTTCGTCAATTCGAAGAGATTAGAGATTGTGAGGAGCGATGGATCCTTGAAAAATATTTGGACATGGGGCATCATTTCGGGAAAAAACTCAAAATTTTGTTGATTTTCTTCACAATTAGACACCTTATTGACGAAACTGGATTAGGATACCTACAATACTTTACTGCTCTTAACTTCAAGATGATGCATTAAAAATTTTTATGTCTGTTTACATTTCTATAATTAGCGCTAGGTCCCGAAATGGTATTAAATTGAAACATATGATAGCGAAAAATAAACGTTGTGGATAATATTACCGATTTCACATTGTTATGAAATATAGATACAGAAAGACAAAGTCTATAACTTTTAGCCTAGTTTGAAGAGCTAAAATTCAAGTTTCCTATGATATTTTATTTTTAACTGACATCGAATGAAAAAAGGTTTTTTTTTTTAAATTTTTACCAACGTCGATAACACCAAATATGCATTACGGCAGATATGAATTTATTGACGTGACATTCCCACAGAGTCTCTAACTGTACTATGGTGTACAATGACTGCTAACGAAATTACTCCAAGACCGTTTCATAGAAAACTGTCAGTTCTAAGAGTTTTTCTCATCATGTTTAGTTAACCAAACAATACAATAATTTTAAATTCGAAAATTTTATTGCAGGAGTTATGGAACTTTGACTACCGGTTACCCTCTTAAAACGACACCTTGTGAACGTTATTCATCTTATTCTTCATACTTGGTAGGATTATTTGTTTTTATGTTTACTTGATAATCCTATACCATCATTTTGATTTGACAATTCTTCAAATAATATGTTTAGTAGTCCATAACGTTTTCTACAAATTAGAAGGCAATAGTCTTTTTTATATTTGTTTTCATATACAAGAGGCAACATAATTGTCGGGAATAAATAATCTATCGTACTATAGAAAGCAGAACACAACCATACTGTTTTACGTTAACCTCATAAATATATATTTCTGATTGTAAAGGCTACGTCCTTGACTGACATCAACCGTAGACGTCGTTACTCCTGCATTATTCTCAACATTCTCTTGGCCGCAAAAAGTGAAAATCAAAATTAAAAAGCCAAATGAATGAAAATTACTATCTCTCAAATTCAAAACTTGAATTTACAACGTAAGCACAGTCGCTAAGTGCCATAATAGTTATCTTTGAATCACATCACAATGAGTCTATTTCGTACACAAATTACACAATGTCTATATTTTCCGTGTACCTGTTCAATGAAATAGTATCGTACTATCGGTTTTGAAAGTAAGTCAATACATCAAATATTTTCGTAACAGTCCATAGTAAATTAAAATGCAATAGTTCCTTAGACAAGTATTAAGTGGTCCATCTTTTATATTTTCCTGACTGTTCTACTGCATCATCGCCCTCAATAAATACTCGACGTTGCTGCTCGTTGGTAAGTTCTTTCATGTCAAATTCCTCCGATTTATGCGAAACCAGTACGTTAAAGATGCTAGATGTCGTAGAGGAGCGTGCTTTACCTGATTATAAGGGTCCTGATAGTAAGAAGCCAAGGTTTAAGTTAACCACAATAGTTCCATCTGCTCGTATTACTTCGTTTTAAATAAAGTCCCCGGCACCAATAAGTAATGATATTGCAAACGAATCGTATTTAGTCACTGATTGGGCGAATCTTAATCCTTAAAGTCAGTCCATATCTCGGTTAACGTACTGCATGCTTTTCTGTATTGGAACTGCTATAGTAGGAACAAAAATAATTCAATCAGAAATTTATTCTTATTATTTATTGTTTTGACGTGTTCGGTAGATTTTTGAATTTTGCTCGTGCTTGGGTTGTCATTTCCAAACGCTGATAGGTTTTCAAATTTAACTTTTTTGCTAGGTCTGTTAAAAAAAATCTTTGTGCACATTTATCAAATAAAACATTCATTTCCATACATGAATTTTCTGACCATACGGGAGCTACAGCAGTTTTCAGTAGCACATTTGTACGCATCTGTGACGATGATAGTAACACTTTCGTATCTTCCTCGTCTTCAGTGTCATTAATAAGATTGACGAATGTAGACTGATTATGACTGGTGTATTTTGTTTAATATTTAGATTGCTTGTAATGAATGCTGAACTTTCCCTATCACCACGGTCACTTACACAACATAGACTAGAATGATTTCCCTGGTTACAGTGACGAAATGTTGTTTTTAGATTTTCACTCAAAAGCATGATGATTACCCAAGCAGTTAAACATGAATTATCACGTTTTAAAATGAACAGGCGGGTATTGTGTTTACTAACACTGGTTCAGAGTTCATGCTGTTATGATATTGTAACTATCATATTTATTTAGTTGGCCTAATTTGTTTTGTGTGGCCTATTATATGTTTTTACATTGTGTACAAAATTATACACATTGTGTTACAACTATGCAGTTTAGAAATAACTGGAACAATCATTGATACTCATGAAATGATTAGAACTTTCTCTATCACTTACATAACGTTTCCAGAATGATCATAACAAAAGAAGCGTAATTTAAACATCTACCGTTATCTAGAAATTTCCTTTTGAGTATATATACAAGTATGCAGACCCTAAAATTAAAACATAGACTTACACATCGATAGACATCAACATTCTCAGCAATTGGATTGACACTTTTATTTCCTTTACTAACAACATCATACTAAATTGTGACCCATTGGACGTATTATTCTGTGGATTCCCGTGAAGATTTCCGGATAAAGAAAAGATAAAAGATTGGACTCATATTTTGACAGTTTAGTTGACATTTCTATTTGTGTAATACTTCTTGTAAACTAGTGTATGATAAATCTTGTTAAATTTTATTATTGATTTGTGTCTTTTGTTGGCTACAATTAAAAGGCGATTTTCTGACGTAACAATCCATCTCTTTTCAAAATCACATGGTCTTTCTGTAATATTCCTAAATTGGCTTTTCGCGTTGTGTACTGAGATTTCTCACTGTGATTCTGTTCCTGTGTGAAATGTTCATGTAAATGTGGTTGCGAACAGACGGTCTATAGACTCACGATATCTGCCTCTATTTTGTCCCGCCTCCATGATCTGAATTTCATTCAATATGCAACTTCTACGATCTTTTAAAATCCAACTTGACGGTCCGTCTACCCTGGCTAAGATTGACTGATTTCGCTAGGTAACTTTTTCATGATAATCGATACCAGTTAAGTTCCATATGACGTCTCAGGTTATCCGAGCGAATCGAGACCTAGGCTTCACATCGGTCATAAAATAATCTTATGCATGAAAAAGTGTATTGTGGTTGTGCAATATTTGATGTAAGTGTAAGTAGTCGTCCGTGATTCTATGTGTGTGTGTGCGAATCGTTCTTTAAGTACATGCACTTTCCTTTTCCATTGTTCTAAATGTTTGCCAATGAAGAATTGAAATGAATAACAGTATCGTACCAATCACAAGAGTTTGCCAATTTAGAATGATGCCATAAAACTTAGGTAGTGATTATTTACGTTAATGATGGTTACTATTGGCATTCTGTAGAGCGATAAGACTGGGGTCATTGAAGCTAGTCTGTAGTTGAGCAGAGGCAAAGAACGATGTTGTGTTTTAAAAAGAACATTTGCTTGGCGGAAAGGAGGGTTTTCTGCGTTGAGAACTTGATATGAATGTAAAGCCTGTTTCTTCCGACATTTATTAATAAGTAACTACAAGCTAGGCTTCTGTAACTTTTATTCAGATGATATGAGGTAAATATAATGGATATGTAAAAAAGCCCTGTTAAATTTAAATGTACTTATATGTTACAGAAAAATCACTTTGTATTTACTAAACAATAATAATTAAAACTAATATTCACAATTCATTGTCATGCAAACTTAATTAGCTGCATACATATGTATCTTGTCACAAAAATATATACTGTGGATACTATTGAAAATATACTTACCGACTGTAGAAACGCAACAGTAGATTATCATTTTTAATTCCAATTTTCAAAGATGCAATTTTTGTTTAACAAATATATGAACATAAATTACATTCATTGTTTCATTGTTTAAAAAAAATTGCAGTTCGAAAGTTGAATTGATTACGTCATTTTTAATGTTCAAATCATGTCGTATTCACTGAAACCCTGGTTTTCTCTTTATCAATGAATGTGTCACCGTCAAAGGCAATGACTGCCTGTAACCAACGCCAAAATGATAGTCAGAAAGGTCAACCAGTTCTGTTGTACATGTTTTGAGTTCTGTTTTGCATCTTCTGATTTTGCCTTTGTCCCACCCATTACAGTGTGTTTTGGCAATTATCCAGTTGAAACTTTAGGGCTTTATATGTGATTCTGCAGTCGAATCGTTGGCATTACAGTTTAATGGAAACAGTAATGGCATCATGAATCTGTGTGCCATGGCATTCGGCAATGTGATAAGCAGTTGACGTTGCGGCCGTTAACATGTTTCGCAAATGACGTTGCGTAATCAAATTCAATTGACCCGGTGTTGTCACTACATATTGATCTGGTCATTGATGGTCATCAACAAATCCCGTCTGCTTGTATCGTTGTTGGGAGGACAGTAAGACGACTTTATGACGTCAAATGGTCTGGTTACAGCACGTTCACGTTTTCCTGTCTGCAATATTCTTGTGGACTAATTCAGTTTTTCATTGCTCAGTCTTAGCAATATGGAGATGCAATATGTTTAACTGATTCAAGTGTGGCTATGGATTGAATGAATTATTTCACGAAGAGAAAAACTTTAAAAAATCATTCATGGGTTCAATTTCGCTTCACGAAATTCGTGCGACTTCAATAATCCGGTATGTTCAATAACCACAGGTGAGTCAGATGTTGATTTTTTTAACCAGAAAGAAGTATGGTGAGCATGAATAGTAGTTGTATGCGACCAATCATGATTTGGTTAAAAAAGTAAAAGAAATGAGTGTTGCGTGAGTATACTTGTCTCAATTACAGTTATACCAATTAGACTTTAAATTATCGTACATGTTCTCGAATACTTTGTCATACCAAGTTCTATTATAAATTCTTTAAACAACACTTGTGTTGATAGCATACTACACAAAACGTATGCATGGTTAAATCAAAAAGCAAATAAGCCAACAAGTAACAATATAGCAAAGCAAATATTAAAAACTAAAGATGAGCGAAACAAAAATACAACTATACTTAGCTTACCTCACATATAAGTCTCTGTGACGCATTATTCATTGTTTATAGTACAAACCCATGTTTACTGTAAAAAATCAATATTGAACCTAGATATCTATTTTTTAGCTAAAAGATATTTTTACTTTAATTCGATTCACCTTTAGAAATTACAGCATTTATACCGGTTCACTCGATCTGCGTATTCATTCAATTTTATACGTAAAGTTTATCTTCAAATTATTATAAAGGTTATTGTAAAAAGTAAAAAAAAAAAAAAAAAAAAAAAAAAACGAACTCTGAAGAAATTCAAAACGAAAAAGTCCCTAATCAAATGGCAAAATCATTAGCTCAAACACATTTACATTCAGACGAATAGATAACAACGAAAAGATAACAACTGTCATATTCCTGATTCTGTTTCTTGTCATCAATATAATGTGCCTGTTGTTGCCAAAGCTTTGGTTGCCAGGTAGGTTGTTGCCATGAAGATAATTATTGTTGCAAGGAGGTTCTTGTTGTTCCAACTTCTTTTCATAACTGTCCATTCTTGTTGTCATCTGCTGGTTAATACTTCTTGGTGCATGTGGTCATTCTCAATCTGGTAAAGTGCATGTTAGGGTAGGGGAATAACAGCAAAAGGTAAGGTACGGGAATATATCAACAGAAGATAAGGTTGGGGAACATAAAATTAAAAGATGATAAGGTAGAGAAATATAACACAAGAAGATACGGTAGAGGAATATTATACCAGAAGAAAGGTAGGGAAATATAACCCAGAAGATAAGGTGGGAAATAAAAATAAATTAAAAGATTATAAGTTACGAAAATATAACACGAGAAGAAAAGGTAGGGGAATATAACATCAGCATTGAAAAAAAAAGGTTAACCAATATAAAAGCGGACGATAATAAGGTAGGGAAATTCAACAGTAATTTCTGATGATAAAAACAGTTCTTGTTCATTCTGACTAATAAGTTGAAGAATATCCTTAGCAGGATTATCGACTGAAGTCTATACAATAAGAATAACATTTTAATAATATAGGGTGGGTTCGAAGCACCTTTATAGATTTTTTTCTATAAAGAAGAGTTTAAATTAAAAAAATACAAAGGTTAAGATGTTTAAAGACTTGGATTCGTGATTAGCTGTTTAAATTTCCTGCGATTACGTCAGTAGGTGCTGGTTAACTTTGTATGCCTTCTTTGGTGATTTATGAGATTTGATAATAGATGAAATAGTTTTGCCTTACATTACAAATTGTATAGACAAGTGCCGTTTTTTGAAGATTGAAAATTGTCATCTGGATATTTGTCAATGGTATTATGTGTGTGTAGTTTAGAGACTTTTTACATTGACATATTTAACATAAAGGAAACACGATCCAAAGTTCATGCGATTCGCTCAGTTTGTCTTTGTTTACTTTATATGTCTTCTTTAGGAATAACACCACTTATCCACAGCCACTTGCTTTCTATGTTAAATTCTGCAATTTCGGGGATTCATAGCTATTTAATATTAAGTTTAAATAAAGTGATAGTTTTTTCATATCAAAATTAACTATGTAATAAGTCAGGAACCTGTTGTTCAGTGGTTGTTTTTTTTTTTTTTTTTTTCATGTGGTTCATAAGTGTTTCTTGTTTAAAAAAAGGTTAGATCGTTAGTTTTCCTGTTTGAATTGTTTTACACTAGTCATTTTGGGGCCATTTAAAGCTTGATGTTCGGTGTGACCCAAGACTCCATGTTGAAGGCCGTTCTTTGACCTATTATTGTTTACATTTTACACATTTTGACTTGGATGGAGAGTTGTCTCATTGGCATTCATGCCACATTATCTTATTTCTACTTATCCTGACTTGTGCTGAAAAAAATCAACATACCTTTAATTGCATATATACTGGCTCCCGGAAGTTGAGTAGTAGAAAAAATAGACTTCTGATCTGAGCTACATGGCAAATATGCCCTCCTATCTTAATGTCATACATTTTTTATTATTCACAAGAAAACTTTTAACAAGGGTTCTACAGTGATATCAAGTCCTTAATCTTTCATTTGATACCAAAATTACCCAAATATTTTACTTATTGACAAAGTTTCAGCTATGTGCAGAAATTAATATGTACTATTTTCTTGTATGTTTTTTTCTAATCGGACCACATTAGTGGTTCTTTAACTTTAACGATTTGTTAGATTTGAACATCGATAAAGTACTTTTGCCTGATATTTAAGATTGAACATTTACCATCTAGTTATTTGTCAATGTTATTATTTGTGTGAGTTGAGCACCGTTGAATTGACGTATTTGGCATAATTGAAACGTAATTCATTGTTCAAACAACCATGGGATCAAACACAAGTTTTGTGATTTACTAACTTCTCCAAAAAAAAAAATTAATATACACTGACATAAATTTTTCGTATATCTGACATTAACAAGAAGGTTTTTAGCACGAATACATGACAATATACGGGAATTCGATGAATCGTTTCAATTAATTTGATATATATCGCGCATCTCCTTTTATTGATATATATATATATAATATACAGATATGACGTTGTCATTGCATATCATTATTTTGTATATCACCTTTCAGTATATATCTGAAGTCTATCATTAGCATTTCACAATGTTCTGTGTGTAATAATAGTTACAGCTTATGTTACCAAAACATTAAGCAATTTCACAGCTGACATAGTTTGTTCAATCTTTGTTTGAATTAAAAACCCTTTTTTTTTCTTAATATTCTGTAAATACGAACATAATAGCAGCAAATTAGATTAAATGTAATTAATGGATTTTGCCCTAAAATAAGGTGAGTCAGGGTTTAGTTACTGAACTTATTCAAGTTGAAACAATTATACTTTTAATCATCGGTAAACATGTTTTTTTTTTTTTTGAGATGTTCTGGACATGTTCTTTTTTCTTTCACCCACCAAATCCCTTTCCGAACCTGAAAAAAACAAGGACTACATAATATATCCGTCCAATTGTTGTTGTTGATTGTTCTTTTTGTAATTTCCTTTTTTATTGTTTTTATTGGACTTTCCTCTCGTATTTTCTTTAAATTCCACCTAACAATGTTTTTAATGCGTACACTTTATTGTTTTCATTTCACTTGTGGTATTGGGAAAATCCGGGAAATAATAAAGATAATAAATAATAATATGATAATCCTTGTGTGTATTTGTATAATCTGGAATTGCAGATAAAGTTTGAAAGTATCTAATTTTGTTCTCTAATGTTAGAATTATCACATTCCGACTAGATTCACATTTCGATAAGAAAATTTATCGGTACAATTTCAACTGCTAGAAACTTAATCTTTCAGCATATCGGACAAAGTTAAAATTGCATAGCTATATTTGTAAATTCTTCATGTTAAAGCTCCTAGTGGGAAATTAGGCATCATTATCAATAAAATGTCGATGCTAGGTGCGTGAAAGTTTCATTTGCACTATGAGGTATTTGTCATGGTTACTTACAGAATAGTATACTGGTGATATGATATTTTGATTTTCTTATTTGAAATATAACCTTAGTTTGCTTTGCTTTGTATAAACATAGAACGAATATTTCTAGTGACAGAAATAACACATTTTACATATTTGACCGAGATTTAAAGGACTGTTCGTATTAGAAATAATCTATTTAAATTGTCCATTTAGTTTATAACAATTTTATTTGCTCAAAGATACAAAAAGGATCGGACACAAGTTTAACCAACTTATGAAGTCTTCTCCTTTACATAATATTACAATAACAATTATACAGAGCATGCACAGTTCAGTAGATATATATTAAAGGTAATAGTAAAATGAGGCATTTGCACAGTCTGAGAAAAAAAAAGCCTAACACAATTAACAAGGAAAAGGATAGAGAATTGAGAAAAGAAAAAAAGAAAAATATAAATAAAAGAAAAAAAAAGAAAAATAGGAAATAATACAAATAAAAAAAAAAAAAAAAAATAAATGAAATTCTGTGGACACAGTGTTTTTGTTTATTCATATCTTATTTGATTATACTACAAGGAATCTTTTTGATTTTTTTATATATTTAAAGACTTCTTTAAAGATTTTACAGTTTTCCTCGTATGTTAAAGTTTGGCTAACCTCAGTGAGCAACTGTAGATTTATTGTCACTTGAAAACGATGAATGTTGGTTAATAGATCGTTCCTTATATCGGTGTATTTATTGCAATTAAAGAAGAAATGAAATGAATTCTCAGGCGGAGAGCCACAAGCATAACATGGACTTTGTATTATATTTGATCCAAATAGGTCGTTTTTTTTTTAAATGAGGCTGAACATCGCAGCTGTGTTAAAATTACACTCAATTTCCGCAGACCATACATAAAATGCTTAGGTACAGTCTTTGCTTCGTATGTATTATTCAACAAAGAGCGTTTGAACTTAGATAGTGTATCAAGTGTACGGATAGAATTATCAAGTTTGTTCCATTCTCTGATGGACGATGGAATAAATGCAGAATTAGTTAAGGAGAGTCGATAAAAGGGGGCTATTAAGTCATTGCCATTACGCAGTGGATAAACAGTTGTAATTTGTATAGTTGGGGGAATTAAATCAAATAAATATTGTGAAGCGAGACCATTGTACATCTTATACAGTAATTGGATTTTTCTTCTGTGTCTCCTACCGTGAAGGGGTTCCCAGTCAGTCTCTAAATATAAATATTCGGTTTTAGTAATGATTGACAGTCCTGTTACAATCCTCGCAGCTTGCAGTTGAAGTTTTTCTAATTTGTTTGAATAGCAAATACCACAATTGTCCCATTTTAGTCGGTGAGAGAAATAACAACTTAAATTGGAAAATACACTTCTATTATTTGACTTGATACTAATTTAAATGTACTAATATATAAGGATGTAAACCGAATGCAAATAAACTTTTTGAAGGAGTTAAATAATTATAGCCACTTAGTCGTCTAGCTTGGTAGAGGGATATTACAGATTTTATAACATTGGAACGTAAAAAGCAAGAGCTAGTTAACAGTCAGAGAAATATAACCACAAATAGGCAATAAAGCAAATACATCAAACAATAAAATAATTAAGTTTGTAATGTATTTCTAAATGATAAATCACTAACTCCCTTCTTTTAACCAATTTAAAAAAAAAAATCATTTTTCGGTAAAATTATTGATACATTGTTATTTTCTATAGAGTTACCTTTTAGATTTAAAAGTTTGAGATAAATTACTCTTATACTTGTTAAAGAATGGCCAATATTAGCATGCCATGCTAATGATAACGATTCTTAAACAACGTGTCTATCCGGGAAGAGCAAATAGGAAGATAAACACGTTTGGCCAGAGACATAAAACGTGTTTCTCAACACAATGTTTTAAATTATTATACAGAAAGACATTAACCTCTATAAGACGAAATACAATATTGAAACGCACGATGAACAAATAAAGATTTCCCCTTTTTAATATTCAACATACGTCTTGCTTTCTTGTGCGAAATATTGACTGTGAAAACAAAGTCGTTATTTTGCAGAACTACGTCAGTTTCACAACTCTTAGAATTGTAGTGTTAGTATAACTGCAATTAAACAACGGTTATTTTTATGAATATAGAATTTTGGATTATTCTATACCATGCCCATAATCTTTATATTCTTTTGCACTTGAAAGTATTTTCCTTATATCCCTTTAACGCAATAACCGAGTTTAACAATGTCGGCAAATAGGATTATTCTTTTGGTTTTTCTGTAGATTAAATTTTTAACTAAGTCATTTTCATATGAATTTGTTCAACTTAAACAGTTCTGTCCCAATGAACGTGATTTATAATCACTATCAAATACCTAGAGTGATTAAATCTGACACATAAAACATAGGTTGCTATCAATTTAAAGTTTTATACTGAATTTTCAGACCGTAAACTATAAAAAACCGTGATATGAGGAATGATGTATCCGTATATTTGATGACACGAAAGTCGGTATATATTTGTCAATGTATTCTATATATAACTGATTATATTAATCATGTTAATCAACTGTGTACTAGTGTCATAGACAAGAATGTTATTATCAGTTTTATGGACGTCTGGTGTGACAATATCAGAAGAAATCGTCCCTTTTGTGTTTCATCTAAGCAATTTTGTAACCTTATTTACTTTATTTGATAAGTTCAAATTTAACCGGTAGTCAATCCCGGTCTTTTCAAGGTCAAGAACCATTATACATTACGACCAGTGCTTTATATTACTATGGATACAAGTTAGTATTTGAACTTGCTTCTATGAGCTTGAAACAATACGAGACATCTTAGAATACAGAATATACACTGATCAGAATTAGAGAAGGCATGAAAAGCAGATGTATAAATGCTCTTACAACAATGCAGAGTATAGACATATTGCATACTGATCAGAAATAAGAGGCAAAACAATGCTAGTCAGTGAGTTGTTTTTAACTCGTTCCGTTGATTGAAAAACATTTGATTTGGTTGTTTTATGGACCCCCCTGCTGGAATTTACCTTGGAGTTCGGTTTTATTGTAGACAACGAATGCAGATGCCAAATGGGTGATATTTAAAATATCATTAGCACTTTTAATAATTATGGCGGACAAATTCCTACTATTTACGTAATAATTTGGTATTATTGTTTGAAATATAAAAATCTCTCTGCACTTAAACTGCTTTATCATGAAGTATCGTTTTAAACTGGTTATGATAATACAATGTTTATTTCAGCACATAACGTCTTTTTATAACTATCACGATTTAAAAGACTGATGACAAAACATAGTCGATATATAAAAACCGATTTCATTCGTACAGTGACATATGGTCGCTTACATCTACGTTATGTGGTTTCATGTGTATAGCTGTCTCAATGTCCGTCATAACGTTTTTTCAATAAAAACCTAAGTACTGAAAAACAAGGAGTGATGTGAGGTGTTCTCAGAGATAATCATATTTTGCTCCATATCTGTAACCCGTAATGACATTTCCAGGTTTATAGGGGCATAACATCATTGTGATTTGTAAGTAACATTTTTTAAGATTATTCTTGATGAATTTATAAATTATTAAGAAACAAAGGTTTCATCTCCATCAGTCAAATTTGACTTTAGCCGGATTTGGTTATTATTTTTAGGTCCATTATGGTCATATAGTTCTTAAACTGTTTCGGTTCTTATACATCATTGGCTTTGAAATATTCGTCTATGAGCGTTCCAGAGGAAGGTAAATCATATTCAACGCTTCGGATGCAATACATTTATAGGTATTGTTTTTTTAGATTCGTATGTATTGTAATGCATGCATTATAGGAGACTTTTACCTTGTAGACGCACTCAGGGCGGCATTTGAGTTCTTGCGATTCCTTAAGTTGTTTAAATTGATTTGTTTATTCAAATTGAATTTACGACATCTGGACATGAGCAGACTGCTGTTACATCTAATATACGACAGTAAAATTCAAATGTTCGAGAAATATTTCGTGTAACCAATTTTTGTTTTCGGTAAATTTCATTTTCATCAAAATCGTCAACATATGAAATAGTTTCTACTTGAACGGTTTAAATTTTATTAACAGTGAATTGAATTCAAATGTTAAGTAATTCATATTTGACCGTTGAATAGAACTACCAAAATCATACCAAAATGTATACTGAGCTGTCAAGTCTTCAACAGCAGGAAGCCAACACTTTTTGGAAAATGTATTTATGTATCAGTATTGCTGTGTTTTCTTTTTTTAAACGACACAACATTAATAATACTGTCAAGTAAAGGTATGTTTTCCTACGTTTGATGTGTTTGAGATTTTAACTTTGCCATTTGATAAAGGACTTTCCGTTTTGAGTTTTCCTTGGAGTTCGGTATTTTTGTTATTTTACTTTTTCCAAGCTTCGTTTACATTTCTATAAAATGTTTTCTATAGCTACATGTAGTACGTTTACCATGCAAATTCAAAATTACCCCGATATTTTTTGTATCTTTGCCTAATGAAATATTGCTCAATACTTCTTACTATGTTAGCCAAAAACTGATTGCAAGGTTTAATTTTTGTTAAATTAGCTAAATAAATTAGAAAAGATAATGTGATAGACTTATAATTTCCCGTCAGATATAATATGTTTAAGATAAAATCGCTAAGATAATCCCTCTTGTAATTTTGTTATTCAATAAAAATGAAGCCCATAACAAGCAAGACACAATTTTATCCTTTTTTTAAATCAAACAGTGAAATCAGCTTTTAGAAACATAAAGAAAATAATAATCGTTTACAAAGTGATTTCAGTGAGCTGCATACAAATTCTTATAAATGTATTTCAGCAAGTTTATACAAATAACAAGCCACTATATGATAGAAAATAAAATATTATTAATGTCGTCATTTGTTTGATATGTTGCTGCCCAAAAATGTTAAAATTATTCGAACACAATCGGAACATGATATGTCGATGCGAACTGAATGACAAATCATTTGTACTTTAAATATTCGTCCTTGGCAATATAATTACGAAATGTATACTGTTTACGTTTAATTTTTTGAAATTCTAATTTAAAAGATGATCTTTAAAGAGTTCATTACGATCATATTTCTAAAAACTGGTTATGATAATGCGACGTTTATTTCATTCAATGACCGATTTTTTTGTATTACATATACGATGATGATTTTAGATACTGATGACAACTTTTCCATTTCATGCGTTTTGAAATAAATGTTGTATTGTTTGGTTTATCTAATGTCCAACATTTTCGTCTATGTAATAACACAATTGAGTGATAACAGACAAATTACAAAACTAAAAGTTAAATAATCAAAGAAGTTGTATTGTATGATATTATGTAATTTTCACCTTATGCAAAAGATGTGTTGCAATTTCTAGTCATCACTTAATATTAAAATAAGAAGATGTGACATGATTGTGAATGAGACAACTGTCCACAAAAGTTTAAATGAAGTGGATGTAAGCAATTATAGGGAAAATGTTCATATTTTGAATCCTACTGGAAGGAAGTACAACAAATTCTCGAGAAATTAAACATTGGAAGGCATGTTATTTATCTGCAAAGTATAGTTTTGGGATATGAAGTATATGATAAAGAGTATTATGAACTTAATTTACTTTTAACTATAACTAGTTACACTATATATAAAGTATACTATTATCAGACAAAAAAAAAATGAAAATATACAACCACTCAAAATATTTAAAACAAGAAACGTTTTAGTATACAAGATTTGCAGACTATTAAAGAATACAAGCAATTTAATGAACTGAGTATCTGATTTAAAAATAAAAATATGAAGACAGCTGAGTGAACTTGATTTTATTAATTTGATTCTGGTAAAAACTTCACTCAAATATAGATAGTATTACTGTAATTTTCTACATACATGTCTATCTGTTTATATATGTTCCGGACCATATGAGTATTTGGACCATACGCGTATATACTGATATGGTTCGACCATATGCGTATGGTCCGGGTAATTGACACGTGTTGAGAAGGTGTCGCATAAATTAAGAGTTTCTAAAAATGAAATTTTGGCTTATTCAGTCCTATTTACACGATTAACTTAATAGAGTGAATATTACTTACAAGTAAGAATTAGGTAACAGAGAAAGTTCAAAAAACTGACCATTCCTGGGAAATAATGGAGCGATGGCTCGTAGTTCCGCAGACCATTATTTCCCAGGAATGGACAGTTTTTTTGAACTTTCGCTAACTTAAAATACACCTTAAATATTAAAAACGAATCTTCAGATTATAACATTTTAAAGAATTTAATTTAATTTTGTAATGTTTTTTTTTTTTCATTTTCCCTGTGTTGTACCCAATAATCCACAGGCAAAATTTAAGATCAAGCGGACCATCTACTCACATAAAGAAGTATTTATGAACAGTAGAATGATGACTATAAAAAGATCTTGAATAAAGTTCATTTAGGTTTATGTTTAAAGTCATTGAATACGCACGTCTGTCTTGTAGTAGGATTGAAAGAATATTTATTTGTGTCTTTAAGTGATTTAAATTTCGGGAGAGTAAAAAAAACCCTAGTATTTATGCATATATGTTAATGGATTATATGTGTTTTTCGTTTGATAATTATCGGGTGTAGAATCGTCTGAGAAAAGTGAAATGGTACAACTAGAAATAATTTCCAGGTATGTAACACTCTAGTATAAGTTATTTAACTGATAACGGTGTGCTCAATTTAAAGTCATATCGATAACAAAATGTGATTCTATATTTCAAACCATTTTATTCGATGAAATAAAATGAAACAAGAAAACAGTATTTCATGCACAACGTAACATTTTGTCGTTCCCTTTGCTAATAACAACGAAAAAAACTTGTATGCATATTTTTTAAATAGCAGTACAAGCAAACTAAAGGTATGTTTCATTCTTCCCTATTATTAGAAAGGAAGTGAAAAAAGTTTTAGAAACAAAAATTCGCATGACCAAACACATTTCTGGATTTCGTTTTGTATGTATTTAACTTAAGTGGACAACAGTCTACCTATTAATTTCATTTAAACATTTATTTCAAGATTAACGCCGTTTATTTGCACTGCCGATATAACTTTAATATTTGCCACTGGACATATAACAACAGTGAATGCATTCGATTATGTTACGCGTTTCTGTAGAAAATTGATTAAAACCTCCGCCCAATATTAACACAAAATATATTTAAATTATAACAACGAACAATCAAATAAAATACCGAATACGCCTTTTGACCATTTCAGTTTCTTGGACTTTTTATTCTATTAAACCACAATATTATTATAGAAACAATCCGAGTAATTTTTGTGTTTTTAATTTATATATATACAAAATAAAACCATTTTGCTGTACAAAATCAAACTATTTCAAGGAAATGATATCTTAAACGGTAAAAGTAAAATCAAATCTGTGAAATCTTTGAAATATATTTTCTCTTACTTTCATTATTGAATAATGTTAATGTGTTCAATATTACAATAGAATTCACTGACTGACACACAGTTAACACATTTGATATTTTGCAGATGCACAGAAGAGGAATCGGACTCAATGGAACATATTCGTTCTTACCCATTTGGATACTATCCGTGACAAAAATTCAGCCAAGATTGGCATCGGAAAACAAATTGGGGATTACATTGTTGAATTTTAGTGAATACGATACTTTAATTTACAAGATGGAATTACGACTCGCAGATAAAAGCTGTTTGTTAATAATGAGATATTTTATATCATTTTATTACTACGATCCCAATTTTTAAAAAATCCAGTATCAGTCGTTTTAGTAAGATTTCATCTTCATTCAATATCACGTTACGTCCTCTAGAATTATTCCCATGGGTGAACACTTTTTTTTTTTTTTTTGAAATATCCAATGGGCAAAACGTCCGGATGAATGAAGACGAACAATAGAAAATAACTCTTCATTCCTGAAAAAAAATGGAGAGTTTGAACAAAAGATGTTCGTCACAGGTGTATTTTAAAGTAAAATAATTTTATTATGGTCATTATCGATTTGTCCATACGACACGCAATATGTCGACTTTGGAAAATTATTTCAAGAATTGTTTTTAGTAAATTTGTTCATGTGTTCTTTCACCCTTTCATACGATCTTACAATGACAGTAAGATCGTATGAATAGGAGCAAGAACACATCAATTTAATGAAAATAAGTAAAAATAAGAAGAAATTTTTGTTTCTGAAATGATAATTTAAACACTAAGAAAACAGAAAAAAAATCCATGACCCAAACGCATGTGGTTTCATTAACGGACGAATATCGGCAGTATGATGGCGATTTGAATTGACTCTTAGCGAATTCAAGATATCAGATACACCACGATTTAGAAAATATGTAAATGATAAAAGAATTCAGATAGTAACTTGTGCCGTTTTTTTGTTTAAAAAATGAGCTGTGTGTATCTGCAAAGAAAGATAAAATTATTCGAAAAATACCCATATGGTAAAAATACTCGTATGGTCCGGCCCGTTATTAACCAAACGAGTATAATACTTATCAGGCCCAGCCATACGCGTATGGTCGGACCATATGAGTATATGCATATTGTCATGACCATTCGCGTATGGTCCAAATACTCATATGGTCGGGAACATATATATATATATATATGAACAAGTCTAAATTGAAAACAACGTTCAAACCTATGATTGCGTTGGATAAAACCGCAATTTTATACGTGTGCATGCAAAACAAATTTCTTGTTAGAGGGTCTAAATACAGCACAAACAACATTTTCCAAACAACCAAAAAAGTTAAACGGTTTTTTAACAAAACGCATTTGATTAACAGGTCTAACAACAAATGTTCTTAAACCCTGCTGACTGCCATTGGCGATTGCCAAATAAACGGATCCCAAGGTGTAATAAATGGATCTTAACTATAAATTTAATACCAAACAGAAAACAATAAACTTGCGGCAAAGATGGTATACCGCAAACAAGGTGCAAAGATTTTTTGTACACCATATCCGGATTTCGACAATTAATGTCTCTTCAGTGATGTTAGAAATCGAAACGGTTATTGGAAGGCCACATAATTTACCTCAATTTAGGATAGACTCTTAAATTTTGAGGAGTCAAAAAGGATGAACGGATCATATAAACCCGAAGGCAAATATAATACAAGCCCAAACGAAAAATATAATAGCAATATTTCGCTAGACAAACTAGCTTCATCAAGCGTGCATCTATCCAGGTGAAATCGGTTGTAGAAAAGAAACTTTTGCAGCTCACTGTACATAAATTTAGCTGTCTTGTAAAGAATTCAAAATTTGGATGAAGTTCAAGATTATTTACAAAACTGGTGGTTAAAGTTTGCAACGTCCATTTGCCAATATCACAGGATAAAAAGGACGATGATGTGTACTAAATTATTCTTTATTTTTCATGTATCTTTTCCCTTCTTTTTCATTCAGGCCATCAGGTTCTAAAGTGTGGATCTGGTGGATCCAAAAGTTTTCTTTTCTCCTTCTCGCCGTGGTGTCCCACTCGGTGTTGACTTCTATGATTTGGAAAGCAACATTATCAAAAGGATGTTTCTTTGAGCGAAGATGTCTTGTGAAAGGACAGTTTTTGTTGGTTTTGTGCCAATTTAAAAAAAAGTATTTTCCTCACCACCAGTCATGGCCTTTAGAAGACCTAAAAACATTCATGACAAAGCAACCTACTCCACCTAACGGTTGCTACAAACAATGTGGCAGACGGAATTGCTTATGTTGTAAAGCTACCAATACAAGCAGTTCTTTCATCGGCTCCGTTACAAAACAAAGTTATACCGTCTACTCAAATTCCAATTGTAAAACGGAGAACTCAATTTATGTAATGACATGTAATACTTGTGGCATTCAGTATGTGGGAGAAACAATGGATAAATTTAATATTCGGCTTGATAACTATCGTTCATGGTACAAAACCAACTAAAACTGTTCTCTCACAAGACATCTTCGCTCAAATATACATCCTTTTGATAATGTTACTTTCCAAATCATTGCGTTTATTTTTTATCGGGTTGTAAATATTTTAAACATTCTAATATTTACATACTCAATAGTGTGTTAAAATTACATTGTAAGCCAATTTATAATTTATTGTGTAATTGAATTAATCTGTGTACTGATTAATCCACACTCAAATAGATTCGTATGTAATGTGTTGCTATTTATAGGCACTTATATATATATGTATAGTGTTTATTAATTTTTGGTTAGCGCTTTGACTGTATTTTTATACAACAGTAGTTTTATTCTTGTTGTGTTATCATTTGTATTATATTATGTGTCCCTTTTTGTTGTTGTCAACTAACCATTTATGAGAAATTTAACATGGCAAGAACATTTAGTAAATGAAAATGACCTTTAACTGAATGATCTGATAAAATAGCATCCGATTTCACTGTAGATATATTTTGTAAAACACATATGAATTTCAAACAAACATTCACAACAGAATAGAATAACGACATATCATTAATCCTCCCAAAACAAATATTTTGGAAAACTTCCTTGGCTAATATATTTTTATAATTTTTTAACCTCAACACTTTTGTTGAGATCGGTATTCCAGTGGGTACTAGTTTGGCATCATTACTGGCCGCCTTGTTGTTGTATTCATTTGAGGCAGAACTCATTCTCAAAGACAAAGAGAAAAAGTGTCTTGCAATTCTTTCATTTCCCTTTAAGTTATAATGATAATGTTCTGTATCTCAATAACCAACACTTCAATGGGTGCTTACATCTCAGATCTCTCAGTGATCTTGTGATTAGGGATACTACTGAAAGAAGTAGGTCTACTTCATATCATGATCTTTTCTTCGGTGTTGAACCAAACGGACGACTCTAGACAAGAGGCTGTGAAAACGTGAATACTTATACTATCCAACTGTCAACTTCCTATTTTAAAGAAGTAACATACTCTCTGCTTCAACTTAGGCATTTATTTATCTTTGTTGATGCGTAACGCACATGCATGTTGACACTTTACGGACTTCATTTATAGTAATGAGCTCCATGCACAAAAAATGCTCCAACAGAGTTATGAGATAGACGAGACTTGGGAACTTAAGTTTCTGATCAATTTCTAAATCTATCTTCGGAGAATGTAAAAGTGATAAGCTATGAATCATGTCCCTAGTGTGTTTGTTTCATTTTCAAAAATCAGTATCTAGCATGTGTAAGATATGCCCAGTATCATATCGTTAAATAATTATTAAAGTTAAAAAAAAAATTGAATTGTTTGTAACTACTAAGTTAATGAAACTCCCCGCAGGTTTATCAGCTCAAACATAGAAAATAAAAATAGCACTTCTATTTATGGTGCGTATGAAGCGTTTTTTTCTAGATTTTCCTCAACAAGGAACACTTAAACTAAACTAAACAAATGCAACGGTAGGGAGGTATAATGATTTAGATACGTGATTAGCATTTTTAAAGTTCATACGACTCCTTAAATTTGTGCTTATTAACTTTATCTGTCTTCTTTAGTGATTTATAAGATTTGAATATTTTTTTATTTCCAAACCCCTCCAGACCCCCTTTCCGAAAGAAAAACGTATTGTTGTTTGTTGTTTGTTCTTTTGTTAAATTTGGCAATGATGTTTTCTTTTTAATATTTTTCTACTGCACTTTCCTCCTAACGAATTACACCTCGAAATTTTCAATGCGCAACCTTTTTTCTTTATTTCTCTTGCGGTATTGTGAATGCGAGAAAACGATAAGGTCTTAAACTACTGTGTGTATTTATTCTGAAATTTCAAATAAAGTCTTACATGCATCTAAATTCGTTCTCTAATATTAGAATTATCACATACCGACTGAATACATGCATGTTCATTAAAAGTCAAAATATTTATCGTTGCAATTTTAACTGTAAGAACATGAACCTTCCAGCACATCAGATAAAGGTAACATTACAAGGCTTCATTCATAAATTATTCAATTGAAGCTCCCAGTTTGTACTTGATAAAGTCCTTACAAATAGTATACTGTTGACATTTTTTTTTTTAAATTATTTGAAATATAAGCTAAGTCTGCTGTGAACTGGTCATTAAAAGAATGTTATAAAAATATTTCTAATGACAGAATTAACACGTTTTACGTATACGATAACAATACAAAGCCGGTCTATATCAAATATAATCGATGTAAATTGTCCATTTCAGTCGTTCAGAAAAAAATAATACTAGACTTGTTACATGCACTTGCAATTTTTGATTTGATACAAATAGAATAATATACAATAAGGTAAATAATGCAAATAGTTGTATACCGCTGTTCAAAAGTCCTAAATCGATTGAGAGAAAACGAATCAAGGTTCCAAACTAAAACCGAGGGAAGCACATCATCTATAAGAGGAAAACAACGGAACAGAAACACTGAAGTGCAACAAAAACAAACGCCAACATTCATAGAAACGGACTATTTGATAATAACTGTCATATTTATGACTGGGTACAGGACATTTTAAGAAAGATGGTGGGTTGAACCTGGTTGTATGGCTAGCCAAACCTCCCGCTAATATGGCAATGTTAAAAACTATCGCTAAAATGACAACACTACGTGACAGGAACACAGTACATTCAAACGCAAGAACACTCAGCACAGGGAAAAGCATAAATAAATAATATAATAGTACATTTCAGCATGTAAACCGTAAAATAACGACGGACATCTTCATTTAACGACAGCAACAGTGACGTTTTTTTGTGACGTATATAATTGTGAAATTCATACAATCATATGAAACAAAATCCAAAAAGTTACAATTATTTTCACAATACTAGTCCAAATAATTATGATGATTATGACGGTTTTGAAAGGCTATTTTAATTTAATGCTGTGAGGACATTATCATATGGACTTAAGCAATACTTTATCCACGGAAAATGGAAATTAACTCGAATATAATGACAAATAAGACATATGTGAAATGTACCGAAAATACAGAATTTAAACCACAAACGACAAGACATAACACAATATCCAACCTAACCCACTAAAGAAACATAACTAAATACATGAATGTTGGATGTATAAATACCGCGACACCTCGTATAGCAATGCAAATTCTCACTCGACAAAATAGTCATAATAGGGAATAGGTCACATTCTGCACTTAGCATACCGACGACAGAGATGTTAAAACGAATGCACACTAACTTTTTGAAGGTGTTTTAACAATTACAACCACTATGTTGTCTGGCTTGGTAGAGGAATAATACAGACATTGAAATCTTAAAACTACAACTAGTTCACATTCAGTGGAATATTACAGCAGAAAGGCAATATAGCTACTACATCAAAAAATAATTTAATTTAATAAAATTTGTAGTGTTTTCTTAAATAATGTAAATGGTAAATCACCAACTCCCTTCTTTTAAACAACTTACACATAACAAACTGCATAAACACTTAGAAAAGCGTACACAAAAATCGATATAAGGATAATTGATGAGTTCACAGTGAGAAAATTGAAATAATCTCTTATGTCATCAGTTTGTATCTCAACCGTTACCATTTTCTATATAAGTTATGATATGAATCAAGCAAACTAGACTATATTATTTTTCTTTCATTTCTTATTTAATAGGATAGCTGTGATAAAGATAATGATCAAACTTCTTATTCGCTGTTTAAAACTATGTTCTCGTAAAATACGTATGTTAACTGTGGATTTGACGGTAACGTACGAGAAGACAATGTAAATTAAAAATAGCAAATCTTCATGTTGAGAATTAAAAGAATGAAACACATTTTTCTAGAGGTTATTTAAGAAATATTTTATGCAAGCTGTAGATTTATTTGAAATTTTTAGCTTGATCTAATAGTGGGTAAAATAGAACAGCCACACACACGGCATACCCACCCCCGCTTCAGTTTTGTTTTAAATTACCCTATTTGTCCTTGTATTCGTTAATCTTATATCTCGCTAACGCTTAGGATTAAATACGAATATCACGGCCCAGGCCATGTGTACATTTCAAACAAATATATGGCTTCTATGACTTATTTCTTAATTTTCATTTGCAGATTTTTATTTCATTCATTTGTTTGTTTGTTTGTTTTTTTTTTGGGGGTTATCTACTAGTATCATTAATACCATGAACGTATGGTTAAATGTTTTCTTTTACTTCTTTTTACTGTACGTTATTGTGTGTACCTTTTTATAAAATCAGATGTCGATTTGATTACCAATTAGACAATATCCAGTAGACTACATGTAAGCAATCACAGGTCAACGTACAACCTTCAACAATGAGAAAAACTAATATCACGAAGCAAATCATTGGTTGGGATTTTAAATGGGGATGTTCAACATACTTAATTGTGAAATTTGACAATACTTGTTTAAAAGGTCATGTACATTTTACTTGAATAGAACATTTCATTTTATCGACAAATTTCACCATTCGTTCAAATTATTAATACTTTTTCCTTTGGATAGAGTTACCATTTTAGATTTAAAATTTGAGATCAATTACTCTTATGCTTCATAAGGGTGAATCAATCATTGTCAAAGGAGCAATTTTAGATTAACACGTTCAGGATAATGTTTCTTTAAATATGTTAAACAACGTGTCTATTCAAGAGCCATAAGAAGGTTAACACGTTAGACTAAACACATAAAAAGTGTTTTCAACACATTTTTTTAAAATATTTAACAGAAAGAATAACTGCAATCAAATACCAATTGCGTTCATAAAGGTAGAATTTTTGAATATTCTATACCATGCTTATCCTCTAATTTTTTGTCCTAATGGCACTATAATGCAATAACAGAGTGTAATAATTCGGCAAATAGAATGATTCTTTTGGTTTTTCTGTCGATTAAATTTTCAACGTAGTCATTTGTATATGACATAGTTCTACTTATACAGTTTCTGTCCCATTGAACGTGATTTAGAATCACTATGAAATACCTAGAGACATATGAAAACATAGGTGGGTATAAATTTCAAGTTTTATACTGAATTTGTAGACCGTAAACTATAGAAAACCAGTAATTTGAGGAATGATGCATCCGTGTATTTGATGACACAAAAGTCGGTATTTGCTTGTTGTTATATGTTATATATATTTGATGGTGATTAAATCAGCTGTGTAATATTCATTGAAAGGAATGTTATATTCAGTTTTGTGGACATTTAGTGTGATTATATCAGAAGGAATCGTCCATTCTGTGTTTTTTTCTGCTCCTTTGCGCAATAGTATCATTTACTTGAGCTGATAAGCTCATCTTGAACCGGTAGTCACTGCTTTATATTAATCTGCGTTTATGAGCTTAAAACAATCAGCTTGATACACTGACATTTACGAGATAACATAGAAAATATATTTAATAATAGTACGAAAGCACATGTATTTGTTTTGGTAAAACACATGTGTTTGTTTACATCAACACATGTTTTTAGAATACCTGTAATGTTTACAATGTATTCCATTGGATGAAATTCGTCGCATTGCGAATTTAAAACAGGTATTCTATGTATCGTATGATTTTGGCTCGTGTTTCTCGTGCTTGCTGTTTGATATAAATTAAATGTAATTTATAATGTTATTATTCGAAGTTCTGCCTTACGCTGAGTAGCATACTCCGTACTACTGCCTTGCCTGTATTAACCATGACAGACCACCGTTCCGAAGACGAAGACGAATTACTACTACACGAGTCTACAACTCCTTTAGTTCTTAACAGAGAAGCTGCATTTCCTAGTTTGCCTGTACCAGTACCGTCGACAGCAACCCAGCAAATAGCGCCAAAGCAAACAGCACTTTTCAACTGTTTACGTCTTACTTCGATTCTAAAATATCTCCACTGAAGAACGAGTTAGTGTCGGGCAACGACTCCTTAGCCACTAAGTTGAAAAAGGAAGCGTCCGTTAAACTAAAGAGTGAAGGTAATCAAATCCAATTTACTTTCAATTCCGAAGTCCTTGCTGACCTACATAAGCTGCAAAAACGTTTTTCGAAGGAAGATTTTGTTTCTATAAATTTAATTTCTGGACTTATCTTAAAGTTGAACAAAAGAAATAAGCTCATCAGAATAGCCGGTACATTTCCTGCTGGTCGGCCCACAGTTCGTGAGCACAAGAGTGACGAAATAGCATCAGATTCAGATGGCGAGACAAGACTCCGACAAGCTGAAAGTAGAGCTCTCAAAACCATCAAGGAGAAGTCGTACTAAACCTTACGCTAAGCCTTCAACAACTGTTTACAGACCTCCTACTAATACTGCAGATATGCCTCTTCAACAGTACAACCAGCCGCCCTTTCGGAGGAACAGTCGCCGAGAGGCGACTTCCTATGACATGTGTTATGAATGCCACCAATTTGGACACTGGAGGACAAACTGTCCCAATAGAAGCAGAAAGCAATTTACACCAAGGAACAACCCAGCAATATAAGATAAAAGATAAGTATCTTAATTTAGTAGACGAATATTTGTTGCATGGGCACATGCATATACTTTTCGAACATGTTAAGTATTTTGATAAAGTTGATTTTTCCAAATTCGCCTAAGGCGTCAAAGTAGTTTATCTAAAAATGTAGCTTTTTGGGAGCACATTGGAGCAAGCAAATTTATAATTAATACTATAAAATCAGGTTATATGATTCCTTTTGTGAGTTTACCACCTCCTATGAAATTCCGCAATAATAAATCTGCAGTTGATAATACTGATTTTGTAAACGAATCAGTTCTCGAACTTTCGAAAAACGGATGCGTACACGAAGTACCATTCCAGCCTTTTGTAGTAAATCCATTAAGTGTTGCCATTCAAAAGTCCGGGAAAAAGAGATTGGTATTAGATCTATCTGAATTGAATTTATACATTTTGAAAAATAAAATAAAATTTGAAGATTGGAAAGCTGCTCAACAATTTTTAAGAAAGATATATATATACCTAATTAAATATGATTTAAAATCTGGATATTTTCATTTGGACATCTGCAAAGAGCAACATACATATTTAGGGTTCTCTTGGAACGGAAAGTTTTATTGTTTTTCAGTTTTAGCTTTTGGTTTGAGTTCAGCGCTTTACATTTTTACAAAATGTTTACGACCTATGGTTAAATACTGGCGTGAAAACGGTGTAGATATAGTGCTTTATCTAAATGATAATTTAGGTATGTCAGAAGGGTATTTAGAATGTCAAAATATTCGTAAAGTCCTCATTGGAATTAGCTGGATCTTTGATAAATGAACAAAAATCTATCCAGTTGAATGCTTGGAATGGCTCAGATTAATATGGGATTCGATAAGCTTTAGTTTAGCAGTGTCTGAACGTAGATTAAATAATGCAAAAGAATCGCTTGACAATATTTTGAATAAATTTCCCATTATAAGTGCTCGTCAGTTAGCACAATTCACAGGTAGAATTATTTCTATGTCTCCAGTTATGGGCAATGTCACAAGCCTAATGACAAGGCATTTATATTTTGCAATTGAGAACAGAAAATCATGGGATGGTAATTTAGATATTGCTTACATTGAGTGTGTATTAGCAGAGTTGAGATTTTGCTCAGACAGTTTGACAAATCTTAATCAGAAGAATTTTGTGGATGACACCTTACCAAACATAGTGGTGTATTCAGATGCTAGTAATGTAGCCGCAGGTGCTTTTACTGTAGAGTTGAATGAAAAAGTTTTTCATTCCACATGGAGTGAATATGAGAAAAACATGAGTTCGACTTGGCGAGAACTAAGGGCTATTCAATTAGCTTTGTATTCATTTAAATCTGTTTTAAAAAACAGTACTGTCAAATGGCACACCGATAATCAAAACTGTGTAAAAATAATCAATAGAGGTAGCACCAAGATGCATTTACAGTGTTTTGCATATGACATTTTTAAATTTTGTTCGAAGGAAGGAGTCATTGTACATCCAATATGGGTACCTAGATCAGAAAATTGTAGAGCTGATTTTTTGTCTAAAATGATAGATATAGATAACTGGCAAACATCTCCGGAGTTTTTTTAATTCATGGATAATTTATGGGGTCCTTATACTCTTGATAGATTTGACAATTTTGCTAATACAAAATTGAAGCGATTTACTTCAAAATTTTGTAATCACGGGAGTGACGCTATTGAGCTTTTACACAAAATTGGAAAAATGAAAATAATTGGATAGTCCCTCCAATTAATTTAGTTACTAAAAGTATAAATCATGTAGTACTCTGTAAAACCGAAGGTACCCTGATAGTACCAAAATGGCCGTCTTCATCGTTTTGGACTTTATTATTTAGAAGAAACATGAAATTTCGTCATTATGTATAGGAAGTAACTGAATTTTCCAGTGAACAATGCATATTTCTTCAAGGGAACAACAAGAATTCCATTTTTGGCTCTAAGAATTTCAATTTTGATATTTTTTGCTGTTAGGCTAAGAACAAAGTAGATAACTATTTTTTTTTACTGTGATATAGACATGAAACATGTTGACAAGGCTATAGAAATGATAGCGAGGTCTTTTTTAGAAATCTGACAAGGCTATAGTACGGAGCAAGGTCAGTAATGATTATATATTAAACGCATTTGTCATATATTATATACTTTTTTATTTACTATTGTTTGAACTTTTACATTTTTCAGATATTTTCAGCGTTGGTAGGTGGTCATCAGAAATTCTTTCACCACACCAGCCATTACAAAATTTAGCAAAGTGTCTTCCAGAATTTTGTCTACACTCTAGAGCTGAACACACTCGGAAGAAGTACAGGTACGCCTTTAACAATTTTTGTAGATGGTGTAATTCATTTAATCTTAATTCTTTACCAGCATCAGACTATGATGTTTCGTTATACCTGATTCATTTATGTAAAAAAAACACAAATCCGCATCTATAGTTGAAGGAGCTTACTATGCAATTAGTTGGTCACATAAACTAGCTGGATTTGCCGATCCTTGTAATTCTTTTTTATGTACATTAAAGAAGGAGTTCATAGGTCAATTGGGCATTACATTGTAAATAAGAAAGAGCCTATTACACCTGAAATTCTGTACCTGATTGTACAATAATACGGTAACAAATTCAGTACTTTAAATCATAGAAGAATCGCCTGTATGTGTCTTACAAGTTATGCAGTTATGTAGTTTTAAGATTTTCCGAACTTGTTAATTTGAAAAGATCAGATATACAGTTTTATCCTACTTATATGTCTATATTTATCGAAAAAAGTAAGACTGACAAACACAGAGAAGGTAGTAGAGTATTGATTTCGAAGTCTAGTTCTATAACATGTCCGGTATCTATGTTACACACATAATTATCATAAGCTAACATAGCAATCGATTCTAACGAATTAATTTATAGAGCAGTAACTTTTCGTAAGAAAACAAACACTTATTTGTTAAGAGGAATTACTCCTCTATCTTATATAAGGGCTAGAGAGTTGTTGTTAGACGCTCTTGGATCTTTAGGTGTAGAAAAATCTAATTTTGGTTTACACAGTTTGAGAGCAGGTGGTGCGACGGCTGCAGCCGCTGCTGGTATAAATGACAGGTTATTCAAGAAACATGGAAGATGGGCATCTGAAACTGCAAAAGATGGGTATGTTCAGGAAAACATATCAGAAAAATTAACAGTTTCTGAAAACCTTGGCATATGAACTCCCCACACACACACACTTTTCTTTCTTTGTTACTTTTGAAAGTATGCTACCCTCACAAGGAGAGCTAATTTCTGATACATGTGTTGAGTTTTATTGCATAAATAATTTATGTTCGTTTAAGTCTGGCGAATTAGAACATAAATATATTTGATAATAGTACGGAAGCACATGCATCTGTTTTGGTAAAACACGTGTGTTTGTTTACATCAACACATGTTTTTAGAATACCTGTAATGTTTATAATGTATTCCATTGGATGAAATTCGTCGCATTGCGAATTTAAAACAGGTATTCTATATATCGTATGATTTTGGCTCGTGCTTCTCGTGCTTGCTGTTTGATATAAATTAAATGTAATTTATAATGTTATTATTCGAAGTTCTGCCTTACGCTGAGTAGCATACTCCGTACTACTGCTTTGTCTGTATTAAGCCCCACCCACCATCATCATGATCATCTATTGTTTTTATGTGGAAAGTAATGTTTTACTTTTTAATGATTTATTTAAGTTGTTTTCTTGTTTTGTAGATTGGTGTATATTTGTATGTATTAATGGATGGCTGACTGTGATCGAGCCTGTATGACTGTTTTTATACCTTATTAATAACGACTGAGAATAAGCCGTAGTGTGCTTAAAATGAACTTTGAAACGAACTGTTTGATTCATATTATATATTGGTTAATACAAAGTATGCTACCCTCACAAGGAGAGCTCAGTTCTGATACACGTGTTGAGTTTTATTGCATAAATAATTTATGTTCGTTTAAGTCTTGCGAATTAGAACATAATAAGAAATATATACTAATAATAAGGAGAATATATGCAATACTGACGTAAACATGTTATTTTTACAATGTAGAATATAGAAATGGTGAACAGAAGCCTTAATAAACTAATATCATGTCACAACTGACATATCTGATAAACCACATTTGTAGATAACAATACTGAACAGTAATATGAGGCAAAACAATGCTGGTCAGGAATGTGGCAGTTGCTTTTCACTCGTTCCATTGGTTGAAAACGTTTGATTTTTATGGTTAACCCATTCCCAGATTAACCTTGGAGTTCAGTATTTTCAATTTTTTTCTAGACAAAGAATGCAGATGCCTAATTATCATTACCGCTTTAGATAATTATACCTGACAAGCTTTTACTATTTACGTAATAACTTGGTATTATTATTTAAAATATAGAATTACTATCAGGACTTGAACTGCTTTATCTTTAAGTCTTGTTTTAAACTGGTTATGATAATACAATGTTATTTTCATTAAATAACGTCCTTTAATAACATTCACGATTTAAAAGACTGATGACCAAACATAGTCAATTGAAATATTACTTTTCGAGGGTGACCAAATATTCATATCTCCCTAAACCAAAGGAAATCAATGTTTTCTTCCATGGCCTTAACTTCGTATAACTTCATGAATGTAAAATATTCTTTTCTAGGCATTTTTTTCATGTTCGCTTTAGTGACTAAACACGAAATACACAGTGATAATCAGTACCAATCAAAAGTTAACCATTTATTCTATGACTAAATCAATTTTTTTTCTCATATTTTTTTACATCTGAAATAGTTTTGAGCACAATACTGACAATACTATTGCTATTTAAAAAAAATATGTTTGAAACGTTATGATCATTAACCATGCGTAAACGTCGCACGAGGTAGTCCCGATAATAAATAATCGGAAAATTGTTTGCAATATATTAATTTTCACCAACGTCGGGGATAAAAAATAACAGCTAAGACATTCCCTGTTGTAATTTTGTGTTTTAAAAAAATGAACAAGCACAACTGGTTTATTTTTCCTGATATATACAGTGAAATCTGCTTTAATAAACATGAAGAATATACTAAGTGTTTACAAAGTGATTTCAGTGAGCTGCATACAAATTCTTATACATCAATGTCGGCATTTTTATACACATAACAAGACACCTATATGATATAAAATGACATATTATTGCTTCAGCATTTGTTTGTTATGTTGCTGCTAAAAAATGATAAAAAATCATTCGAACACAATGTGAACATAATTTGTAGATGTCAACTGAATGACAAATCATTTGTAATTTGATTGTAATTTGAATATCCGTCCTTGGCAATATGATTACGAAATGTAAACTCTTTACGTTTTATTATATGAAAAAATAAATTAAAGGATGCAATTCAAAGTTTTCATAAGGATTATGTTTCTAAAAACTGGTTATGATAATACGTTGTATTATTATCTGACCTAATTTATTTGTATTACATATACGATCACGATTTAAGATACTGATGCCAAATAAGAAAGTCGATTAAATCTTAAATTTTGTGCGTTTTGAGTTAAAAGTTTTTTTTTTATATCTAATGTCGTTTTTGTCGATGCGATTGCACATTTCATTGACCACAGACTCATTATTAAACTAAAATGAATAATTAGAGAAATGTTATTAAATAATATGATTTGATTTTCACCTTATTCAAATGATTTGTTGTAATTTGCAATCATCATGAAAGGTATTATATATTTTCATTGATATTTTCATTAAAATATATCTTATCTCCTAAAAGTTGTGCTTCTGTACATTTTTATATTGTTTACTCTAATAATGGGAGTGAGTTCTTAAACTTCGCAAAGTGGTTAACTTTTGTCTTATCGTAGTTTTTTTATCATTTAAGAATTCAAATGTTTTATCATGATCATAGCTAGATAGTATGATTAACGGAATTTTAACTTTCATGACGAAATAACATCTTTTCATATAAGACATCTTTTGTCAAAATATGTTTTGGAGTAACCTTGACTATATAAATATTAATGATAAAACATTAAATAAGAATATTTTGGCAGGTTAAGCCTTTTTGCATTCAATGCAAATATCTAAGGATGAACAAAATAAACAGAATACATAATTCAAAATTTTAAATATTGGTATCTGACAGACTAATATATTTAACATTTTGTGAACTTCTGAAAAATTATGTTCTAGATTTATTGAAAATTTTCATCATCAAACTCCAGTGGCCAAATCGTTGACCTTATTCTACCTCATTCATTCCAAATTTTTGTATCAGAGCGTGGACACAGTTACTATTAAAATTACCAAATAGTGTAAACAATGCTTTTTAAGCAATAATAATACATGAAAGCAATGACGGATTAATGAAATATAGTAAAATTGAAAATTGAATCAGATAAAAACAATATTATTTTTTTTAAAGTAAACGAAGTTTCAAATGTCCTATAGGATGCACCAGGCGAAATTAACGTTTGAAATATAGTTGTTTTTTATTACTCGCATATTTCTATTTCAGATAATTTCTAATACTAAAAAGTCAAATGTCATTTATTTAGGACAAAACTGTCTACAAAAAATGAAATGTCTTATTATTACAAGAATAAATGCAGTCTAATCACTTTCGCAGAAAAGGGTTGTCTATTTTTGTTTTTCCTTAAATTTTATTTTAACCGAAATCATTTACATATAAAATAGGTTCTACTTGAGCAGTTGTTGTCCAACCAAAAGTGTTAAAAATAACAATAAGATATAAAAAGCGAATTTAATTTTACCTTGTAAGAAACTTAGAAAATTCTTTATTGTTGATAAAAATCCCATGATTGCGTTTAAACATTTTAATAGACTGGCATCTGTTTATATTTTGTATGGGATACCTTCTTCTATAGATGATGTGGCTAATATTTTTAAATAAAAATCACCTGTAGCTCTTATTTCCTATTTTAGATGGCCTACTGTCATGCTGACATTTGTTTATCCTACATCCACCTATAAATATAACAAGTAAAATACTATTTCGTTTCGTTTGTTATATGATGTAAGGTGCTTCAATGCTAAAAAATGTTCTTTAATGATCACCAGTCATTCAGCTTTTATTTGATACCAAAAATTAACACAATATTCTACATAGTTTGAAAGTTGCACCCAGGCGTAAGAACTATTTTGTGTTAAATATGTACTACTTTCTGGTATCTGCATTCTTGCCGGGGCAGGATTAGTGGTGTTACACCATATCAATATATAGCTTTTAAGCATTGCGAACAATTCAACTTGTGGCTGGAAATACAAATACTTTTTAGTAAAAACATATAATGAACTTATATATATATATATGTTATATTTAACTTTGCCATAAAAGCGGGAGGTTTGGCATGCCACAAAAGCAGGTTCAACCCACCATTTTTTTCTTAAAATGTCCTGTACCAAGTCAGGAAAATGGCCATTGTTATATTTTAGTTCGTTTCTTTGTGTGTTACATTTTAATGTTGTGTTTTTGTTGTGTCGTTGTTCTATTCTTATATTTGATGCGTTTCCCTCAGTTTTAGTTTGTAACCCGGATTTGTTTTTCGATTTATGAGTTTCGAACAGCGGTATACTACTGTTGCCTTTATTCATATTTGATTATTGTTTGTAAATAAACAATTTAAACGAACACTCCGCAATATAAACAGTAGTTGAAATCTTGCATACTTTGTTAATGAAGATATTTCCTCTATTCGTCAAAATCATTGACATGACTAATATTTATCAGCTAACTCTACTTTAATTTCCATTTTGTATTCTATCAAACCCTATAAAGATGACGTGACAATGATCCTCGTGTTTGAGCAGAGATTAGTATATCATACTTCTGATTATAGTGTCCACTCCCTGGATTTCTTTGTAAATCTTTCTTGCATTAACTATTACCTATTGTGTCTGTTTGTTTTGTTCACGCATCGTTGTCAATATAATGGAATTGATGCGACTGTCATACAAGTGAGAGGTTTAGCTAGCTATAAAACCAGGTTCAATCCACCATTTTCTACATAAGAAAATGCCTGTACCAAGTCAGGAATATGACAGTTGTTATCCATTCGTTTGATGTGTTTGAACTTTTGATTTTGCCATTTGATTGGGGACTTTCCTTTTTGAATTTTCCTCGGAGTTCAGTATTTTTGTGATTTTACTTTTTTGATCAATCTAACTATTAATATTTTAGAACTTTTTTATTATATGTAGTACGCACAAAAGCATGTCTTGTTTATTTTTAACAGTCATTAAATAATCAACATCAGAATGATTCTAAAACTGAATAAGATAGAGATATGTTTTTATCGTCAAGGGTTGTCGTAAATTAAAGAGACATTTAACATGTTTAACCCCAAACATATCATACCCACACACTTTTCTTTGGGATAAGCTACGGAAAGGTGTCGGATTTAAAATATTAGTCCACAACATAAGAACAAATTGTGTAAAATTATAGTCCTGTCGTGTTTAAACTATTTAATCGTTAAACATTATATTGCCAAAAGTCATTTAAAGGATATTATAACATTGCTTATAATCTATACTTGTATTCACACGAATTTGTAATGTCATCTTGATTTTAAGATGTCAAACAATTTCACTATCACAATACATAATTTAATTTTAATAACTTTGAAAATTAACTTCTGAATCAATAAAATCATATGATTTGAAAAGCTGAAGTCGAAAATCTGTTTTGTCATACCTATGTGTAGGTGTTGCAATAGTATTCAGGGGCCAGTTGTTCAATTTGTCTTTAACTTAATTTAGCATTGAATGTAACGTGTTGTTAAATACTCTAACTTACCGCATTGTTAAAATGATGTTGTTCAACTTGGTTTAACGTCATCGTTAGTTAACGATGACGTTAAATATTTCAACCACTTGTTAAATATTTTACTAAAGTTAAGAGATTATTTTTTTCACCTATAATGCATTTGGTTGTTAATATTCATTCCAACATGGCTGAAATGTCTTTTACTAAAAAAACAAAAGGGACATTATTTAGCAGATTTATTGTTTCTTAATGATTTTATAGTCTAGTATTTAATTGACATTCCTCTATATTAAACTATACTGCATGATTAGTAAGTTATTTTAATTCATTTGATCAATTATTTATGTCGTCTGCATTCACATATTTACGTCCTAAATATTAACCTTGAAAAACGCGAAGCATGCTTATGAACATATTGGGGTTTGAACCTCCTTACCTCATGACACACTGACTCCTAACGATGGTTGAATTTAAATATTGTAAATTGATAATGTTGTAATGATGGCTTGGGAAAATACATGTTGAGTTAAAATTTTCCTTCATCCATGGATGAGCCTGATTGCTGTTATTTCCGTTTAATTGAAGCCGACAGATAGTCCGAGATTACTCTGACGTCCAACGACTGCTTTGTCAGACAAGCTTGGGCCGTGGGACGTCAGAGCTCAGCCCATTTGAAAAAAGTGGATATTTGCCCGTCCAAAATGGATGTGCCGCATCGTTGCTTCTGGAGCCGACTGAAGGCCTTTAATCCATATAAATCGAGTCTCAATTTGTTCATTTTTCATGAATCTCTTCATTTATAAAAGTTTCATCTACCTGCCACCCTTTATTTTCTCATATTTGGAAAGTTTTTTCAGTGACTGATCGCCACGATATAGCACAATAGTGTTGAAAGTGGCGTAAAATACCAATCAATCAATCAATCAAAACTGATAGCTTTACTAGAAAATTATTTTATATGGTGCAATACTGCCTTATTATTGGAAAGAAGTTTGTTTTCTTATATAGTTACATAAATGCTACTACTAATCTTATTCTGCTTTGCATTAGTGCTTATGGTTTGTTTGGCCAAGTCAATGAAAATAAAGAAAGAATGGCTAAACAAAAAACCTCTAAAAGGTGTCAGTAAGAAACAAAAGACACACACGACCTCCATTCATTTGTAACAACAACCTTATAATATTTTCTAGTTGACAATCAGCAGTGGAAAGTGCCACAAACTCCCATGACCTGTTTAATACCCCTCCAAGCCTCCCATTTTCCTGACCTGGATCTGATGCAAATCATCAGTCATTACCACTTCTACCAGTTGATAATATTTAGGTACCAGCAGCAACATTACTTCAGCTGAGGTCTCTACCGACAAAGAAAGCAATTAATCCAAAGAAGAGAAAAGCAACTGATGATGATGTTTATAAGATAGTAGGTAAAATTACATAATTGCATTTATTTTAGAAATGATTTAGAATAGTTTAGGAACCGTTGATATATCTTTGTCTAATAGAGAATGACTCGGTGGTAGGTTCAGGACTTTCGAAAGGGGTCTGCCGACCTCTATAAACAGGGAAGCAGTCAAAACTAGGAAAATGTAAAGGTAAAAATCAATTATCACCAATAAGAGAAATGAACCTTACCCCCTTTTGGATCCCTCACCGATTGGTTCGTATAGGCAATGCTATGAAATTGTGAGACATTCGATCTTAAAGTTAGACTAAATCTACATTTAATTTTTAAATGTTGTCATTTTTATCTTTTTTCCAATATAAATTAATAGTATTCCAGTCTCTGGGCAACGCATAAGTCCAAAAGGTCATACAATATATCTGCAACTCTCCATTTCATGCAATACTTCTGTAAATGACAAAAGAATTGTAAGGTATACAGACACATTATGTAAAGATATGTTATTTCAGATACTGTATTTGAAGGAAGAAATGGAAAAACAGACAAAAGAGATGAGGAAATTGTTAATTTGGATATCTTTTATTTAGAAAAATATACCCTTTCAGAAGTGTATTCTCTTCTACAGTTGTCTCCTTAAAAATCACCCAGGCAGATATCCCCTTTACAAGAAAATACCATTTTGATGATTTTTTTCAATGCATCATTTAAAAAAAAAACGATAGTTACTTTAAAAGCAGGTTCACTCTTGATAATCTTCAGTTCATATGAACTGTGCGTCTTTCTGCAACTATTAGCTCTTGTTTTAGTGTCCACTTGTCCTTTTTTATTGTTAGTTTCTTTCTTGTGTCCTTTTTTTTCTGTATTTTCTTTCTTTTCGATTGAAGTTTGCCTGTTTTTTTAGAAAAAATCTTTACGAAACTGCGGAGGTTATTTTAACGGTATAGCTATGCATAGTGAGGGATGTTTGTAAAGATGCATATAATTTCAGTCGGTTGATTTTAAGAATTAGAATGAAATTATTTTCTTCTGAATTGTCTGTCCATAGGTGGCGTTATATGTAATGTGTTTTATGTGATTTGGCGGTTAAATCATTCGGTACGACATGGTCTACTCAATCGGTCACGTTAATTTTCCTAGCTGTGTTAATCGATTTAAGTACATTCGAATTTAATCATGGATAATGACAGTGAACCAGATATATCGCTGAGAACTGTTTAAGCTGCTGTAAATCAACAGAGTAAAGATATTGAGGCAATTATAAATGCTAAAGTGACGGAGAAATTTGGTGGATTAAGAGAATAGTTGCAGGGTGCCAACCAGTTGATGAAATCCCAAGTTAAGAAACTTAAAACAGACGCTTCCTACAAATGGAAATACAAAGGTAATAAGATCCAATTTAACTTTAATACTGTAAATCTCGAATATCTTGTTCAGACTTAGTGGGCTAATAGACAATGGGAAAGTAGATTATGCACGAGATTTGCTATCATCTACCGTAGATAAAATGAAGAATCGTAACAAACTCATTAAAATAGCTGACACCTCCTAGGGAGGTTGGAATACCGCTTGGCAATACGACGTTAATACTATTGCAAGTGATTCTGAGGATGAAACAAAAATTATCCGAGCTGACAATAGAGCTGTCCACAAGAAATAAGGGAAGGCTAGGCTGGATAGAGGAACTGGTTCCAAAACTTAGTCCAACAATCAGTCTCTATTAGGACTGGCTCCAAACTTCGTTCCGTAGGCCTTTCGTGGGCCTCAGCAACCTTGATTCAACAGCATTCCTCATCAACAAGGTTTCAATACAGAGGTTACAATGCTACTCTTGTGGGTCCTACGCACACTACAGGCCCAGCTGACCGTACGTCAACAGTGGTAAACCAGCTACCAATTCAGGCCGAAAGGAATTTTTGAAAGATGATTATTTTAATTATCTTGAACTTTCACATGTCGATAATCATATTCATTGCAATTTGACCAATAATGTTTTGGAATATGAACTAGGTTAACCTGATATTATTGTTAAGGGAAGACTTAGCAAAAAACATTCAATTTTGGAAAGATATTGGTGCGCCTAAATTTATATAAGAGATGGTTATATTTTACCTTTCTATTCAAATCCAATATCGATTTGTTTGTCTAATAATTTATCAGCTTTGAATAATGCAGATTTTGAAAGATCGGCTATTACTGATTTATTAGCTAGAGGTTTTATTGTAGAGGCGTTAGGTATTCCGTTTGTTGTGAATCCTTTAACTGTTTCTATTCAGTCAAACAACAAAAAAAACAGTTAATATTAGATTTGAGAGAAATAAACAGACATTTATGGAAGCAGAGTGTAAAGTTTGAAGATATGCGTTTTGTAAAACATTAAATTAATGCCAACTCACATATGTTAAAATATTACATACATTCTGCCTATCACCATGTCGATATTTTCACACCTCATACCAAATAACTAGGATTTGCATGGGAGCTAAACGGTGTTGAAAAAATATTTCAAATTTTTAGTATTACCGTTTGGTCTCAGTACTGCTTGTTACATATTTATCAAACTCGCTAGACCACTTATTAAAAAATGGAGAGGAGAAGGAAAGCATATTATTATGTACTTAGATGAAGGACTTGGGGAACATGATGATGAGGAATTGTGTACTCAAATGGCTTTACAAGTTTAAAAAAGATATAATAAGTAGCGGTTTTGTACCTAAGGCTGAAAAATCTATGTGGATACCTACTCAAAACCTTACTTTTTTAGGCACTTACATTGATACAGATAAAGGAGTTTTTACTATTCCTGACAATCGTATTGATAAGATAATAAATACCATTTCAGACATTTATTTGTGTTTAACCAAAAATGGTTAAGTATTTGTAACGAAGTAGCTTCCTTGGTAGGATAGATTATATCTACGTCTCCAGTTATAGGCAATATAGTATATTTAATGACACAACATTTGTCTATTGCCATTAATAGTGTTCATTCATGGAACAGTTATATACATTTATCTGTAGACAGTATTGATCAAATTAATTTTTGGAGGTTCAATTTACATGAAGCCAATGTTAAACCTTTTAAGACTTTCGTCTCTTAGCAGACTATTATGTATAGTGATGCAAGCAATACGGGTTACGGTGTTTATATTGTGGAAAACCCATATAATATTTCTACTAGTTTTACATGGAAGGAGTTCACTGCTGTGAAAAATGTACTTTTGTCGTTGATTAACTTTTTAAGTGGCAAGAATATAAAATGGTTTATCGACAACCAAAATGTTGTTAGTATTGTTAGTAAAGGAAGCACTAAATCAGTACTGAAAAAGTTAGCTTTAGATATTTTTAACACATGTATTAAACACAATGTTAATATAGATATGGTATGGATCCCACGTACTGAACATGAGAGAGCAGATTATCTTAGTCGGATTATTGATTCAGATGACTGGGACATTTTTGAACTTGTATTTCAAATAGTTGAATTCCTTTGGGGGCCTCAGGAGGTTGATTGATTTCCATCTGATGACAATTTAAAATTGAATGTTTTTTATTCCAGATTTTGGAATGTGTATTCATCAGGCGTTGACGCTTTCTTGGTTGACTGGCGAGGGATCAACGAGTTGTTTGTTCCACCTGTTTCTTTGATCCCACGCGTATTACTGTATATGCGGCAGTGTAAAGCTGCCGGTAATTTAATTTTACCTTACTGGCCCTCTGCCAGTTATTGGCCAATACTTTGTCCTTTTGGTGATGGTTTCATTTCTGAGGTGGCAAATTTTATAGATCTTCCTACTTACAAAAATGCTTATATAACTGGTAAGAGAAAGAAGGCCATATTCAGCAAATTGAATGTTGATTTAACTGTTCGCATGTAAGCTGTAAGGATGGATTTTTCATCCAGTTAGATCATTTTGATTTGAGCATGTATTATAGATCTCTCTTGATCTATTCATATAGAATGTTAGCTTCAAGATATTAATATTTCTTTGAGATTTTGTGTTGACAGTGGCAAATTTTACAGTGACAATTAGATTCGTAGTAGTAAGCTGATTGTTATAATTCTAAATAGTTTTCATTATTAATGTTTCGTTTCAATTGCAAATATATTTTTGTAGGCATTTGCTGGAGAATTGCAGAATCTGTCTTTCTCGCTAGTAAGTAAAGTGAATTTACTTCCATAGTTACTTTCGGAATCTCGAGCAGTTTCTACTACAAAGGGATATCATCAAAGTTTTTTTTACGGTGGAAAAATTGGGCAACATTGAACGGAATAGAAAACGGTGACATTTTACCAGCTAAAGCTTTCCAAGTTGATCTATATTTAGCTCCTTGACACATTCGAGCAATACTGTTAGACCAGCTGTTTCTCTTTAAAGTGGATACATTCTCTTATTGGATCATCGTGTTCACCGACAGATTCGTCTTTAGTAATTAATGTTTTAGAAGGTGCGAAACGTAGCTTGGCTACTCCTACGAATAAAAAGGAACCTATTTCGGTAGAATTGCTGCATAAAATGTATGATGCTATGTTTTCGTTTGGTAATTTGTATAATCAACGTATTATTCGTGCGTGTTTCACTGCTTTTGATGGCTTTTTAAGAGTTTCTGAGTTGCTAGATATTCGAAGACGTGATTTAGTTATTTTAGAATGTTATATGTCAATTCTGATTCAACATAGTAAAACAGATGTATATAGAGATGGCAATTCAGTATCAATTGCCCGTATACAATCGAATAAGTGTCCAGTTACAAACATGGAATTATATTTGCAGTGGGCTGATATTTCTGGCGATTCTGATGAGTTTATTTTTCGAAATTTGACCAAATGTTAAGATGTAAAAAATCTTTGAACATACATTAATTATAAAATTATTGAATTAACTGTTAGGTTGAATCAAATCATCATGGAATAAACGTTAACGTATATATAAAAAAAACAAATACAACAGAAAGATGTTTTCCTTCATACACAATTTTCAGGCTTTACATTGCATAGATTAGAAGAAGTAGATTACATGTAAAAGTGCCCCATATAACAGCGTTTGATGTCCCCTCATAGGTCCGCGTTCTTGAAAAAAAGGTAGCACACAATGCCCCTCCTCCCCAAAAAAGCCCAGCCATAATTCATAAATTATATAAGTAGTAAGGTCCCATTTGTTCATATAACTCAAACATTTTCAACGTATTTATACACTTTTTTTCTGCTGATGAGGGTAGTTTTACGAAGAGGGCTTTGTACGTAAAAGTATAAAAAAAAAAGTGGTATTTTCATTTATTGAGGGGTTGACAGGGGGTCCCTGATTCCCACTTCCCTATCCCAAACTCCCAATTCCCATCCCCTTATTCCTAGACGCAAATGTTCCCATGTTCCCTTACCCCTGTCCAACCCCTCTCAGCTTCAGATTCCTATGATTGCATATAGTCACATCGCCTTTGAATGCAAAATATGCAGAAGGACATTTTGGGTGAGGGTATCATTTTACACCTCCATTTAGAGTCGGCTTATGGATTTGATAAAAACTTATTGTTCCAGCTATAATAAATGCTGATTAAATAAGTATATTTTAACAAAACGCATTTGACTAACAGGTCGAACAACAAATGTTCTTAAACCCTGCTGACTACCATTGGCGGTTGCCAAATAAACGGATCACCGATGTAATAAATGGATCTGAATTATAAATTTAATACTAATCAAAAAAGAATAAACTTGCGGAAAAGATGATATACCGCAAACAAAAGGCGCAAAGGTTTTTGTACACCCTATCCGGATTTCGACAATAAATGTCTCTTCGGTGATGTTAGGAATCGAAACGGTATTTGGAAAGCCATACAATTTACCACAATTTAGGATACACTCTTGAATTTTGAGGAGTCAAAATAGGATGAACGGATCATATAAATCTGAATGCAAATATAATACAAGCCCAAACGAAAAAATATAAACAAGTCTAAATTAAAACAACGTTCAAACCTATGATTGCGTTGGATAAAACCGCAATTTTATACGTGTGCATGCAAAACAAATTTCTTGTTAGAGGGGTCTAAATACAGCACAAACAACATTTTCCAAAAGACCAAAAAGTGAAAAGTATATTTTAACAAAACGCATTTGACTAACAGGTCGAACAACAAATGTTCTTAAACCCTGCTGACTGCCATTGGCGGTTGCCAAATAAACGGATCACCGATGTAATAAATGGATCTTAATTATAAATTTAATACTAAACAGAAAAGAATAAACTTGCGGAAAAGATGATATACCGCAAACAAAAGGTGCAAAGGTTTTTGTGCACCATATCTGGATTTCGACAATAAATTTGTCTTCAGTGATGTTAGGACTCGAAACGGTATTTAGAAAGCCATATAATTTACCACAATTTAGGATAGACTCTTGAATTTTGAGGAGTCAAAATAGGATGAACGGATCATATAAACCCGAAGGCAAATATAATATAAGCCCAAACAAAAAAATATGTCGACAATAAATGTCTCTTCAGATATATAAAGAAAAGTTAAGTAGAATCCGTATATTGGTAACATATAAGAAAATTAATAAAAGATAATAACGGTTTCAATTTATCACATTTACTAGCGCTTTCACTGCTTTCACAGATCTTCAGGTAATGTGACTTGTATACATAAGTTTTATAAATAGAGATTTGTCTTAAATTTTCAGATTTATCCACAGCAGTAAACATGTATGTCTACAAGTCACATTACCTGAGATCTGTGAAAGCAGTTAAAGCGCTAGTAAATGTGATGAATTGAAACCGTTATTATCTTTTATTAATTTTCTTATATGTTACCAATATACGGATTCTACTGAGTTATATATATATAAAAAAATATTTTAACAGTGCATCTATTTATTTTGACGTTAATATTGAAGGCTACGTTCCTTGTTCCTGAGACTTGAAAATCGAATAATATTTGCTTCTTTGTTGTTAGACGAGATGCAATCTTCCAGTTAATGCAATTTTTATAGTATTTAACACACTTTAAACAAACAAGATGTAGGTATCATAATTTGATAAAATCTGAACCGTTTATAAATTTTGAAATTATACAGAAACTAAGGTTTCAACTCTCTCAGGCAAAGTTGGCCTTAGATGGATTTGGCTATTTTTTTGGGGTCCTTTTTGGTTTATAGCTCTTCAACGTTTTTGGTCCTTATAATTTCTTGGCTTTGAAATATTCGGCTGTGAGCGTTCCTGATGAAAGTAAATCCAGAAAAGCGCTTCGAACGCATGCAATCTATATAACGTGTTGTTTTCATTTTTTTAACCGTCAATATATTATAAAACAAATTAAAAAAAAGTCATTGTTGTATAATCCTACTTGCATAAATGTAATAAAAAGTGGCATTTCACACTAATTTTTTTTCTGTAACATTATTTATAAAGCTAATTCGTTTAAAAATTAAAGCTGACCATGGGAGACCCTCATGGATCTTCAACTCATTAAACATCCCTAGTACAGTGTAGAGGTAGTTTAAAACTGGCTTATTTATCTTTTTCGCTATAAAGAGTTAGAGTAATGAGATGTTGAAATTGCCATTACATCGTCTTTGAAACAGTAAAGCCGGTAGCGTTGATGACCAATTGGTGGCATTGGGCTGTGTTCTACGCTTTTGACGTGTTGTTTCCTGTAACACATTCCCCGTTTCCGCTCTCCTATCTATTTCAGGAGAACAATTTAAATAGAATTTGATGTTGAATACAATTAATGCAATGTCAGCCTTGCTTTCGTACATGCATATAATACAGACACCTGCTTATGCATACATAACTTTAATGATTTTACACACCACATATGTTCCCAATGACAAACAACACACTTTAAATCGTAGAGCATGTTTCTTGCGTCAAGTCCTTAACTATGAAGCAAAATATAGCATAGACTTAAACAAATATCGATAAGAAGCAGGTTAAATTCTACCCTCAGCAGTCGCAATTTTTGAAATATGTTATGCCTTGAGACATTTATATTTCAAATCTTCTTTATGTATGATAGTATGTAAACTTCTAGTTAAAAAAACAGTAGATAACTTTATGTTTTGATCTTACGTTGTCATACGATTTGCATAATAGTATGTAAACTTCATTAAAAAAATCTGAATATAGTTTGTTATTTAAATGTTTAAATTTGTTAACCTTGGTTCGAGTAAAATCGATATCAAATCTACTTTTGTTATTCAATAAAGATGTCTAGACTTCATGTTATAACCTGTTCGTGTTGTAAAATTAAATACAGTATTGTGTAATCAACTTCATTACAGTTTAATTGACTGTTCGATGCAATATTCTGCTCTACATTTTCAAAAGGTATGTAATTTTTGTTTTTGTTTCAAATTTCATAACGTAGAGAAATTAAATTACCGATTGAATGAAGACACAACTATATTAATTTCGTACATCCGAAGCGCTTGTCTGGATTTACCTTCATCAAAAAGTCTAAAACCCAAACATCTGAAAACCTGGGATGTATAGGAACTATGCATGCGAAGAGTTTATGACCAAAATTTCAACAAACAAGTTTAAATACATTCACGAAGATTGAACATTGCTGAAACGCGAAACTTGAAATGAAAAATATGTATTATGTGACTTTAAAAATGGTTATATCTTTTAAACTGCATTTTATATCGTTTGATATTTGTTAGCGTTTCATTTTTTTTATTTCCAATAAAGTAATTGAAATGATATAACGAAATCCGATTGATATGATACCATATCTTAAAATTATTTCTTATACTTTTTCCTCCCGATTAGTAGTAATTATTGATGTCTTACTGTCGTTGCTGAATGTGAAGCTTGATGCTGTGTCAATGACATACAATGTATGCAACTGTAACTAAACAGTTCAAAATTTGGTCAATATGTTCAATTCATTTAACTTTAGATAAAGGATACCACAGGTTCACTTATGTCTGCCGTAAATCTTCACATAAATCTAGAAATTAAAAATGAGGGTCAGTTGAAAACAAAACTTGACAACACCTGGGATAACTTGCAAATTTTCATTTCATATGTAGCACCAATCCAGCAGCGCCATACATCTTCAATTGATATTTAAGAGCTGCGTTTCCTATCATTAAGTCAGGGATAGATAGCTGCTGCTAACAGACAAAGTTATTGAATAAAGGTTCCTAGTGGTAAAGTTGAAGTCATCACTTTGCAAGTTTTGCAGACACTATAATAAGTTGGGTAGCCAGTATGGAATATCTGTTTCACAGATGAACACGAATATGTTCCAATTGTCCGAAAGAGAGTAACATGTACATGTAACAGTAAATTCCACCGAGTTTTTACTTACCATGAACAATGCGACGGCTGTTGTTGGTTCCAATTTTTTATGTGGTGTTTTGTAGCTTTTCTTAATCTTTTTTTTTTTCTCACGGTTATTTGCAATAATAATGTCAGTGTTTCATCGACCCGTGACTTTTGATTCCTCTTTTTGGTATTATCATCCTCCTTTTCACACCGATAAATACAACAGCTGCAACTTAAATGTATAATAAAAAGTAAATTAACAAAAATACCGAACTCCGAGGAAAATTAAAAACGGACAGTCCGTAATCAAATGGCAAAATCAAAAGCTCAAACACATCAATTGAAAATTGATTGGACACAAGTAAATTATACTTATGAAGTCCTCACAAAATTACAATATAGAACAATACAATATGAGCATGAATATCGAACATATACCTTTTTATGTTTTCTGTTCTGAAACTCTCTTTCAATGAAATATTGATAGAATACGCAAGCTATTAAATATCAACTTGGAGATATATACTCCACACACGGACATTTCTGGAATGCTGGTACATACAAAATGAAAATTCACAAGTCTCACAGATGTTGTAAAGTTTTGTTTACAACTGACTCTCATAATCAATTCTGAGATTTGAGATTTGAGTGAAGATATGAGGTATCTTTCTTCACGAGTTTATTCCGATCAAATAAAAGAGATAAACAAACATGTCCGTAAAATAATTACGTATTCAAAGTTTTATTTAGAGTCGATATTCCATAAACTACATAAACACAAGCTCTAGTGAGCTTTTCAAATCGACTTAATAACAAAATACAATACACACATACAAAAGTCATGAAAACAATACAATTTTAAACATATAATGCATAGTAAGATACCATAAATGACATATATAAGTTAAAAGCATAGTACACTTAAAACATAGCACAAGTTAATAATAAGATTGCACAAATCAAATAGTCAAAATAAAATAAACATAGGTATAACACTATATGCATGCACTGCACTGGCATGAGCTGTTACTTGGATCCCATGTTTGTACCAATTTTTTGAATTGGTCAAAAGATGTTTCCATTCGACAATGGTTCGGCAGCTCATTCCAGATTTGTGCAGCATTATAGCGAAACGATCTTAAGCCATACTTAGTAGTTCGGACTCTTGGGAGTACTGCTGTTTCCTGTGATCTTAAATCATACTTGTTAATTTTTATATCAATCAAATCATGAAGGTAGCTCGGACTTTTTTTTGTGAATTATTTTAAATGTTTCTATTGCAATTGTTTTTATTCTTCTTATTTTTAAAGATGGTAATTTAGATTTTCTAGCAGTTTTCGTATGAATTATCTTAATCTTCATAAATGAATCTTAGAGCTCTTTCTTGAATTTTTCTATTTTAAAAGATTTTTTCGCTACAGTAGTGCCAAATTACTGGACAATAGTTAAAATTCGAAAGAATGAATGAGTAGTATGCTGTTAACCTACCGAGCCTGTTTAAATATTTACCCATACGTTTTAGAATATTTAATTGTCTTGATGCCTTTTACATATTTCAGATATATGATTGTTAAAGTTTAAGGCCGAATCTATAGTTATTCCAAGAAGTTAAACATTTTCTACACAAAAATATTGTTTCCATTTAAATTAAATATCAAATTATGTTTATTTGGTTTTTTTTCCAATGGCTATAGCCTGGAATTTGTCAGGATTAGCCTTTATTAAATTTATAGAAAACCAGTTTATTAGATTTAAACTATCAGTTTTTAAACTTTCAACAACTTTATCTAAATCATGATCACTATATGATACAGTGTTATCATCAGCATAATTATAAATGGTGCTTTTTGTACAAAATGAAATATGTCATTTATGAAGACATTGAAAAGAACTGGACCAAGAATTGACCCTTGTGGTACACCTTTAAACATACGATCCCATTCACTGTAAGAACTTCCAATTTTAATGCGTTGTTTTCTGTTTTCTAAATAACTTTTTAATAATTTTAGAGAATTTTTAGATAGACTGTATGCTTCCAATTTAAGTAAAAGTATATCGTGCGGTAAAAATCAAATGCTTTAGATAGATCCATCAAAATTGCAGCAATAAATTTGTTCTGGTCCAGAGCTTTTTTCCAGTCTTCTATTATTTTAATAAGTGCAGTTTGGCAACCAAAACCTGATCTAAATGCCGAAAGAAGAGGATGGAAATGTTTATTTAAGAATTCCATTAGTTGATCATGTATAGCTCTTTCATAAATTTTGGAAATACATGGTAACACACTTACAGGTCTATAGTTTTCTTTATCAAGAGAGTTATTCTTTTTAAAAAGTGGGGATACCTGAGCAGCTTTAAGATTATCTGGAAAAATTGAGCTTTCAATTGATTTATTAACTAAAATTTTAATGGGATTTGATATTACTGGCTGTGCCAGTTTTATAATTTTTGGTGAAATATTGTCATATCCAGTAGCTTTTCTTATATTCAACCTATTTATTTGTTTACTCACAAACTCTTCTGTTACAGGTTTAAAATTCAACTAATTATAATCAGTTTTATTTTCTTCAATTTTGATTATACTTGGATGATTTCTGTCTATTTTTGTTTTTATCTCCCATATCTTTAACTACATTTATGAAAAGTTTATTGAAAATTTCTGATATCTCTTTAGGATCACTGAGAATTTTATCATTTCATATAAAATTATGTTATTGTTTGATTTAATGCTTTTATTTGATAAAAATGGTTTAATAGTGGAATAAAATGTTGTTGATTTTGGACCACCAGCAGTTCTTTCATAAAAATATGTTTTAATTGAGCTCTTTTTATTTTTGTCACAATATTTCTCTGTCTTCTGTACAATTCCCAGTTGGCATCACTTTTGTTTTAAGAAATCTGTTATGGTACATTCTTTTATTTGTAAATTGCACTTCTTAGATCTTTATTCATAAAGGGTGCAGGTGATACTATTGATCTTCTTTTTTACATTGGTATATGCTTGTCAATTATGTTAACAAATTCAGATTGAAAATTTGAATACGCTTCATTCACGTATTAACAATTGAGTGTGAGTGTTTCTATATACAGTTAACTCTCGTTGTCTCGAACTCGGTTGACTCGAAATTTCGGATGAGTCAAAGTTTTCCCGTGGTCCCGAATTTGTTCCATATAAATGTATGTATTTTGTCTCCTGATGAGTCGAAATTGAATGAGTCGAAATTTCGGTTGACTCGAACTGAATTTACGGTCCCAAGGTTAACAAAAGCATTCAAAACTCATTGTTTATCTCGAACTTTTACACATATGTCAAAACATAACCAAGGGATTTAAATGGATTGAAGAGTTAATCTGACAATACACGTGTAATTAAATTTCCGGTCACTGAGCATTGTACGACTTTGCCCCAGCAGAGCTATAGAAAACAGTACATTAACGGGTGTTACACGGACTTTTTAGATGATACACGGACACTTTTTAGTTGTTACACGGACACTTTTTATGAATAGAATCACTCGTGCATAATCGGTGAGTTCATGGGCACTTTAAATTTCAATTAGATTTGAACTTTTTTTCACCGACATATTTCCTGTTTTTTATTAAAATATTTACTATATTTTTTCAAACAATTCCAGTATATTACTATTCATATCAGTACACTAAGGGATTGACCATTTAACTTCAATAGGGGTTATGGTTTTTCCTAAAAATATTCTGATCCCCAATTTTAATGAGAAAAATATATTGAGGTCAAGCAGATGGCAAAATAATCTTCTGATTCATGATTTTCCGAATACCGTATTTAATAGTGTTAATTTCGAAAACAAATATTTGGGTGATAGCGTTGACTACTCGTGTAGAAAACTATCCGGCAACGGTTGTTACCGGCCTGTTTCTTTGTTACCTTTGTATTGTATCTAATACCTGTATTGATTTATGACATTCTTTATCCACGAGTGTTTACCTAAGATTATCTTTGATCACCATGATAATAAGTTCTACTTTGTTATAGTTTATGAAAATAATTCAAAAGTTTTAAAAACAATTAACTGTAATCAAACACTAATGAGCTTGGTTGTGTATAAAGTAGGAATAAGACTTCCGTTGGTGATCAACTCAAAACTACTCAATCGACGTCTTTAATCTTTATGTTTTCTTCTCTTGCAGAAAAGATTGAAATAAAAGAAAATGAAAAGAAATCTAAAATTTCTTAATTTCTTGTATACGAGAATGAAAAATTTTGTCAACTTTAAATAACGCTTAGATCGATTGAAATTACTCTCTCGGCTTAAAACCACCGGACAAAATTGTAACTGTACAAAGAAATAAATAAGAGATGAAAATGTAATTATAAAAGACTATAACATATAGATACATCGATCTGAGACCATAATATCGATCTTCTACCCATATTCATTCGGATTTATTTAAGCTTTACCAAGCTAAGCACGAGTTGTGTCCTTGGTCTGTCAAACTTCCAGTTTTCGTTTGAGTCGAACTACGGGTATCTCGAAATATTCCTCTGGTCCGGCGGACTTCGAGATAACGAGAGTCGACTGTAATAACATCATTTGCATTTACACTTTACAAACATCTCACCTAGTATTTATTTGAAAATATAAAAGTTGTTTGATTTGATTTAAGTAATATATTATACTATTCCAATACACGATAGACATTTTGTATGATTTAAATGCTTTCTTTGTGTAAATTTGAAAAGAAACGCAGTAAAAATAAGATGTCATTAATTTTGGAAATTTAATTGTTGCTACGAAATATAATTCTTTACAGAACAACACATGCCTGTTTGAAACTTGAACACTTATATGAAAAGCATGACAAACGAACCGTATATAACAAAGTACCTGTTAGAATGTCTCTTTGTGATCTTTGTGATATAATGTGGGTATGAATAAAATTGATAAACTTAAGATAGTTTAAAATATCATGAGTTCGACTGATAATAGAAGTGAACACAGTCGGAGACACATACAAAGAATGTTATATGCATTAATCCAACGTCATGATATTTCAAAGTTAAAGTTAGTGGAACATGTAAAATCACATAACATAAAACATTAGTTTGTCGAATGAACCATAAGAAATATGTTAGTTTAGAACATGGTAGAAATTAGAGTCACGGTTGTGGAGGTAGAATAAAAATAGCAGTGCTATGATTTCCGAGCGATATTTTCGTGTGCTCAAATCTTATGAGTCTGAGCTTGAGGACCAAAATGGCGTAAGTGTATAGATCAGAAGATGTTAAATGATTGCAATGAGAAAACTCTCCACCAAAGGGCAACTGACGTATACGTTAACACATATAGGTCACCGTACGGCAGATAGTTTCCTATACTTTATTTGAAAGAAATGGAATGTCAGTGAAACTCATTGAAAACTAACGAAAGCGACTTATAATATTTTGAATTGTGGTTCTTGTTACATTTGGAGATTGAATCAAGTTACAAATTAAAAAAAATCATGTTTCTAGATTATTAACTTTGGTTCGTTAGCACTTAAACTCTGAAATTGTAAGAGCTAGCGCTAAAAAAGCCTTGGTCAAAATGTAAATAGCAACTACATAAGTATTTTGCCACAGTGACGCTTTTGACTTAAATTGTCTTCTTTTTCAAATAAGCTTCTTCGTATGTCAGTTTTCAATCATACGTAATTGAGACTGGATCGTCCATTTTAATATCCGTTGCGCTTGACTTTGACATGAAGGTGGGGGTAAATTTAACGTTCTCAATGCTGATCGTAGTTTGTTATCGCTTCCCTCTGTAGGAGATAGATTATGTGAGATTCTATGCATAAATGATATTCAGTCTGAATTTCATAAAATTTCAAAACGATCTGGTCGTAAGTTCAATTTATTTAATAACCGATAAATCTTTATGTAAGATTTATAAGACTTTGATGATATTCTTCCTTTTTAAATCGGAAGTTGCCTTTGTTTTCCATATTGTGAGAAAAGGTAAGAACAAAAATATAATTTCGATATCATTGTATAAAAACTTTATGTGCAGAACCCTAGAGTCTTTAAATTATCTAGAGAATGCAGTCGATGTATGTATCTAAAGCAGTGCTGAGCATCCTTAAATGTTGTGACAACAGATCGGTACTTGTACATCCCGTCATTGTGCTATGGTCAATGTTGAGTTCTTGTCTTTCATTTTGCTGATGTAATTTGTCTATATGCCATTTTGTTTTTCTTTGTTGAAACAGTCATTTGTTTTTATAGTCATTAAGATTATATTACAATGTTGACAGCTGTACCCCAATTTTTGACGTTTTTACCTATTATGTCTATTATGTTTTTCACACATTCTTGTCAATATAATCGAATTCTATGCGACTGTCATACAAGTGAGAGGTATAGCTAGCTATAAAAAAACAGGTTTAATCCACCATTTTCTACATAAGGAAATGCCTGTACCAAGTCAGGAATATAACAGTTGTTTTCCATTCGTTAGATGTGCTTGAGCTTTTGATTTTGCCATTTTATAAAGGATTTTCTGTTTGAATTTCCCTTGGAGCTCGGTATTTTTGTTATTTTACTTTTTTCCAAGTGACATAATTTTGTTATTGACTAAATGTATTTAGTATGTGTGATCTATTTTGAACTTCAGACACCGTCATAGGAATACCTTGTCCCTGCTCTCTTGCTGTCTTGTTGCTTATCGTATCAGGCAGGTTTCATACTAGGACCTACATGGAGGTGCATAAGGAAAGAAATGAAAGGAAGCATTACCTTTTATTCCCTTTTCAACAATATTTTTGATGTGATTTCAATGGATTGAAATCTAATTTGGGAGCACTTTTTGTTATTTACTTCTATTCAATTTAAAGGGAAAATTATACCATAGCATACCTTGACTAACATCAATAAATGTAAAGTGAAAGACGATGAGAAAAACATCTAAATTCCGACTTAAATTTGTGGGGTGGTGTACCATACGTTTGTAGTTTTGATAGGGCATACACTCACTTTTGAAATGATAAGTAAGATATCCTTTCTACTATAAAGCTACATTTTATCCATTTACTTATTTAATGTTTCATTGTTTTTCAGTAAAATTCAGCAATTTAAAACTTTCGTGTACATTTTGTCTTACTTTTAAGTAAAGTGACAATCATTTCATGTCAGAACAATACCTTAGCTAGCTTTTGGTGAAAAATTCAAATTTCCTTTAATTGAGTAGCAGTACAAAAAGTGGTACTTTTGATCAGAGTAATATGCACAATATGTCCTTCTACACTTATTTCAGAAAGCTTTTTTATTATTCAAAATTAAATTCAACAATTGTTCGAAAGTGGTCCTAGGTACTTAAGTTTTCATACCCGAAATAGCCGTTACATTTTACATCTTTTAAAAGTTACAGGTATGCGTAGAAAGTATTATGTCTGAAATATGTATTGTCGTTTTTTTTTTTTTTTTTTTCTTGCTTGGACTGGCCCAAACTAGTGTTTCTATCTATACTTTAAAAGACTGTTGTTGAGAAGACGAAAAGTTAAATGTTTAATTGTTTGGTTCCGTCATTACTTCTAAATTTGACGGAAGTCACATGTGTTGGTTCATTACGTCGTGCTTCACATTTTTTCATTGACTTTTCTTTAAGAAAACAAAAATTACAGCGAGTGAAGAAGTAGGCTTTATATTATTTTAAGTGTTTAAACTCAGTATTCGTTGTATATCATGTATATGTCTTTCATTTGTTTCTTTTTGCAATGCTTTTATATGTTTTACTTGACCGATTATATTTAATTGCTACATTTGGCAGTGGTATTATTCGACTTTCTTACAAAACATAACATTAATTTTTTTACTACCTTACAAGAAAGGAAAAAAATGTTTGTTGCCACTATCCCAATTGTCACTTTTTGTTTGTTTGATTTTCCTTGCTAAATCTTTAGGTATTTCAATTCTTTACGACTGAGGTTAATAGATATAAGAAGATGTGGTATGAGTGTCAATGAGACAACTCTCCATCCAAGTCAAAATTTTATAAATGTAAACCATTATATGTCAAAGTACGGTCTTCAACACGGAGCCTAGGCTCACACCGAACAGTAAGCTATAAAGGGCCCCAAAATTGCTAGTGTAAAACCATTCAAACGGGAAAACCAACGGTCTAATCTATATAAAACGAGAAACGAGAAACACTTATGAACCACATCAACAAACGACAACTACTGAACATCAGATTCCTGACTTAGGACAGGTGCAAACAAATGCAGCGGGTTTAAACGTTTTAATGGTACCAAACCTTCACCTTTTTCTGAAACAATAGTGTAACATCACAACATAGAAAGACACACTATAAAATATCAACTGAAATAGCTTAACTCAATCAAAGGACATAGTAACACCATTGAACATACACTGAACAAATAAATTTGACCTATGATACAATGTAAATTCAAAATAAATAAACAAAGGAAGAATAATGAAAGTAATGTATATATTTGCAGTCAAATGAATCCATTATTAATGAAACATTCTAATGCAATTATTTTGTTTCAACGGTTCTGATTGGATGACAATAAGCGTAAAATTCTCTATCTCCCTGTCTGTAACTAAGGAAACCGACATTTTGAATTCCGGAATGTATTGACATATAATTTATCATATAAAAAGCAAAAAACTCATATTTTGCACCTAGAAATCATCTTTTTATCAATTATTATTACATTCTGAAGCGTACAAGTAGCCAGAAAACGGCAGGGGTTTACGTTTGATGCCGGAAGCATACTTATGACGTCATCTAGTTTAGGCGCAAAAGAAGATAACATCATTTCGCGGAATTTTCGTTTAATGAACATTTACACTATAATAATGACTAAAATTGCTTGATTTGTTTATTTTTCATTAGAATAGAGATAACTGTATTGTATTTGAAGCTTTCACTGTCGCAAATAACCGTTTACCTGACTCCACTACGCGTCGCTAGGTACACTAAATTTGCGACAGTAAAACTACCGATGGACGTCCGCAGAGCTTCAAATACAATACAGTTATCTCTCAATTCTAATGCAATTATTTTGTATCAATGGTTCTGATTAGATAACAATAAGCGTAAAATTCTCTATCGTCCTGTCTGTAGCTACGCGACGCCAGGTAAACTAAACTAAATAATAAGCAAAAGAACTCACATTTTTGCACCTAGAAATCTTCTTTTTATCAAATTTTATTACATTCTGAAGCGGAAAAGAAGCCAGAAAACGTCCGGTGTTTACGTTTGATGCCGGAAGCATACTTATGAGGTCACCTAGTTTAGGCGCCAAAGAGGATAACATCATTTCGCGGAATGTTCGCTTAATAAAGATTTTACACTGAAAAAATGACAAAATTCATTGATTTGTTTATTTTGCATTAGAATAGAGATGCCTGTATGCCGTTGTGGAGATTTCGTCAAGTCAATATAGGTCTGTTGTAAGACATGTGGTGTAAAGCATGCCCTATTCAAAGAAAGAGATAAATTGCGTTTCTGTTATGTTTTGGTCCTTCTGTCAATTTGTGTCAACAACATTAAGGTACTCCTACAGTCTAAGTTTTTATCACTCAAACCAACAGTCTTTAAAGATACTTTCTCAAAAAAATACATGATGGATTTTTAACATCACATATTCATGTAAAAGCTGAAACATTAGTCATTCTAAATTAGTAGAAAAAGTGTTTCTTGTAGGTTTCACCTTCTAAATACAGCTTATTCACAAATAACACCTCTTTTTGGGGAGATAATAGTAGTGCATTTTAACTTTTCATTCCAGGATATGAGTTTTTCTTTTTTTACGAAACTTAGTAAACGTGACACAGTTTTAGCCGTAAAAAGAGTTCCTATTGGAAATTGCATTGTCTATATTTACAGAAGTGTAACTTGTACCATCAATTAACAAATATAGCTCGTTATCTACCAAAAAGGTTCCCTACCAACATGGATGAAAATAACACTTGTAATTAATAGTAAAAAAATGTTGTCATTCCTTTGAGTGACAATAATCAAGCTGCATTAGCATGTATTAGATTTTTGATATATGCCTCCAGTTAGAACAATGTAGAAGATAGATAGATTTAGATGATAAGTGCCAAAGTTCAGTTCACCTTTCATCTTTGGAGACCTATACATTCCTGCAGAACCAAATAATGTTGTTTTTTCCACATAGTTTGTGTACTTTAGATAGATTTATGTTTATGAACGTAGGTAAGCATGGTAAAGGGAAGGTGTGCTAAGGCCACTTGAATTCGAAAATCTACGAAATAACGTATTTCAGATATCCTTCAGACCTCTGTATTTATATTTTTCAATTTTGTCTTACATTTGCAGTAGGGCTTCAAGCTTCTGCTTCAACTACCAACAAAACCTGATTAATATAGAGATATGAGCAACAGCGTTACCAAAAAAGATATTTTATGACAAAAGGTATTTAAAACCGACGTTTATATTTTATAATATCGTTTGACGACAGGCTGTTGCTCACATCTATTTTGCCGAAAAAGTATCTTGAAAAGGCGATTGAAGCTCAAATATGTTACTTTTAACATGTTTTTTAAATCACAATGACATCACAAGTGAACTTTTTGCACAACAAAGTCCAGATTATTGTAACCTCTCCATTTATCAATATTTTTAGCCTTGTTTTCACTATTTTCACTATTTTATTAGTTGATATAGTCTACCGATTAGTTTTGTCAGGTTTAATGGAAGTCCCTATTTTTTAATCTACCTTGGACTTGGGTATTTTTGTTAATTCATTATGTTATGACTCTCAAAATTGAATGTTTGTGTTAATTCAGCATTCATTTAACTCTACTTCATATTGTGAATGTACCAAATACACTCATTATAGATACCAGGCTAAAAATTGTCTACAAAAATATAAACAGTGACGCCCTAACAAAAAAATTAAAAGTTATCTGTTCATTGTTGTTTCTTTTTGTTTAAAGATTTGATTTCAAGAAGGTGTCGAAAGGTCACCAGTATTTAGGATTGTTGTGATTCATTTTTATATTTTGATTATTCCCGTTTTCATTTGACAATGTATATATTAAATAGTAGTTTGTTTTTCTAATTCCCTTAAAATCAATTAATTACGCAGTCTTTTTTGAAAAATTGATCGAATTCATCAACCAACGAAACAATTGGAAATCAAATGTCCTGGCTAGGTACATGCATCTTTCGAAGAACATTGTGGATAAAAACTAGTTTAATAGCTATTTTAACCTCCTGCTTGTATGACAGTTGAATACGATTTCGTTATATTAACTAACTTGTGTGAGCAACTCAAACTGACATAATTGGTAAGCGTGATAATAATTTGAACCAAGCAGACAAAATTGTGTACACATACATCAGAGATATACAACATCATGAAAATAAATAATCCACACAAACACTAAATCTAAGAAATTTAAGAATCCAAGAGCAACGTTTTTGTAGTTGATAGTAAATATGATCAGGTATAGTATAGTAAAACACAATGACATATGTACAAATTATGTAAAATATAAATACGAGGGCACACAAAATGAACATAACACTTTAATTATGTCATACGTCCGAAGCGCACCTCTGGAACCACTGAATCAAGAGTGCCCCACACCTAATCCTGCCATGTACATTGGATATTTTTCAGTCATTCTATTATATTTGTAAAACGTTGGTCAATACAAAGGGGGACAACACTGATACGAATAGCTTTAGAAAAAACTTAAGTTGCTATTTTTTTGAAATTATTAATAACACGGAATAAAAAAAAAATTATCTTGACTGATGTTATTTGCAGACTAGCCTATACTAAAACACAGCTTCATACGCATTTACATATAAATATTTAGAATGTATTTCACATTATTTTATGTTTGGGAGAGTTAAATTTTCAAAGGTGGATATACAATGCATTTAAAAAAAAAAAAAAAAAAATAACAAATTGTTTCTTCTTGTAAGAGTAGATTTTTTTATGCAAACATTATCTATCCGATCTTAACGTAATCTCTCATGTTGAGTCACATGTTGTTTGTTCTAAACAAAATCCGCCAAATTTGATCCTTTAAAGGATAGATAATTACTTAATTTTATTTGACATCTATAACTTCATTTATTGATATCGAAAACAATGCTCCTAAGACTGTTACTTTATTGCGACCGTTATTGCCTTGTTATTAAACAGGATATAAAGGTTTATTTGTTGGTCCTTGATTTTGGTCAGTGCAATGATGTCATTTCTACTAAAAGATATCTACATGTACAGTAGAGATGCACAATATTATAATTTTGATGAATACATTTTATTCAATATTGAATTTCAATTCATTATGCATGGATGTAATACAAGTGGTATTTACACCCAAACTTAAACTTTGACTTTGCTTTGTAAGACTAACAAGTGGAATACATGATTAAACATTCTTTAGGTGTTAAATAATGGATTTATATTTATTGATAAACCACTTGTAGTCTGATTGTCTTCTTTTAATTTTTATGTTTTACATGACCATAATTTGTGAATCATCCTTCAAAATACAAAATAGCATAGTCTTTCGACAGTGTTGGGTATGTGTGCCCTTATCTTTGTTGCATTGGGTCGACATCACTGCCGGTTTGTCGTAAGTTTCAGAAGAAATACATACACGCGACAAGTAATCTGTAGTTATATTTTACTTTTAAATATAGATATATATCCAAGTCTAAAAAAACAACGTTAAAACCTATGATTGCGTTGGATAAAAACCGCAATTTTTATACGTGTGCATGCACAATACAGCACAAACAACATTTTCCAAAAGACCAAAAAAGAGAAAAGTATATTTTAACAAAACGCATTTGACTAGCAGGTCTAGGAGCCCTGAGATCACCCACAATTTTTGGTGGGGTTCGTGTTGCTTAGTCTTTAGTTTTCTATGTTGTGTCATCTGTACTATCATTTGTCTGTTTGTCTTTTATTTTGGCCATGGCGTTGTCAGTTTGTTTTCGATCTATGAGTTTGACTGTCCCTCTGGTATCTTTCGTCCCTCTTTTATGGTCTGGTTTGAATTGTAAATTTTGTCAAGGTCAATGGCTAATGACATGTTCTAGTTTTTTTTAAACATAGGTACTTGTCACTTCTTAGAAACTGTAACAGATATCGTTTAAAAGAATTTTACCAAATTGTTAATTGCTACTATATGTACTACCATGACTACAATTTAGAAATATTGATCAAAGCCAACTTCAGTAGCATTGAATAGGTAAAGACATTACAATAATGCGATAAAACACATTTTTAACTCCTCAATTAAAAATATTGACGACCGGTATTCTAAAATATCTGTCTCGGGTTGACCATCTTTTTTAATATTGCCTTAAAATGTACCCCATCTCTTTATAAATCAAATAGTCATAAAGTAACTAACTATTATACAATTTTTCTAAACTTTAAATGTAGAAATGTGTGACTCTACAAACCGAAACATAAATCAATTGTAAAGAAAACATTATTCAAGTTAAACATTTAAATTGAATAAAATAAAACAATTAGAGTACAACTTACCAGTACGAAAGTTTTCACCAATCTAATGAAATATGGTCAACACGAGGTTTACATTTCCAATTCTGGATATGAATCTCTAGCAAAAGAAAACGATCCCCGCGAAAACTCTGAGGCTAGCACCTAGATTGAATAAACTATCTAAACAAAACAGAAAGGGGGTTTTCCGACCAATGCACTAAATGTTAACATTGTCCATTTGTTAGGCTTATTTTCTTTGCATATCTGCTAGTTATTTGTTTCTTCAGGACTGAAATCAATGTGTATATTTCATTGCAGTTACAATTGTATACATTTGTATATGAAACAAGGAGACTGGTAGAACATTATGCCTATATGCTTTTGTGGAGAATTTATTAAACCAATAGACAACTTTTGTATAAAATGTGGTGCAAAGTCTACTAAATTAAAGAAAAGAGGTGAAGTACATTTTATGTAACGTTTTGGTCTTTTTGTCCATTTTAACATTTACTTCCTGCAACAGAATTTTAAAAAAAAAACAACAAAACATCTTAATAGAAAACGATCTAAAAATATCATTGAATAGTGAGCTTCCATCGCAAAATTCTCTGTAATAAAAACATCTGTTTTTAAGAAAAAAAAATGTATTCATAAAAATAAGAAGATATGGTATGATTGCCCATGAGACAACTCGCCACCCTAGACCAAATGACGTAGAAGGTTAGCAACTATAGGTCATTGTTTGTTTGTCAGAAAACACCATGGAATATAATCTATAAGATGTATAGCGACAAATATGTCTTTCCTGATCATGTATAATCAGTTGTAAAATATAAGTATACATATGTTATATTTAATACATAAGGTACAACAAAGTACTATGATCTACTGTACTGTAAATGTATTTTTAGTTGTGAAAATGTAACCAAAATTTTGTTCAATTTCCTTTTTGAATTCTTTATTCTTTTTATCCAAAGTTGTCTCATGGAGCAATATTTTAATATACCAATGCAAAAAATCAGCTGTATACTATGTGCACAATTGCATATCTTTTGTTAACTGAAATTTAAATCTTACGCGCGTGCATGTGCATATGATACGGACTTCATTAACATGTAGTTGCTCATGAGGCAACATTTGCTGCACCAGCAGTTTACTTAATTACTGAAATCGACATTTCTCTTCATAAATTTGTTGATCAATACAATGTGTTTCAACTAAAGAATTTTCGACTAATCTTGTTTACCGATTGCGTCCTATTCTTAATTGTGACATTTTGACTTCTTTGTGTATATTTTCAAAGCGTGTAATGCATGGGTAGCAGAAGACGATTATCCTGTCGCAGTGCTCTGTCGCTGCACTGGTATTCCATTTGGAATCGATGCGATTCCCTCACGTTTCATGCCTTTTTCTTGATTTTTATGCTCTAAGTGTGATTTGTTTATCGGTGATTCACTGTTGAATTTTTGGTAATCGGTGATAAAAGTTGTAATATGTGTACTTGATTAAAATGGTGAGTTATATTACTACACGTGGGTCGATACCTTTGCTTGTAAAATGCAAAACCCATGGGGGGTAGCACACTCCCAGTATTACAGCCCAGCTTCACTGAAATACAATAGTTATTGAAATGCTCATCTAGTGCGGTAATAATCATATTATGTTTATAGATTAATAACTGCTGAATTTTCATAGGTGCAAAACAAGCTATGGAATGTCTCATTCTTTATACTTTTTTTTAAAAAGGTCCATGTTTATTGTTGATTGTTGAAGTATATTTTTATATTTTGGTTGTTACCGTTTTCTTATGTATTATAAAGAAGGTTATATTATAATTTTCTTAAAAGTTTTCATTTTATAAAAGTGTTTTGGAAAGGATCCCCATAGCAGCCTAAAATTTTACAAGATGTCTTACTTTGTTTATAATGCTGAATTATCGTTTTTCGGTGTTTTTTTTTTTTTCATGGCATTGTCAATTTACCTTCGACTTATTTCTTTGGTACCTTCGCTTCTATTTTGAGTAGTATTGTAGGGGAAACAGTCTTTATGCATAATGAATATTTAACATGGTCTAATATAATTTTTCTTTAGCTTCAAGACCACTACCGCCGACTCCTGAAGTACAGAGGAAAGACATCAAGTCAAAGAATGATTATGAATCTGGTAAGAATATTTGCAACGAAATGCTAACATTAATCCCCTTTTTTCCCCAACTCACATACACACAATATGTTGTCTATTGAAACGGAATTCTTCACAGTTAGAAATACGATACAGTAAATTAAGCTTTCCATTTCTAAAAAAATAAAGCTTTGGAATGTCTTAACCCTTTGTTCATCAGTTTTGTTTAGAAGGTCCGTAAATCGACTCGTTGTTACTATTGATCCACATTGTGTATTTTATATTGGTATGAGTGTTCAACCAATAGACACCTTAAATACTCAACGTAATTAGCAAATTCATTTTGACCCTGCTTTAAAACTTATATGCCGTATATTATTTCCTTGTTTAGCTTTTTTGCTATCCATCAAGTACCTTGACTATGACTTTCTTATTTTGTGTTTTATAGGACACGCAGCCCCTATTGACGCATCCGGCAACTTTTTGTTAATAATGGTAATCTGGTCTCGGTTTTTCAAAACGGGATGTTAATGTGAACATAGAATTTGTTTAACCCCATTATACTTTCTACCTAGTCATGTTATCTGTATAGTTATGTTTTTCTATTTTTAAGGTTTATCTGCTCGGAGGTTACGAACGGTGATCTTGATTATTGTAATATATTTTTATATTTTGGATATTCCCGATTTAGTCCTATTGAGTTATATAGAAGATTGTATAATAATTTTCTTAAGCAAAGTGTATTTAGAAAAGATCGTTATAGCAGCCTCAAAGTTCACAAGATTTTCTACTTTTTATTCTGACTGATAAGCATTGTGGTATTATAGACAGTATTCGTTATGAAGATTTAACAGGGTCTAATATATTATGACTTAAGGTTCGAGGCCACTACCACCCTTACCGACACCTGAATTACAGAGGAGAACAATCCAGTCAAAGAATGACAGTGAATCTGGTAAGAATATTTGCAACAACATACAAAAAAATCCCTTCACAATAAGAATTACTGTTCTGTCCGATATACTATTTCCTGCAAGTGCTGCATACTATGCAGTAAATTATACTTTCTGTTTTGTATTTAATGTCTGTATTTGGAACAATACTTTTGCCGTTTAGTACTTATATTTGAAGCCCAGTTTCCAAGTATTCATAACCGGCACATCTAGGACAATTTCATATTGAAACGTTGTATTCATCAGATATTTCATCACATCTAGACTATTTAAAGTATTTTAGATTTCAAGGTTCCGTATACTTTTCAGGATTGCACGAATAATGAGTGCTGACTAAAACGAAACAGTTTCGTATTTCTTTCTCTTTATGCTGTGGACCTTAGTTCCGCCATAGAACCCTAATGGTAACTAGGGAATAGAAATATGGTCACTTTTGTCATCTACCGACCACAAACAACCCTTGCCAATACGTGACGTCTGTTTGATAGTGCAAGGTGTATAAGTACGCAGCCACATCCAGTCAGAATAATGACGTGATATAGAGAAAGTACCACGATCTTTGGATATTTAGAACCCTTGCAAAAACTCTATGAGGGGTCATTAGGTAGCCTGTTACAAAGCACAGTTTCTGTCTCTATCCAATAAACCCTTATTTTCCTTATCTTATGTATGAAATATCTTATTCCCTCGTCATTTACTGAGCGTTGATAGTTTTGTTCCTTCAAAACTCATTAGTCCATTCAAATGTATTTCTTTTAGACTAATTGTATGAAGATAATTCGTCAAAGGCTGTAACTTTTTATTGTAAATGGTGTTTCAACCTAAAAATACACAATATGCCAATATTCAAATAACACACAAGTCACAAGTTTGATATATGTTGACATCGCGATTGATAACCGTTAATTAGATACAATAAGCAGTTCAAACATTCGCTTAACAATAATGTTGATATCACTTACGCATTGACGGCCTATATCATATCAATCATTTGCTATTATCTTGTTGGTTTTCCAGGATGAACAAAACAAGTTCAAAAACCATTTCAGTGTTAATCGAGAAAGGGGGAAGAAACGAGTCTGTATACTGAACTAATCTACTCATAATAATACCTCCATTATTTGGAGTACCACTTCTTTAACGTATACTCTACTTCATCACATCATCAAATCAGGATAAATCCGTCATAAAATCAATACTAATATCGGAAATGTTATCAGATTAAAATAATCGCCATACAATCCAAAATTATTTTCAATCAAATTTATAATGTTTATCGATCCGATACTCTAATGTATTTCTTTTATTGGCCCGTCACTTACAATACTACATACACGTCTTGCACGACAAACGGTATATTTTGTTGCGTGTGTGAAGGTGGCTAGCTTAAAAATCTAGGTATTAGATGGTATCCGTCTTCCAATAATATACATCTCTTTTAATCCACCATTTTCTACATAAGGACATGCATGCCTGTACCAAGTCAGGAATATGACATTTGTTTTCCGTTCGTTCGCTTGATGTGTTTGAGCTTTTGATTTTGCCATTTGCATAAGGCCATTCCGGTTTGAATTTTCCTTGGAGTTTGGTATTTTGTTATTTTACTTTTAAGTAAGTTTAATACATTCATTAATATAAGAATACCCAGAAAGGACCACCTACGCTCGCTTGATTAGATCGAACATAGAATGGAAGGATGTGATGGTTAATCAGATTGTGAAACTTCTCTATATCGTGAAATTTGTTCAAAATGACGAAACAGTCATCTAGGAAACCCTGAATTCCTGATTAAACCTAGATTTTTAAAGCTGAATCAAAATCGTTTTCGTCTTGTTTGTGCATTTTGTCCGCTAAAAATACAATAACGAGAGTTGCTTATGTTAGAGCAACATGTGTAACCATAGTTGTACAGGTTTTTCACCATTATAAGATACTCTTCACATATTGTTTCTATTCAGAACATACATATCAAAAAATAAGTATGGTTTGAGTATCTACAACAAACGTTAGCTTCACCACACACACACACATGTATATTTATCAACAGAAGAAGATAAATAAATATATTGCATTCATATATATATATATATATAGTGTTTTGTTGGGAACATTTGCAAATCAACTGTGGGAAAAACTTAGATTTCTTTCGATGCTAGAATTTTATAAAATGTTTTAAAGTAACAAATTAAAGTCACCTTGCCGATTTTACAAAAATCACCATTCCCTACGTAACGGAAAATTTCCTAAAAAAATACTTTAATTTAACATTTGATGTATGTTGACACAGTTTTGGTAGCTGGATCTATCCCATCTATTGTCACATTACTCTATTATGTCTGTTGGTGTTGCTCACTCAATTTTGTCAATATAACGAAACTATTAAAACAAAAACCGAGTGGGAGGTTTATCAAGCTATAAAATCAGGTTTAACCCACCATTTCTTGTGGGAATGTCTGTACCAAGTCAGGAATATGACAGTTGTTTTCCATTCGTTCCGTTCATTGATTGAAATTTTGAATTTACCTTGAAGTTCTGTATTTTTATCAAAATTTTTTATGCTACCCCAAATTGGTTCCTGGAGTAAACAATCTATTCGTAAGGTATATTGGGTGTCTTCCGCCGTCATGGTTTGTACAATAGCAGAAAACAGTTGGGGTAGATCTTTAATGAAATAATCAAATTTTAAGGGAAGAATGTAATTCGTTTGTATGACTTAAATAAAGAAAATCATGTGTGTTGTTATATTTTTGCGACTGTACAAATACAAAACATTCTTTGTTTGGTTTAATTTTTTCGACTTTGCCATATAAGGGGAGATAAATAACAAAATGTATTTTTATGAAAGAATGTATGAATTTATCTATTTTGTTTTGTAGTAAGAAAACGAGTCCCGTGACCTCACTGTTTTCTTTTTATTTTCTGAAAACAAATTATAAAAGCTATCACACAAAATTTGGTTTCAAAGTATAATCTTTATACAATCTGACAAGTTTGCACAATCTGCAGTTTGAAAAGCCAGTGAACCATGCCCATGCGTTTTATTATATTTTGGAAAAAATAAAAACGGTATAAACTATAGTTTGGCAAAAAAAATTTTTTTTTTAATTGAGACTCCAATCCACCTTAATGAACATTCTGGTGAAAATTGCATTTAAGGGGGCTCGCGGGTCTAAATCAAAATTTTATCTTAATATAGGATTTCGCTATATTTTTCTATAAATGAACTTTATCTTATACTTAATAGAAAAATAAAATAAAAAAATGGGGTCACCGTTCATTTAAGCTCACAATCTGACTTCGAAAGAAGCATACATTTTTGTAAAGGTACTTTATTTCTGTTGAACTAATAGGAGAAATAGATGTAATATCGAAATAAAAAAAGAACTAAATTACAGAAATCGCTCAAATTTTACAATAGTTTAGTTTAAGTACAGCTTATTTGAAAATAAAACTAAAAAATATAGGTCACCGATAAGTTAAAAAAGATATTTCAATTTTAATGCCAAAAAATGGCATTTTTGCACCAAAGGGAGATAATTTGGAGTTTTTTCAATGATATATACATTTGAAAAGTCATCTGGGGCCAAAACGAATTGATTTTTTTGAATGATTTTTGTATCATATGATAAAGTAACAACTAATAAAGTAATAAATAAAAATTGTAATGGAAAATAAATGTTAAATTTTTTTCTGAAATTTTTATACCCTCGAGCCTCCTTAAAACAAAGTTTTGTACAAAACAAACGAGAAAACAACCATGTGTGTCAGTTTTTCATCGACAACTGCGATATTGGGTCATTACATAACCTATTACAAATTGATTCGTAATGACAAAAACCATTTTTTGGTGAAATTGGAGTTAACAATTTGTTTAAAAAATTATGTTGTTATTTGTAAAAAAAATCTTTCGATTTAGTTACATGTTAATATCATAAAGATCGATATACCTCGACAGATAACTTATTATTTTAAAATATTACTTTATTAAGTATGGAATATATGATCGGGACTAGATTGACAATGAAACAACTATCCAACAGAGATAAAATAAACCGGATATTAGCAACTCTAGATCTCACATATAAATAAAAAGACATTAATTGTCAAATGTTTGTTTCTCATGTTAGTACAAATATGGCGATAAGGTTAATTCGGTAAGTGAAATTCGAAGAAAAAAAAACAGAATTGTAGTTACGACAACTGGAACATATCCGTCGTCATTTGTGAAACAGATACTCAACCACAATTAAACAACTCGTGATAGCGTCCGTAAGGTTTTGGAAGGGATGATCTCAACTTCACCAATTGGAACCATTGGTTTAATAACGTTCCTGTAATCAGCAACCCCCTTTCAAGTAAATCTTGATAGGAAATACAAGCTCTGGAATATTGACTGTCCCCTTTAATATTACTCTATAATGAAAATTGTATATCAATATCATACTTTAGTATTTTTGGTAACTCAGGATGGATTGTATACTTTGAATGACATTAGTGTAAGTATAACATGACTCAAACATTTTGACGGTCATAATTACTGTTGCCAGTATATACTTCTTTTTATTCAAAACACTGCACAGGTATTAAAATCAGCAGTCTTGATATCTCAGCCTGTTTTGTTTCCAATTTGACAACAGCAGTCATCTCAGTACCATAATTCATGACAAACGAGCCGATTTCAATTTTAAAATTTATAAATTTTCCCTACTTAGCAGCAATATACCAACTTCACACGCTTTTGAAGTATACAATTCTTAACTCATACAATATTCAAGAGCTTGCAACTGCTACTCAGACTTTATAAAACGTCATCGGTGTCTGAGCAAAAAATTAATAAGCCAGGGTTATTTTCAAAGAACGTCTCGTCCTTTGTCTCAAAAAGTTCATCGGAAAATACCAAGACCTAATTTAGATAAATATTTCAGTGTCAACTACAGAAATAACACAAGAAGATTTTCAGTTAAAGATTCTAGGTGCTGAAGTTGTGTATCTTGTTATTATACTTTATTTTTCAAGTTATATCTCCTCGTGCTCTTATGTTTCTTTTGATGGTATGACTTTTGACGTGACTCTGTATTTATGCATCCTTCCATCAGGTTTTTTACTTTTTGACTTTGGGCATTCCTGATGCAGGTGGGTCCTGATTTGCGATTAGGGCACAACACGCCTACAGTGTTGTTCCTATTTTGTTTATAAAATTGAATGTATCTATATTTACTTAATTTTTTACTTATCGAGAAAGTGTATACTACCTACGGTATGTACTATCAACGACGAAAAATTTTGTGTTGACGTCATTGTCAGATTTACTATCTACGCCTTTTTATTGGCGTCTCTGTGAGACTGTTTGCATTTTAGTCAGTTGTGTTGTATGTCTGTGATATACGTTTACACAGTTTTGGCTGCTGGGTGCAAATTAGGGTCACAATAACCAATTGTGTCTGTTTGGGTTATTCGCCAAATTGTGTCAATTTAACGGAACTATAGACACCTGTCATACAAGTGTGTGTGTGTGGGCGGAAGGGGGGTAGCTAGCTACAAAACCATGTTTAATCCACCATATTTTTCAGGAAATGCCTGTACCAAGTCAGGAATAAGCACTTCTTTTTCACTTGTTCTGTTGATTGAAAGCGTTTGGTTTTGTCAGTTTTCATGGACTTACTCTTTTTGAATTTGCCTTGGAGTTTTTTGTATAAACCGAAATATTTTGTCCATATGAACACTGGCCATAATTGTATTTGTTAATAAAATTTGTATGCATGTATAATAAATGAGGACATTTTTTTTATTTTCAGGTGTCCTTGGGGAAAGAAATGAACAAATAGATTATGCAGGTAAAACGATTCAATTTAATAAATTTGTTTTTGTAAAATACTGTCATTGCTAGTCTAGTTCTATTCAATGAAAATAACAAATCCAGAGGTTTAAAAAATGAAAACAACCCTTTTTCAATTGCATGCGTCTAGATTTGCCTTTTCCGGGAAAGCCCAAAGCCGAATATTTGAAAGCCGATAATGTATAAGAACCGATACAGTTGAAGAGCTTTACGACCGAAAATACCCTAAAAATAATAGCCAAATCAATCTGAGGTCAACCTTGCCTGACGAAGTTGAAACTTTAATTTATTAATAATTTATTAATTCATAAAAGAGAGGCGACAGATATCAAAGGGACATCCAAACTCATAAGTTGAAAATAAACTGACAACGCCATGGCTAAAAAAAAGACCAACAGACAAACAGACGAACAATAGTACACAAAATAAAACATAGGAAACTAAAAACTGACCAATACGAACCCCACCAAAAACTGGGGGTGATCTCAGGTGCTCCGGAAGGGTAAGCAGATCCGGCTCCACATGTGACACCCGTCGTGTTGCTCATGTTAGTACAAACCCTGTAATAAGTCTAATTCAGTAGGTCACATTCGGGGAAAAGGGAACGAGACTGAAGTTAGAACATTCGGAAAATACTCGCTGTCATCTGTGAAACGGATATTTCATAAATGTCAACCAACTCGTGAAGGCGTCCGTAAAATTATAAACGGACACTAAAAGAAAGGTTTTTTATCAATCAATTCAGTACCAAAGTTCTGACTACTGAGCTGATGATACCTTCGTGGACTGCTAGTCCACCAGCAGCTGTATCGAACCCGTGATGTAAACTAAAGAAAACAACGTTTCATACATTTAATGCATCCTGAGGGCCTTTCTGGATTTACCTTCATCAGGAATGCTCAAAGCCAAATTTATGAAATCCGAGGATGTATAAGAACCGAAATAGTTGAAGAGCTATACGACAAAAAAGGACATAAAAATAATAGCCAAATCAATCCAAAGTCAAATTTTCCTTATCGAGTTTAAACCGTAGTTTCTGAATAATTTATCAATTTAAAAACGGAGAGTTTAAGAATGTTTTGTTATAAATCATGTCAGTAAGTACTGACTACTGAGCTGCTGATACCCTCGGTGCCTGCATTATTTACCAAGTGAGATAAAAAATGAAGAAAAAAAGCCTTTGTACATGATTTTAAAATTTCAAAAATGTCTCACCAAATGGATATATGTAGTACCTTGCACCAATTTATAATTTCTCTGGGATTGTCGTTTCTCTGAAATGAAACTTGTTCCCCAAAACGAACTTTAGTTTGTTGGAGATGTATCAACGGAAAAGTAAAAAGATGCAATTTATTCATCATGTTGGTGGATATATATATAAAATGAGGAGATGTGGAATGATTGGCAATGATACAACTCTCCACCATAGACCAAATGACATAGTAGTTATAAACAATAGGTCATCGCACGTCCACCAACAATGAGCAAAATCCATACCGCATAGTCGGCTATAAAAGGCCCCGAAATGACAAATGTAAAACAATTCAAAGAGAAAAATAACGGCCAAATTTATGTAAAAAAAACAATAAACAAAAAAACATATCTGGTATACAATAACAACTGAATTACAGGGTCCTGACTTAGGAGAGGCACATACAGAATGTGGCGGGTAAAACATGTTAACTTGCGCCTTAGTGCTTTAAGGATGTATTATTTTGAAGTTTCAGTCTCGTTGAAATCTCGTTCGGGAATTATTTCCAAAACATGTGATACAAGTGCAACGTGTGAAAAAATTGTGTACTTGCAATAAGTATTTTTTGGGTAGTAAAATTTTATAACCAATCTGGTCAGTGTCATTAGCCAAAATGTTGAGAAACTAGGCGAGGGGTACAAAGAAATGATTTACCCAAAATATGTACATCCCATATCAAGTTTTTCTTTTCAGAACTCTTAGACATGTATTTTTTTCAATCATTTATAACAAAGAAGTTGAAATAATATGCTTTTGTTCTAAAAAAAAAAGAAAAAATCTCAAATTTACAAAATTGACAGCATGGTCAATTTCACAAGAAAAAACAACAAAATTCCATAAAATTTTCTAATATTAACAACAACCTATAGTCTTTTTAAACTAAATTTATTCAGATTGGTCCACTTCATCTTTAGTGCAAGTATGAAAAAAAGTTTAATTGTAAAATTGTGATTTTTTCATGATAATAGAAAAAAATGGATGAAAATTGATGAACAATGGGAAAATCATTAAAATGGGGTACTTTCAAATGGCCGTAGCAAAAACAGAAGTGCACCACTGTATGATTTTTTCTTCATCAATTACTTTCTTACAGTCATATAAACCCAAAAATTAGGTTCAGAAAAAATGTTTAAATCTAGAAATGTTTGGCTCCTCAGAGGTGTTCATCCTTAAATAAGATACACTGACTAAGGTAAGAACGGGAAGATCAGATGATATCTCAAAATGTTATTCCAAATTTACCGTATAGAATACTCTTACCTTCTTAATAAAATTCTAAAAGCGTTCCGCAAAACGATGTGATTGGTTTACTTCTGATGAAGTGTATCATGTGTGTGTTTGATGTACGAACAATGAAACTACCACTACGCCTTTTTGCATGCTATCTTTATATTTTTGCCATATTCAACTAAGTGTTAGCGCTTGACATTTTCTTTTCAACAAAGCTGAGGAAAACCAGAAACTTATCCTCGATAACATACGGGCTAATTAGCATTTTTGTAACATAAAATTTGACAACTTGCTCGATTCTATAGTATTTGAATATCTCTACTGGAAGCTAGCTTAATTTACGGTGTGGTTTTTCACCATTTAATAGACCCAATGGTAATAAATGACGCTTTCATCAACGTTTTGTGGTGTACATCATGTCTTTCTGTTTCATTTTATTGTCATTTTGACTCAAAAAGCAGACATGAGATAAAAGAAAGTTAATAAAACTCACGATAAAACAAATAAGCGACAAGGCCAAAAGAACGCTACGAAGACGTCACCAACCAAAAACGTCTAATTACATAACTTAACATTTTACAACAAACCCTTAAAATATGTGAACTCATGTGATTTAGAACTGGAAAGTATTCATAGACCACCAGTGATGCACTTCTTGTTGTTCGAGATAAAAACAATAATTCCATTTAAAGTCATATTCGTAACTACCACAATAAAAACAAAAGAAAACAAAAGGGATTGTAGCTTTGATATTATATATCACTCTGTCATCATTAGGAACGATTTGTTCAATGCTTCCATGTATGCGAAATTCCTCTATCATTATACCCTTGCAATATTGTATCAACGAGTAGAAATTTTCTCCATTTCAAGGTGGTGTTGAAAATTGCTCCAAACACATCTGAAAACCAACAAAGGATGAATCAAATGATACATTTTCATAAACGTTACGTCGTTGTCAATTGGAAAATTATCAAATAGAAAATAAATGAAGACCAAGGTTCCAACTGCCTTGGGAACATTTCCCCATAAATTTTTGTGACTATATTCGTTCGAACCCCCATTCTTTTTATTTTTTTAATTTTCCTTATTGTCTAGTAATGGGTCGACAACGCTGTTGTTGGAATGTTAGTCCCTAGAGTATCATTATGTATTAGTCGAGTAGTGTGTGATTCGCCATTGACTGCTTTATAATATACATTTCTTAAATAACCGTTGACAATTAAAATTCCAACTTCTTTTGGTCATATAGCTGAATAACCGTCAGTTTAACATTTTGCATATCTTTTGATGCTTTTGTACACTGTATAAACCATTACTAAACAATGCACACAATCTAGATGTAAACTTATACAATTTATTGGATCTTCTGTTAAAGGTTATATTACCCCTGAATGGTCGTATGAAGAAAGTGATGAAGGGTATAGTAAAACAATAGACATCGGTAAGTTTCAATAATTTAAATTAGATATTTAACTCACTGCATATATTTTCTTAATATACAATGATAGAGATCATTGATGAAACCACATACCTTTGTTCACTGAAAACAACAAAAAAATGGAAAATTAATGACACAATAACTAAATACTTTTAACCCTTTACTAATTCAAATGTGTCAGACCAAACAAATATTTAGCCTGACAAACTCTGCACAGCGCACATCTGTAAAAATCTTCTATTTTGTATACAGATTTTGAAAGAAATCTGATGACAACTGACCTCTTAACATGACTTGTCCAAGTCGGTACTTTCTTTTGGATGGTCTTACTGTAGAGAGAGTTCCACTTGACATTACTTTATGCGGAATTTTCATGACTTTTCATAAAAACATAAAAAATATATATGACGTAATAGTCTTGACAAGTCCCAAGCCGGATGAAAGGACTAGACAAAACAGCAATGTTAAAAACTTTGTCTTGCTACTAAATTTATAGTTATATAAATCTGTACACTGTTTCAAAAAACTTTTTAGTATATATCTACAGACCCAAAATGAAAAAAAAAAGAAATCTAAAATAGTTCAAACAACAAAAAACAAGCGGCCTGACACAACAACTAAAGCAAAATGAAAGCCATTAACCAGATTTTGGACAAAATGTTTTGCCATTTTACCACTAGCTATATATATATTAATTTTGCATTTACACACATTTTGCTAAAATGCAATATCATATCTTACAAAGGTGCAGATCTTGATGATGTGCACTATAGAAAGATTTGACAGACCAATCAATGCATCTTATGTCAGTTCATAAATATTATCTAAATATTTCATTCTAGACTTCCGTGTTATCAAAAAGAAATAAAAAAAAACTTATATGAGATATGAATATTGACGGGAAATGTCTCGTTAAAAACTTCAAATATACAACATATTTTCAAACTTGAGTTGCTTCATTCAAAATTACTTTGGTGAAAAAATTTAATTATTCGGGAATCTCGGCTGGACAACTTATATATTCTTGACAAACTTTAAATGTTTCCCTTCCTTTGGCCCTAACATGGACAAGTATCAATGGAATATTAAACTGTGAGGTTGTCTGGATTTTTTTTCAAAAGATCTTTGTTTTGGTTTTTTAGACTTTTACAATATCTGTATTTTCATTCATGTTCCGAAGTACTGTCTACTGGTCCAGTGATACACTCCAGAACGAATAGTTACAGTCAGTACACGAGGATAGGTATCGAGAAACACAATTTATATCTCTGCAGTGATGTTTGAGGCAAAAATATTTTAAAATTGAAATTTGAACGTTTAAGGAATTATAAAACGAAGATGACCAAAAGTATAGCCAATCCAGAGCTATTATGTTGTTGTTTTTTTTTTGTTTTTTTTTTTTTTTTTTTTTTTTTTGCTAATGTAACAAGAACGGCTTATATCTCCACCTTGAGTGGGTTCAGTCAATGCTCACTTCGATAAATATTCAAACTCTGTCTAGTACAATTTTTTTTTTTTTTTTTTGTCACCGTACTGTCTACAACAATGATCACAGTAAGCTATAAAAGGTCCCGAAAAATAAATGTAAAACAATTCAAACTAGACAACTAATGGCCTGATTTATGTAAAAAAAACAATAAACAAGAAAGCAAATATGATATACAGCAACGAACAACAACCAATAAATAACAGCCATTTTACAATTGCCAACCTTTATATTTAATGAATCTAATGCCTGCATATATTATTATAGCTCCACAATTAACTATAGCAATTGTGATATAATTAGTAAAGCCTCAAGTTACTGAAAAGGTCTGCATAAAGACAACGAATGTCTCTTAAGTAATGGTCTCGGTAAAACGTTTTGAAAATTAAAGTTAAAAACACAAATATAAGAAGAAAACAAAGAATCAAAGCTTTGCAATAGGGAAATACAAATATTAATTTAAAATGATTTCCAAAATTTAATAACAGCAGACTTAAATAAAAGATTTATTATCTGTATATATCCCTCCGATAACATGTATTAATTTGAAGCACAATAGTTTGCCGGTGTTCAAATCTCATAATTCAACAAAGAAGGTACACAAAAAGACTGGGGGTTGGACCGCATTAACTCAACACTTACCGAGACCAGGAGCGTCAACAATGCAAGCATCTGCTCCCATGCATGCTTCACAAGCCTTGCAAATCAACACTCATATAAATACAACAAATGGGAATAGGACACAATCGGTTCATTTACAGAACAGATGATTTTTTTGTGTCTAATGACCTACGACTTCAACAATATGTCACAAAACCCTTTCCTTTCGTAGAAACAATTTTCTAAAAATTGAAGTGAATTTCATTTGAACTATTGAATTTAATATCACAGTTCGTACATCATTTATTTGACAAAGCTTAAAACTCGTATGCATGTGTTACCTAATACTTCTGTTTGCAAGATCTTACTATTGTTAGTATAAATAAAAGTAAGAAATTGGTATTGAATACTGCGGAAAAGTTCGAACAGCATTCGTTAGTTATATCACACTACCTTTTACGTTAAAGTTTTATTTCATTACAATACAAACGGCAAATAGATTATCAGTAATTCATCCAGTTAATTCTTTGATTTGTTAGTGGTTTGACCCCATAATAACTATTTAGTCCTTGATATTTGAGTCCGATATAACAAAACGTTTCTACTTACAAAAGATGTGTCAGAGAAAAAATGCCAACCCAGACGTTTTAAAAAGACTTCTTCATTTTTTAATTTACAAAACCATATATTTGCAAACGAAAATTTGTAATAAAGATTAGAAGTACATTATCCAAATGTGCAATGAAGTCCACATTTCATAAAGTATTCCACATTTGTTTTAATTTGTCTCCTCGTGATCGATTAACGAGATTTATATAACAGTAAACTATTGTTCCTTTAACATGTTTGATGTATATTCCACATGTTATAAATCAACATGAGAGTATTAACAATCTACAAATATAGAAGCAGCACTAACTGCCCAAGAATTATAATTACAATTTGAATGAATCCTATGATCTGAGTCCCTCTATGTATATACTGATTAAACCGAAGCGTCTTGAACGATTCATAAGATGCATTGATATATATTTCTCTAAATATATGCATATTTGTAGACTTAGTTGTAAACACAAATCGATTTAGCTTGACGACATTGGGTATTATAAAAGTAAAGTAACAAATAAATTGTTAACTAATATGATATAAGTTATCTATAATATAATTACAATATGAATATAAATATAAACAAATATATACCATTGTATATAAATGTGCAGCATAATTTCCTTTGTGTATTAAATCACTGAATTATATTTGAAATATCTTTTGTTTATTTTTTCAGATGCCTTATCAGATGTTGAAGATCCTTATTATGAAGACGTAGATAAAGGTGTTATATTTTATTGATATATGATTTAGATAAGAAGACTTTCTTTTGAGTTAGGAAATTTCTAAAAAAAAACTTATCTCCTGAAAAATTTTAATTGACCTAAATTAGAAAAGTACCTTATGACTCTATCCCACTCAAGTTCCTCAATCAGATTTTACATTGTTAGGACTACATCGGGTTATATTTCACCATATGAGTATATATTACCAAACACCTGGGACAATATATATGAAAATAAATAATGTTCCTTAATTTTCTTCCATGTCGTAACATTGTGTATTGAATATGAAGCTAAAACAAACAATCAATCAATCTATAACTGTAACATAAACTGCCTGTAAATTATCTATTTCATCGTGTTGCTGTTGCATACACTTATATATCATTTTCCTTTTATTCATGTGCAATCGTTTATTAAAACGATTTGTAATTAAATGTTAAGAGGAAGCCCATTGTGGTGGCAAAAATTTTCTAATATCATTACAGGTGCAAACTGGACTATGTGCTTTGGTTTGAGGAAAGATAATAGAAATTTACCATTACCTGTTTATTCAAAGCCCATTAGAAATGTTGTGCTTATATTTCTAATAATATGTTTTCTTTATTGCAGATACCTTCAACAATACTTATAAACTACAGTCAGCTGATAATTATGACGTACTCCCAGGAACGGATCCTCTGCTAAAGCTTCAAACCATACAATTAACCGAGCCTGCAGAATCTTCTGAGTCCTTGATATCACAGGTGGAAAATGGTAATACGTTTGATATAACTTTAACAAGCTAGACAAGTCTACGCTTCCGACCAATTTGATTTTTTTTCAGTTTTCTTTTTGTTTAATTACAAAGGTTGATGGATGTGTGCATGACGCAACAGTTAATATATAAAAAGTAACAATAGTCTAGTTTCGCCCAAAATACAGTTTCCACAACCGACCACATCAATCATCAACATAAGATTCATCAAAGAACCTCCATACAAACATAGGCAGGTTGTAGGTATTCCTATGGGCACTAAAATATAATTGCGCCCTTTTAATAGGAGACGTATTCTTGTACTGTTATGAATCACAGTACATGTTTATGAACAAACTCAGGAAAGACCCGTCTAGGTTTCATTTAATTGATGATATTTTTTCGTTGAATAATCCAGAATTTTCTAAATATACTGCCAAATTTACCCAAAGGAACTTTATATAAATCAAGTATAAAGTAGATAACTGTTATTTCTCAGATTTAAATAGTTCAGTTCTACATCAGAAACTGTACACAAACGTTTACGACAAAAGCGACGTTTTTCTCCCTATTGTTAAATTTCCTTTTATGGAATGTGATGTTCCTTTGGCACCATCTTATGGTGTTTATATATCACAACTTTTTCGATATGCCCGTATATGTAGTGACATTTTGGATTTCAATGAACGTAATCTAGTTATTACTGGTAAACTTATAAGTTAGGGATTTCGTTACCACAAATTACTTTTACTAAATTCTTCAATAGATACAAAGATTTGGTTTGGAGGTTTGGCTGTACCTGTAGAGAACCAATTTTAATTGGGATAGCCCATTCTTATTTTTACAAAGATGTTGCTTACAGAGCCCGGAAATTTAGATACGATCTGGATAAACTTGTCAATCCTTTAAATAAACTTCTTCTAAAAGGTTACCAAATCAACACTGTAATTAGATCTTTGAACATTGTTTTTATTGGTATGAATATTGATTTTGTTATCAGTAAATTGATACCAAACTAATATTATTGTTGTATACATATACATATGCAAATTCACGATTTTAAAATCTGTCGATATCTGTTATTTTGCAACGCATAAGTGTTCTTTTTTTCTGACTGTTAATGACGTCTTTACACTAAATCTACTGGATGTTGGATGTGTACTGATTGACATTTTAGACTTAGATACAAGATTTTTTTATTAATTGTTATTGGCTTTGAACTAGCTGTCAGTAACTGTGAGCTATCTCAGATATGTACCTAGTGTGTTTATTGTTGTTAGGATATATAAATACACTGTCACGTCCGATGTGTGTGTTTGTGCTTTTATCGAGCTGGTGAGTTAAACTCTTTTCAATTGATTTCTATAGTTTGTTCATACGTTGTTCCTTTTCACCACTGCCTAAAATTAGGGGCGGGTTAGGCGCCCTCAAACATGTTTAACTCCTACACTCTGTATGTTCCCGTCCCAAGTCAGGAGCCTGTAATTCAATGGTTGTCGTTTGTTGCTGTATATCATATTTGTTTTTCGTTCATTGTCGTCAGTTTACTCGTTTGAATTGTTTTACATTTGTCATTTCGGGACCTTTTATAGCTGACTATACGATATGGGTTTTGCTCGTTGTTGAAGGCCGTGTGGTGACCAATAGCTGTTAACTTCAATGTCATTTGATATCTGGTGGAGATTTGACTCTTACCTTCATGCGTCTGCTGTAAAAATTTCATGCTGTGTTTAAGCTAAAACTCTCCACACAAGAAAATTAGGGAAACTGAATTGTTCTAAAAACTTATCAAAGATTACAATTTTGTACGCCTGACGCACGTTTCGTCTACAGAAGACGCTCGATAATCAGTAATGTTAAAAGGTCAAATAAAGTACGAACTTGATTACCATTGAGGGCCAACATTTTCGAATACAGCTACATTTTGATGATGTGTTCAAGTAATGGATTCTAGAGATTATTATGACAGAGTATCATTGTTTCACATATCTATTTCAGGATATTAGACACAAATGGATAAATTTTAAATTACTCCTTCGGACATAGTGTAGCTTCATCCTCAGTTTTCTGTGCAGTGTTTTGTTATTGATGCGTATCTCTTCTACGATTTTTCTCTGTTTGCCATTGTAGTGTGATATTATTAACGGTACCAATTTTACAGCATGAGATGCAGTGTAGTCTTTTTTAATCGTGCTTGGGATTTATTATTGCAACTTAAATTAAGCCATTACTTATTTGTCAACGGTCAAATCTCGCAAACCGATTTAAAGGAGACAAATCAATGTAACAATCAAAAAATGAGGGCAGTGTTGTTATGGTTAACGTCTCCTGATATGTATGCATCACACGCCCCGCGAATCTACACCAATGTATGTTATAATCGGAAAAAGGAAGCTAGTAGTAGAGAAAGGGGGATTCTGCCACAACTCCAAATTTAAAAAAAAAATGTTTAACATGTTGAGAACAAATTTGAATAGGAATAAGAGGTAGTTTTCACTTTGTAACGCATGCGGTAGAAGGTGAAACTGAAAGTAGTAAAATTCAGATAGGAGTAAGAGATGAATTTAGAAAGTTGAGTTAGGGGGGTTAGGGGTTAAATTTCAAATAGGAGTAAGAGATGAATTTTAAAGTAATAATACAAAATTGAAAAAAAAATACCATAAAGACTATAGTATTATAGTATTATATTATGATGGCTTCTAATGATAATGACTTTATAAGTATAAGTGCTTTGGAAGAGACAGTACAAGAACAAAATAAAGAAACGTTGAAATGGAAGAACCTTCCAACTGGTGTATGGTATAAAATTATGGAAGTGACAGAAGTAGATGGTAAATTTGGTAAAAGTAGAATACTTATAATGAAAACAAGGGAAGGAGATAATACAAGGGTGTAGGCATGTAGTGGGTTAAACAAAGAGAAGGATACAAAGGAAGGAGATAGTACAAGGGTGTGGGCATGTAGTGGGTTAAACAAAGAGAAGGATACAAGGGAAGGAGATAGAACAAGGGTGTGGGCATGTAGTGGGTTAAACAAAGAGAAGGATATTTTGGAAGGTTTAAAATCAGTAAGAAATCAAAATAAGAGTATTTTTCATACGACTTAATTAGAATGTAAATACTATCACGGTGTCCCTTGAGTGAATAACCCCTAAGTGAATGCGAATTCATTTTTAATCTAGCTAAACACTAGATTAAAAAAATATTGGTAACACATTTGAAAATTGAAAAAAACCTTAAAGAGATGGGTTAGTAGTAGTAAATAAAGAAATGAATACAGACAACATGCCTGGTCCATCTTGATGAACATGGACAACAAACATACCAAGTGAAAGTGATGGTGCTAGATTTATAAAATCAGATGCACCTAATGAAAAATTGCAGGTAAACATGAGTGTAAAGCAACTTCGACAATTGGCTAAGGATAAGGGGTTTAGTGGGTACAGTAGGAAATCCAAAAGACATGTAAATTGAATTAATCGAAGAAAAAACGAACCATAAGTTTATTCGTGAAGAAGTGTTTACTAAAAAGGAATTAAAAATTTTGCAAAAAACCAAGGTAAAACTAAGTATTCTCGGTAAAGAAAAGATGATTTTCAAGATTTAGTAAAACCCCTCTTAAAAGTATATGATAGAAAAAAAAGCATTAAAAGGTACGTTTCGCACAGTTATGATTGAACCTTTAAAAGCTTTTGATGTAGATAAGTTTTTAAGGCAAGTAAAAGCAAAATGAGCACAAAAATTACAGAATCACTTAGGAAAGATAAGGCTTTAAAACTAGTACTTCGAGTAGAATTGGTAAAAACTAATCCAGCCACAGGTGACAGCACTAATGTGACTCCTTATTTTAGATCAACAGTAGTGACTATTACAAAAACAACAGACATTGATTAAGACATTGCATTTATGATGGAAAAGGCAAAAGAAAGCATGATAAGATACATGCGTGAAGGTAGTGGTTGGACATTTATTCACATTGCGGAATTAGAAATGCATAAAAATAAATTTGAACCTCTTAAGGTGAATTCATACATACCTCTTCCAGTTAAACTAGCTAAAATGAAGGCCATTATTAACATACGAAATGAAGACAAGTGTTTTCAATGGGCAGTATTATTAGCGTTACATTATTAAGAAGTAGATCAAAACAAAGTTTAACTAATCGAGTAAGTCAATACATCAAAGGAGAAAACGACCTTAACTTTGACAGCATTGATTTCCCAGTGTCATTAAAATCCGTTAACAAATTTGAAAGACGAAATACAGACCTTAACATCAATGTGTTTGTTTATGATGGTGTAGAAATAGATGAGTATGAAGAAGAAAAATTATAAGTGTACACTGTAAGAATTTCAAACAATACTGGCACAACACATTTAGACCTTTTGTTTTTAACCAACGCTACTAAACAACATTACTGTTGGATAAAGAGTACAATGTATATCTCGTCTTTTAACATCACAAGTAGCACATCATAAAAAATCGGTTTATTTTTGTCGAAGATGTTTAAACTACTTTTCAAGACAAGACATTTTAGATAAACACATGGAGTATTGTTATCAAAAGGATCCAGTAACAACAAGATGATGCAAGATGAAGGTCATTGTATCTATTTTCAAAACTATAAACGATCTATGCGTATTCCTGCCGTTATTTATGCTGATTTCGACATAGACACCTGTCAACCTGATGTATCAAAACCTTACACCAACGCTTATAAACGACACACACCTTCTGGTTTTTATTACCGTGTTAAGTATACACATAAGGAAACTAAAGAAGTACTACTGTACTATGGAAGAAGAAGTGAAAGACATTGTAGACATGCACCAAGACGAAAAAGACATGATGATGACAAAAGAAGATATTGCATGTTGAAACCGAGTACACGTTGTCACATATTGTCGATGAATTGGGGATTGACAAAGTACGAGATCATGATCACTTAACAGGTAAGTATCGTGGTGTAGCACATAAGAAGTGTAATTTATACTTTCAACTTCTCACCTTTGTTCCCATTGTGTTTCATAATTTTACGGGGTATGATGCTCATTTGTTTGTAAAAGAGTTGGGGTTTACCGAGGGTAAAATTGACTGCATTCCCAATGCAGACGAGAAGTACATTAGATTTTCTAATCAAGTAAAGGGTACTCATTTAAAAATACGATTCATAGGTTTGTGTTAAATTCACAAGAAGTGTTAGCTAAAAATCTAACAAAAGATAAATGTAAGGCTGTAAAAGCATTGTTTGGTGATCACTATGAACTGATGATACTGGCGTATCCTTACGATTACATGGACGGTCCTGCAAAAATGGATGAAACTCAACTTCCATGTGCTGATTATTTTTACAACAGACTTGATGGTGAACACATAAGTGATGTCAACTATGCACATGAACAACATGTATTTAAGACTTTGTACTGTAAAACCATGCAAGACTATCACAATTTATACTTAAAAGGGGATGTAACACAACTTCAAGACATCTTTGAAGATTTTAGAGATATTTGTTTACAACATTACGGACTTGACCCTTTACATTATTATACATCACCAGGATTGGCCTATGATACATCTTTAAACATAAATAAAGTTAAACTGGAATTATTACATGATATAGATATGTTATACATATTTGTAAAGGCTACTCGAGGAGGTTTGTCTCAAACAAGAAATCGAGATGGTAAGGCAAACCATAAATACATGAGTCATCACGACACTACACAACCTACCAAATACTTAACGTATTTATATGCCAATAATTTATACAGGTGGACTATGTCAGAACCTTTATCTACAGGTGACTTTAAATGGAGAGACCCAAAAGAAGTGGAAGACATTTTACATTGGGAAGATGATAGTGAGGTTGGGTGTAGGATTGAATGTGATTTGTAGTATCCATCAGAACTTCACGATAGTCATTATGACTACCCCTTCCTACCTGAAAGTATAGACATGAATGGATTTCATAAATTAATACCTCATTTAAATTCCTGCCAGAAATATGTACTTCATTACAGAAATTTGAATCAGTGTCTTCAGAATGGCATCCTGTTAACCAAAGTACATCGTGTCATTACATTTAAACAATAACGTTGGCTTAAGTCTTACATTGACAAAAACACAAAACTTAGAGCGGTATCCAAAACAGTGTATGAACAGGATTTTTCTAAATTGATGAACAATTCCGTCTTTGGAAATACGATGGAAAACATTCGTAAACGTGAAGATGTAAAATTAGTCACGACAGAAAAACAAGCATTAGAACTAGTAGCCAAACCCAACTTTGTCCGTCGAGTCGTATTTACTAAAAACATGGTAGCTGTGCATATGAAAAAAAACCAAAAAAACTCAAATTTGACAAGCCTGTTTACTTAGGGAGTTGCATTTTAGACATTTCCAAACTTTTAATGTATGACTTTCATTATGGGTTTATACGAAACAGGTATGGAAATAAGGCACGACTTTTGTTTACCGATACCGATAGTTTAGTCTATGAAATCCAAACCGAAAACTTTTACAAGGACATAACACCCCACATACAGGACAGGTTTGACACCTCTAAATACGCGGTTGATAATCTGTTTGGAATTCCAACAGGTGTTTACGAAAACATTATTGGTAAGTTTAAAGATAAATGTAAAGGTAAGTGTATGGCTGAGTTTGTGGGTGGTCGAGCTAAAATGTACTCCTATCGAATGGATGATGGTAAAAATACTAAGAAAGCCAAAGGTATGAAAAAAGCAGTTATTAAACGTAACATTACATTTGAAGATTACAAAAATTGTCTGACTACACAACAACCTTCGTATAGAACAACGAATGTCATTCGTAGTCATCTTCATACCATATACAGTGAAGAAATAATTAAAATAGCCCTTTCGGCAAACGACGACAAACGGTGTATTTTACCCGATGGCATTAGTACCCTAGCCCATGAACATTATAAAATTAAAGAGGTCCAACTCATAAAGTAAACAAAATGAGTTTTTTAGTATCCATTGATGGACCCATTGGAATTGGTAAAAGTACATTGTTAGATTTGTTAGCGAAAAAAACAAAAGAAACAGAACACGTGCGTTCATCAGAATCTGTTGAACAGTATACGCTTTTAGAAGAATTTTACACTGAAATGGCTCATAAGAAAACAGGTGTTTTAGAGTATGCATTTGCTTTACAGTATCAAATGTTACAGGCGCAAAAGGAATTAATTCGACTCGTCTAGAATACAACACATTCAATGATCATAGAAGAACGGGGGTTATGGTGTAGTCGACAGATTTTCGTAGAACAATTAAAAGAAGGAATGGTAGAGGGATCGTTTAACCAGTTAGATCATTACTATAATTTGTGGACGCGTAAACCCGATGTGCTTATTCTTTTAACGTCTCCACAAGACGTTATTTTTAATCGTATTATGAATCGCGGAAGAACAGCAGAGAAAAACGTTTCGAAAGAGTATTTGTAAACACTTATGACAGCGTATGACCATTTAGTAACACTTCATCCTCGTATCATACAAGTGGACACAAATTGTAGTGTTGAAGATGTCTTGGTAAAAGTGAAAATGATCATTGATTGTCTTAGCTTAGAACAACAACAAAATTGAAAAATACCTTAAAGACGTGGTGGTGGTAAAAGTAACAATGCCTAAAACAAACAAACCTGGTGTAAATTATCATTTCAATGTGTTGTGATTTAGAACAGCTGAAAATGCGTAAACAAAAGAATGACGTTTTGGAAAAAAGATTACAACTCCGTTCCCGTTTGGAAGCTAGAAAACTTAAAATAAATGATACGAGTACACAACATCCAACTCCCCAACAAGCCCCTATCGAACGGAGAGTTGGAGAAAGCGGTGAAGACTCTAAAGATACCTCATTTTAGAGGTGTATTCATGCGGGATACCTTACCTTTCCAACCACACAATAAAGAGTGTGGTATTTTAAACCATGATACCTTAAGGGGTCCGGGAACCCATTGGACGTGTTGGTATAAGACGACTACCACCAATGTGTATTTTGACTCTTAAGGACTTCCACCCCCGATAAAATGGTAAATTACTTTAAACCTAACATTGACTACAACACCGATGAACTATAGATAAGAGGAACAGTGGTATGTGGACACTTTTGTTTGTATTTGTTAAAATTGTTGTCAGAAGGTACACCTTTTGATGACGTTTGGTTTTCCATTGGATGCTATAAATAAATGACAGACAAATTTGGATTTTATGGAAAGAGAGACATTAATAGGTAGTCAATTGCTTGAAGACTTAAACATGAACGACAATCGTATTACCAACTTAAAACATCCAAGTCACGGTGCGGATACCACAACGAAATGATGGGTCATGCAACAAGTGAAAGACTTGATGAGTAAAACCGAAGCATTACAATCCGAGTGTAAACGGATAGAAATATGATATGATGCAGCAATCAAAGAACTCGAGAAAAAATGGTTAGAGTCTAATACCACCCTACAACAAGAACTCGAGGAAAAATAAATAGGATTAAAACCTCCACACAACAAAAAATCGATGTACTGGTGATTCGTATGTTGGTGATGGAAGAGCAAACCAAAGACGACTTGGATGGTATAAAGATGTTCATGCAATTGAAATATCCTGCTGGGAGATTACACAATAAAACTGTGAGTGGTTCAGTATCTGGTAAAGACATAGCTCAAATATTTAAACCTTCACCACCATGATATAAATAAAATGACAGATAAATTTGGAATGTTTGGACATGAAGACATCAATAGGGATAGTTTTCTAGAAGATCTGAACATGAACAACAACCGTATAATCCGAGTGCGAGCAACTAAAAACGGATATCAAACAAATGGAAAAAGAATATGATGCAACCATTAAAAAACTTAAGAAGAAAGTGGATACGTTTGAAACCAGACTAGAACAAGATTTTGATGGAAAAGTAGATGAGTCTAAAACTATCTTACAACAAAAAATCGATGCATTGGAAAAACGTTTGTTACTCATGCAAAGTATTACCTTGTCAAGAACCAATACATTGGTGGAACGTTCGTTGACAATGAGAGAGAAAAACAAGAAAGATATAAACGATTTAAGGATATACCTTGATTGGTGAAACGTTCTTAAAAAAGGGAAAGAGTAAACCTTTGTTCTTAATCCCACCACCCTTGGTTCGTTTTTGCAAGACCTTTTCGATGCGGTACATGTCTTGATCCGTCTTTTAAAGTTCGGGTTCGTAGAAAGAGGCTTGTATTTCCTCATAATTTAAATCCTTGATACGATACGTTTGAGGTTAAGTGTTTAACACGTGGGACCCCGTAAAGTTTTGTTCAGTCCACCTAGGGGTGTATCCCTTTTCAAACACACCTTTCTTTTTAGTAATTCAAACTGTATCCCCTACGTTAAATTTACCCTATTTTAATGGAAGAAGGTTACCATACAAGTTCCAGTACACTTTGTTTTCGTGTTTTTTTTGACTTGCAGCGATAGGAGTCATTTTAATGGATCTATGTTTAGACGTATTGTATTGATGCACAAGATGATCCAACACATCGATGTAAGTGCGTGTAGAATTAGCCGAAAAGTATTTAAACATTTTCTCTTTCATTGTACGGTTCCAACGTTCAACGACACTCGACTTTTCTTCATTCTCGGTAGAGTACAGTTCAATATCGTGCTTTCGAAATAACTCCTTGACCTCTTTGTTGTAAAATTCATTACCTTTATCCGTCCTCAACTTTTAAGGAAGTCGTGATGATGACGTAAAGACCGCTTGGAAGGCATCTCTCACCGTCAACCCTTTCTTGTTTTTGAGAGGTATGAGCCATCCGTATTTGAAAAACACATCGATTATACTTAGAATGAATTTAAATCCTTTGTTATCGCGAGAAAATTAACTTATATCGACGAGATCAGCAGTCCAAATCTCATCCACACCTCCAGCGATCACACGTCTTTTCTTGAATTGACGTCGAACGGGTTTATGTAATTCTTCTGCTAATTGATCTGTCCAAAGAATTTTTTTTTTTTTTTTTATGTCCCAAACAAAATCGTCTTTTAGTACCGATGAGAGGTTTAACGATATCACGATCTATTTTCTCTCTCATGGTTGGATTGTTAATGGAGTGTAATTGTAAGAGCATATTTTTATCACACACGGAATTACGTGTCGGTGTATTTTTATGTCGAGTATAACAGAGGTCATGACGATAGGCTGCTTCATCGACTCGAATAATAGGTTTAGACCAAAATCTAGGTGTTTTATCTGCATTGAGCTGTTAATGTAACTTTGTTCCAGGTCCCGTAAACTGATGTCCTGGAAGATGCATTTCTACGGGTAGATGGTCAATGAGTTTGTTCATTAAACCTTTACCGGTAGACCTTACAAACTGGGATTTCTATGATCCACACTGTGCAGATTCCACCTTTTCGTCGTCGTCCGTTGCTAATCATCTTTTCAAAGAGACTTTTCGTTTCTGTAGTCCTTTTGCATTTCAAACAATAGAGTGTCATTTTATTTAAATAAATGGACGTTGAAGATATCTCATACAAGAAACGACTGTGAACAGAAAGAATCACTTCCTTCTTCCACAGCGTTCGATTCGAGGACTGATTATTGGAAAGTCAGACTGTGGTAAAACGACATTACTCAACAACTTTCTCCTTAAAGAGGACTGGTTAGATTACGATTGCTTGTATGTGTTTGTGAAATCACTTCATCAACCCATCTATCAACTGTTGCAACACGCATTGGAAAAGGGATTTATCAAAAAGGCATATACGATTTGATATCCGTGGGAAAAAAATGTCCTCACTCTTTAATCGATGTTGTAAAAGACTTACCCCCACCTCAACATCTTAGTGGTATCCTTTAATGAACAAGGAGACGATGTACCAGACCCTTGACAACTGGATTTCCATCGTAAAAACCTAATGGTGTTTGATGATTTCATGTTAGGTAAACAAAAGTGTGAAGATTACTACGCTCGAGGTCGACATAACAACGTGGACTGTTTCTACCTATGTCAAAATTACTTTAAACTTCCACGTCAAACGATTCATGAAAATAGTAACATCATTTAGTATGTCGTTTAATAATAAAGAATGGATAATATACCTGAAGATTTTAAATCTTAGTTTGATTTGTTTAGTCATAGTAGTAGTAGTAGTAGTAGCAATGATGATATGTGTGACCATAACTTTATACTGTTTGACGACAGGGTAGAACAATGTTTAACACATCTACAATTGATTTAGTAATGGTGATGACTTTGAGTGTTGGAATTTAGGTAAAACCTTTCACAAGTCAAAACACCAACCTCAACAACAACAATGCACTTCAACGACGATCAGAGAACATCAATGCACTTATCCGGGTCAACCCTGGAAAAAACTATGCCTTAGACACTTGAATTTGAAGAAAAAACTATGCCTTAGACACTTGAATTTTAAAAAGAGGGAAGAAGTATATGCATTACCTACATTGTTTCAACAACTATTCAAACGCTAAACAAGTTCAACGTTCAACGCTCAACGGCGTTCAACGTTCAACGCTAAACAACGTTCAACGCTCAACGGCGTTTAACGTTCAACGCTAAACAACGTTCAACGCTCAACAGCGTTCAACGTTCAACGCTAAAAAACGTTCAACGCTCAACGTTCAACGCTAAACAACATTCAACGTTCAACGTTTATCAGCATTACCGATCCTAAACAACGTAAAGCTCTTGCTAAGGAGTCACACGATATCAAGCGTAACATTCAAGCTAACAAATAACAACAACGACTGGACAAACAAGGATTGAGTCGTGATCTTAACAAGTTTTTTAAACCCGTCGTAGAAGCACAAGAAAAAAAGTCTTCTTAAATCACTAAAACGATTGAAGATCTCCCAGCGATCCTACCTGCATTGCCTCAAGATCCAGAACCTTTTAAGCTCGCAACTCAATTACCAATCAAACCCCCTACACACATTAACGTGGGTCCTCTAGCACAAGAGTATTTAAACTCAGTATGACCCATCATGCTGACCACACCTTTGGAAAGCGTTCTGAAAACAATGAAATCTTTATCGGAAATTCACCGGAGACATTTGATGAAAATGATATCTTCGTCAATGGGGTGAGATACAAAGGAACTCCTGGTCTATGGGAACTCATGGTGATGAAGGTACCAGACACTTACGAGCCTGATAATTTGGGTCAGTATGCTGAGATCTTAAAAAGCACAGATGCTATGTACCACGGAAACTCAGTCCCTTCTAAAACTTCTAAAGCAAGTAAGAGTTACAATATTGTCTATTGCATTTACAAGCTAGATAAGTTTGGTAGTGGACTGCAACAATCTATCTTCAGATTTCTACCTTCAGATTTTAACCAACTCCTCGATCGTTTAGAGCTGTGTATTGCTTCTAATCATGCTGGGAACACTGGTGTACGCAATGAGATCGTGGTTTCATTAACAGTAAGAAGTATATAGAGATTCATCGTAACCTAATATAAATAAATGCTAATCATTTAGAAAGGATACAAACGTAAATATGTAGTGGGTTGTAGGGGTCTGTTTGACACGATTGCTAATTTTGCAGGACGTGTGTTTACTTCTTCTACTGCAAAGACTCTAGGAAGTAAAGCCATGACTGCTGCCACCAATGCAGCATTAAAAGGAGTGGAAAAAGGAGCTACCAAAGCTGCGGATCATGTGATTCATAGAAAACCAAAAACAAAGACTCCTCAGGTCCGTTTGAATAACCTCATCTCTAAAAGCAAAAATCAGCAGCAAGCCCGTTTAAATAACATCATTTCAGGTAGAGGTATTGCAACCATTCACGACTTCGTCAAACGTTATAAATAAATAAATGAAAGTTTGTCTTTTGATGAAAGTATTCAGGAATATCAAGTCCATGAATACAAACATCAAACTGGAGCATCCTTAAACACTTCGGGTTCTGAAATAAGAATCAACATTGAAACCCAAGATTTGTTTGTTCATCCAGCTGAAAGTTATCTTTTGGTGGAAGGACGACTTCTGAAAAACGACGACACAGCGTTGCTGATGAAGATCTGGTCTCCCTTGTCAACAATGGTATTATGTATCTCTTCAAAAGCATCGGTTATAAACTGTCTGGTCAGTAGATTGAATACCTCAATGATCCAGGTATAGCGACTACTATCTTGGGGTTGTTGACGTATCCCGACGGCTTTAGTAAATCGCGAGGTCTCAACCAATTGTGGTATAAAGATACTGCGACTGACGCTGAGGCTGATAACACTGGTTTTGCAGCTAGATGTGGTTACATCATTGCAAAACCTACAACCAAAGGAATGTTTTCATTCTCCATCCCTTTAAAACACATCTTTGGTTTTGCAGGGGATTATGATAAGATTGTGTATGGATTCAAACACGAACTTACACTCGTGCGAGAATCTGATGCAAACGCAGTGTTAAGAGCAGCAGAGATAGATCCATCAAAGATAGTATTACGTAAACTATCCTGGGCTCTCGGTCATAAAACTTTACTCAGTACTCGGAGTACAAAATTTGTGCTCGAAACACCAAATCCATGATTTTGATTGGTTGATTTCTGATTCTGAGTACGAAAATCGTGCTCGAAAGTTTTATGACCGCAAGACCAGGTTTCGTTCCTCATGTGGTCCCCTCTGATGACAACTAGATGAAACTATACAAAACAATCCAAAGTAAACCTTAACTCAACTGTGGTTTCCGCATGAGGCAGTGTGATTCCATATCTGTTCCCCAAAGTAGAGAATTCATTTGGCGACACTCTGCCAAGAGTGAACGGGAGAAGCCTAGATACATCATCGTTGCCTTCCAAACCGATAAAAGTAACAATCAAGAAAATAACGCAGCCGTGTTTGATCACTATCGATTACAAAATATCAACGTCACCCTGAATGCTTAACATTTTCCAGCCATAGACTTTAACACCCTCTTCACCCATTGTCAAGTCTCTAGGGTGTACAAGGAAGTCGCCGATTTTCATAAAAAGTTTTTCAACATGGATCATCTCGTTAGCAATAGAAACATCAACCCTTCTGACCTGATAGACCTATACTCTTTGTTCGTCATCGATGTGAGTCTGTAGTTGACATTCAAATCAAGGCAGCATTCGGACACCGAAGCCTTTGCAGTGGTGATCTCAGATATACTCCTACAGTTCGATTCTGATGGACAACAGATGAACGTCGTGTTCTAAAGATAAATGAGTGATCATAACTTGTTACAACGCATCGTTGAAAATTCGGCACCTAGGGAGGGTTTCTCTTTCATCGTGTCGGCTAATAACAACAAAATCGATACCCGGTCCAATCTACCCATTCACTTAAAAAATGGAAAGAGTTATGAAATGGCTCTGGTCAACCTGGAGACTTACTACTCTTTCCCAAATATTCATGCTGGGAACAATACTTTTCGTTATTCTAATGATAATGGTGTCACATGGTTTACCGTTGCGTTAAACACTGGCTCTTACTCTATCGAAAACATCAACAACGTGTTACAAAGAAATCTACAATTCAACAAACACCTCACCAAAATCCAGATCGGTGCTAATCACAGTTCACTGAGGGCAACACTTACTTTAGCTGGAAACTATCTAGTAGATTTTAATGTTGACAATAGCATCAATACAGTGTTGGGCTTTAACAAAGAAATCTACACGTACGATCGAGCTACAAACGGTTACACAGAGGGTGAGACCATTGTCAACATCATCAGCATCAACAGCATTCTCGTCAATAGTGATATCATCAGTGGTAGCTATGTCAATGGATCACAACAACCCACCATCTACAGTTTCTTCCCAAATGTATCCCCTGGTATGAAAATCATTCAAACTCCTAAAAACTTGGTCTATTTACCAGTCACACTGAAGTCCATCAATCGTATGAGTACTACTCTGACGGATCAAGGAGGAACTCCCATTGATCTGAGAGGTGAACATTTAAGAATACGTTTTCATCTTCGTAACACCTTAAAGCTAAAAAAAGGTAATGACTAGATATGGAATACAACAAGAGATGTTATTGGTATTAGTGTAAACTTTGACGTTGACTCAGTGGACAAACATCACCAATCCACGTTGTCTAAGTATTGGAGTTACATAACAGTAATGAATTACACGTTACAAAATCAAAAGTATGTGGTACTTCCTTAACCTTTCTGTTCGTTTGAATGTTGTTTAGCCTTCATTGAAGCAATACGCATGATTACACGTTGGTTAGGAGTAAAACGTTAGTGTTAGACATGTTTCAACAAGTCAGTAATGAACTCTTACCTTGTCGTGCTAGTCGTCAATCGGTGTTAAGTGTGTTTGGAGGACACATGGGGTATAATGAATTTAAAAAACTGTTTGTAACTAAAACGTATTACATGCAACGTGATTTACTGTTAAAACGTCTTCAACACTTGTATGATATAGTGAAAACCTAAGTAAAAAACTGTTATGTTTTTTAGGGAATTAAACCAGTTCCTTAAAAAAAGAAAATCTTCGATAAGTATAAATAAATGAACTATCATACACATGGTTTAAATTTGACACAAGGTCAAGCCCATAAATTACAGAAAGCAGTTAAGAATGGTTGTCCCGTTAGTATTCGTTTATCGCATGCTAATCTAAAGGGAAACGATAAGATGTTGCTCACTCAGCGACAAATACAAAAGATTGACAAGCTATTAAAAAGTGGTCAAGGTTGTTTGGTCTTGGAGTTGAGTGTAAAACAACCCAAACAAAACATGCAAAAGGAAGGTGGTTTTTGGGAATGTTAGCCGGATTAGCCATGCGAGCTCTTTCCATGTTAGGTAAAACAGTACTCCCTGCTTAAGGTGAAGTGCTTTGAGTGGTTAAGGAAGTGCTGCCATGAGTAAAGCCGTTGGTCTGGTCTCTACCTTAAACTTGGAGGTAATGTTTGCTTTTGTGAAAAACAAGGTAATGGTTTATACCTTACCCCCGGGTCAACTCCCTACCACCTATGGAGATGGGTTGTATTTAAAACATGGTGGTACATTTTATAATACAAAACAGGGTATTTGTTTGCTTTTAGGTCCTAATAGTCCTTTAAGTCAAGTTCCTCTTCTAGGTTGGTTGTTATAAATAAATGGATGACGTAGACTCTAACAAGCAAACGTATCAAGAAGACAAAGTTTGATGCGTTGAACAAAAGTTAGAGGTAGAGATGCTAAAATACACAAAAATTCTAAAAACATACAATAGACAAGACAAGGTGCTTTCAATCGCATTAGGAACCTGTTCTGTTCTAAAAGTTATTTGTACAACCAGTGCGCTCAGTACTGCAGAAGCAGAAATTGGAGTCATTGCTTGCATTCCTTTTTAGTTCACTAGCGGTCGTTAATTCGTTAGGAATGATGGGGTTATCGGTATTATCCAAACGTATTCATAACAAATGTAAAAAACATAAAGATACCGTACAACTCATTAGAACCTCTAAATGACAGATCGAAGATGCAGTGAGTAAAGCTTTGGATGATGATGACAATAGTGACATAGAGTTTAAAGTTATTGTTACATGCTTAGACTCTTACTACACCGAAAAGCAACACTTACGACTCCCTAAGAAAAACACTTAACACACACCAATATTTTTTTAATCTAGTTTTTGCTAGATTAAAACTGAATTGGACATACATTTTTTTTAACTTCATCCTCATCATTACTTTCACTGTAAAAACCACTATCAAACTCACTATCACTGTCCAACCCTTCAAACACACTATCATCGTCACTGTCCAACCCTTCAAACTCACATTCATCGTCACTGTTCTCGTCTTGGTTAAGGGTGCCTACTACTGTCTTAACTATATAATATAAAACTTCATAGTCATCACTAAAAAGCCAATCACCAATCTCCACACCATGTAATCCACATTTTATGTATCAAATCGGTTTTGAAGAGATACTATTGTATTCATATTTGTCTTAACTACAATAGTAACCTTGTTTTTCAAATCGTCTTGTAAATTAATCATTATTACTACTAATAACTTATCTCTTTAAAGTTATTTTTTTCAATTTTTAAATGTGTTACCAATATTTTTTTTAATCTAGTGTTTGCTAGATTAAAAATGAATTGGACACTTATTTTTTTAAGCTTCATCTGTATTACTATTATTATCACTTTCACTTTTTGCAACTAATTTTACCAGTAAAAGCTAACACAACATGGTACGTAAACTTGTTCAACCTCACTATCACTGTCCAACCCTTCAAACTCACTATCATCGTCACTGTCTTCATCTTGGTTAATGGTGTCAACTACTGTTTTAACTATCTGGTATAAAATTTATAGTCATCACTAAAAAGCCAATCACCAATCTCCAGTTCAATAACCTTATTAATGATGTCTTCCACATCTTTTGTATTAAATCGGTTTTGAAGATATACAATTGTATTAATAATTGTCTTAACTACATTAGTAACCATTTTTTTAAAATCGTCTTGTAATTTAATCATTATTACTACTAATAACTCATCTCTTTAGAGTTGTTTTTTTACTATTTTTAAATGTGTTACCAATATTTTTTTAATCTAGTGTTTAGCTAGATTAAAAATGAATTTACATTCACTTAGGGTTATTCACTTAAGGGACACCGTGGTAGTATTTACATTCTAACTAAGTCGTATGAAAAATACTCTTATTTTGATTTCTTACTGATTTTAAACCCTGTACTTTTTACATAAGACCCTTCCAAAATATCCTTCTCTTTGTTTAACCCACTACATGCCCACACCCTTGTACTATCTCCTTCCCTTGTATCCTTCTCTTTGTTTAACCCACTACATGCCCACACCCTTGTACTATCTCCTTCCCTTGTATCCTTCTCTTTGTTTAACCCACTACATGCCCACACCCTTGTGCTATCTCCTTCCCTTGTTTTCAATATAAGTATTCTACTTTTACCAAATGTACCATCTACTTCTGTCACTTCCATAATTTTATACCATACACCAGTAGGAAGGTTCTTCCATTTCAACGTTTCTTCATTTTGTTCTTGTACTGTCTCTTCCAAAACCCAAATACTCATAAAGTCATTTTCATAAGAAGCCATCATAATATAATACTATAATACTCTAGTCTTTATGGTAATTTTTTTCTAAATTCATCTCTTACTCCTATCTGAATGCTTTCAGTTTCACTTTCTAGAGCATGCGTTACAAAGTGAAAACTACCTCTTACTCCTATTAAATTTTTACTCAACATGTTAAACATTCTTTTTAAATTTGGAGTTGTGGCAGAATTCCTTTGTCTCTGCTACTGAAGCATTCCATAAAAATAGCAGATCAGAATACTGAACTGGTATCTACAGATAAAAGACCACAAAAACATGTCGCATATGAGTGGAGTAACCGACACAACAAATCGATCAACAAATTAATGACTTATGTAGTGTCGATGTCAGTCGGTCTTCCTGATAACTCTGTTTTAGAACGTTTGTGTAAGGACCACAACCCTGTTAATGATGTTCGTATAGTGTGACCATTCACAATGTGGAACGTATTTAAAATTAAGATATGTAAAAGCCATACGATGGAGCATATGTTATGTTACTGCTCAGAAATGAAATGTTGACAATTGGAATGTTAAAATCATCATATATGTAACGGATTCTCGTTTGAAATCCTCCTTCCATGCAAATTATGATGAAAACAACAAGCTTTGAAGCATACATTTTAATAACAGTAGTATCTTTTATATCAAATATACTGGAAAATATGAGATGTAAGCACTTATTGAAATGTGGGTTATGGAGTGACTTGTTTGTCCTTGAAAATGTTCTATATGTATTATACTTCATACATGCATGAGTACAAATCCAAGTCGATTGTTTGTGGTGCACAATTAGTACCCATTGCAAATCAGACTGTCTGCTGAAATTTCAATCCACTAAAACAAGGAAATATATTTTTGATAAAAAAAAGTTCAGCATTTTGATGAAATCGTGTCCGGTATATTTGTTGTTGGAATCAATGTGGTTCTTTACAAAGTAAGATTTTTCCTGACATCAAACAAGGATTGTGTAATTAAGCCCTTTAATTAGTCGATGTAGGCGAACTTTCTTTATTTTGTTTGGCTAGAAGAGAAGCGGTAGATAACAAACGGATAGATGTTTAGTTTTTTATGCTTACACTAATGGGGAGACGAATTTTCGATTTTCTAAAATCTTCCCATTCTCGAATGATAATGAAAGGGCTTGAATTAGGTTTCCTTGTTTTGCTGTAAATTCTAAGTTCTGTATTGAAACATTTCGAATAATGACATTTTGTATAATATTATTTGAGGCTTTGTCTGCTGGAACAACAGCATATTTGTCGTGAAGTTAAAGCTTTCATAACCTCGGACTTCTTTTTAGAATCAGAAATCCGTGTGTTAATTGTACATCGTATATTTCGAATTTAATCCTGAATGTATTCCGAACAATTTTGATCCGATCAGATAGAGTATCAGGTGTTGGTTTATCTGATTTGTGTTTACCCTTGTTTTGTTATAGTCCTCAATTGCTATTTTGCATCCCTAATTATTTACTATTTGATTGGATGAGAACATAATAGGCAACTCGCTAATAACTCTCTAAGTAGTTCATTGACTATACCATTATCTCCAGTTAAAGTATTAACAGCATGACGATGGGAACGATGCACAAGTGCAATGTGAGGTTTGAATCTTACATTCCTGAGGGTGAAGATCTGTCAAATGTAGAGCAGGATCTGCTAACCCCTCTGAAGAAACTCGTATTATCACAGGTTTTTGTGGGATCATTGTTTTCAGTCTTTAATATTTTATGTTGTTTTTTGTAGACTATTGTTTGTCTTTTAATAGTTTTTCGTTTTTACATTCCACTACTGTCCATACCAGTAACAGTCGTTCTACGACTGATAATATTTGTCACAGTTGTAACAGTTGTACAATTTCACTGTTGCAGTTATTTTTCAACTGTTCCAACTTTTAAAGTGTTTGTCTCATACATAAATCGACTGCAACAACGCTAAAAATAGTTGTCACAGTCATTATAGGACTGATACAACTACTTTAAAGTTGTAACAGTTGATTTACACCTGTCCCAACTCGAAAAATGTTGCAAGAGTCATAACTAAACTGTTTAAATGCCGCAAATGTTGTCACAGTTATAATACGACTACTGTAACCATTTGAAAGTTGTAACAGTTATTTTATAACGTCCCAACGCGAAAAACGTTGAAACAGTCACAAATAAACTGTTTAAAAGAGGGACGAAAGATACCAGAGGGACAGTCAAACTCATAGATCGACAACAAACTGACAACGCCATGGCCAAAAATAAAAAGACAAACAGACAAATAAAAGTACAGATGACACAACATAGAAAACTAAAGACTTAGCAACACGAACCCCACCAAAAATTGGGGGTGATCTCATGTGCTCCGGAAGGGTAAGCAGATCCTGCTCCACATGTGGCACCCGTCGTGTTGCTTATGTTATTACAAATCCGGTAAATAGTCTAATTCGGTAAGTCACATTCGTGAAAATGGAAGGGTATTGTAGTTACGACATAAGGAACATATCCGATATCATCTGTGAAACGGTTATTCCATAACGGTCAACCAACTCGTGATGGCGTCCATAAAATTTACGAAGGGATGATTTCAACTTCACTATTTGAAAGTACCTGTCTTTGTAAGAATCATGCAGGTTCCAGTTGATGAGTAATTCATGACCTCTCTTCAAATGTCTTTATATTTTGTTTATGAAGAAGGTATGGTATGAAAATAAGTTTCATATATTATTTTTTTTCTTTTGAACCTTGGTTGCCATGGAAACCATCCTTACAAAATTTTGCCAAAATACGTACAAAAGTAGCCTGTGAAAATTGACATATAAGGGATTTTAAAGAACCATTGAAATAAAGTTAATCAATACAAACAATAAGTATATTTACAGTATTGACAAACAAAACCCCAAACTATACAAAAACGTTAAAATTTTGAATTTACTACATAGTTTGTTTCCATAGCAACCATTTAAAAATGTGTTAAAATTCGAAAATGAAAAATTTCAAAAACTCCTAAATTTTAAATCTGTTTATCTCCCAAGACCAACAATACAATTACATGTCAGTGACAAATTTTGAAAGACAACATTCTATATATTCATAAAATAAAAAGAAAGTCGTGTGTTTTTTTTTTTTTTTCTTTAAAAATAATTTTAGTCAAAAATTGTCAATTTTCACCAAAATTCAGATTACCAAACACATGAATAATCAAACATTTTGAACTTAAAAAGCTAAAATATTCCATTTGTATGTGCAATTCTGACACACATTTGTTAATTTTAAACTAGAATATATGATTAATGAAGATTTACTTGTACAAAACGAAAACTCATCACTCTGGGTATGGTGCACCCCCCCCTTTTTTAAGAAAAAAAAATCATTTTTTTCAAAATTATAAAATTTGTTGAAAAAAATGTGGAATCTTATTGTGTTTACTTGTGAACTAAGCATTTTAAGAATTTAAGCATAACATTACTTCTACAGTTATATGTAAGATTTCTCAGAAGTTTGAAAAAAATGGTAATACGCATAACCCGTTGTCGTGCCTGGGATTGATGCTGTTAGTGAAAAAGAATAATATTGAACTCCAAAAACATTTAAGTCTATGTATAAAAATAAGAGGATGTGTTGTAATTGCCAATGAGACAACTCTCCGCTAGAGACCAAATGACATAGAAATGAACAACCACAGGTCATCGTACAACCTTCAACAATGAGCATAACATGATTGTCTGTAAAACAAATCTTAATGAACAATTTAAAAAAAAATTTGCCCTAGACTAAGATCTGCTAAACAAGAATGCAAGAATGTCTGGTTGGTTTTATTTATCAATGAATTACTTTTGAAACTCTGTTATATAAAGATTTTAATACAAGTATCATATTAACTTAACATTATCAATATTCTAAGAAAATGAGGTCAGGGTAAGATGAACTATGTCAGACAGACGAAAGAGAGAGAACGGAAACGAAATATTCAGCAATTTTCCAATTTTTAAAGGAGCATAACTCATTAACAGTACAAGTGACACCAATAAAATTCAAACTAGATCTGTATTTTATGGTAATAAGCATTGTGTATAAGTTTCAAAACATTTGGTTGTGGCTAACTTAAGTTAGAGAACGGAAACAAAAAAGTCAGCAATTTTTCCATTTGTAAAGGTGTATAACTCTAGAACGGACGTACTTACGAACAAGGGTACGACTTAATGCCCCCTTCGCTACGGTGGGGGAATACAAATTCTGTGTGTTCTATCTGCGGAAATATATATCAACGATCTATCTTAAACTGTGCAAGACTTTGTCAATGTGTGTATGGTATATGATGGAAAAGGACAGCTTGTCTATCAATTTTTTTTTAAATAACCTAACTGAATTATTATTTGTATAAGGCAGAGTTATCGCATCTTTATAGTTCTCAAAACATATTCTCCTTTTGGGCCTTGAGGAAAATTTGCTGGTCTAAATAAGTATATACTGTTTTGATTCTCAAAACCTTAGGACCACCATGTGCAAAGATCATTCATGGAATTTTGCTCAATTTTATCAATTGTTATATTTACACATTTGTATGCCCCTGCCGTGGCGGAGAGGGTATTAAGGTTTACCATTGTACGTCCCAAAGTTGGTTTCTGTTCTCTAACTTTAGTTTGCCTCAACCAAATGTTATGAAACCTAATCACATTGCTTATTACCACAAAACACAGACCAAGTTTGAATTTTGGTGATGTCACTTTAACCGTTCTAGAGTTATGCCCTTTTACAAATAGAAGTATTGCTGTATTTTTCGTTTCCGTTCTCTAACTTTAGTTGGTCTTTACCAAATGTTATTTAAATTATACACAATGCTTAAAACCACCAAATACAGATCAAGTTTGAATTTTGGTGGTGTCACTTTTACTGTTCTAGAGCCATGCCTCTTTACAAAGGGAAAAAGTTGCTGAATTTTTCATTTCTTTTTTCTTTCTTTAGTTTGCCTCAACCAAATGTTATGAAACTTTTACACAATACTTACATAAAGTACACATTTGGTTAGTGTCACTTTTACCGTTCTTCAGTTATGTCCGTTTATAACTTTTATGATATGCAAGCGGGAGCATCATCTGTGTCCAATGGACACATTCCGCATTTATTTCAAGCTCTTTTGCATAAGTTAGGTTCATTATATATTAGAATAGAAAGAACGGTTCTTTAGTTCTTCTTCAATTTCAATTTTGACACAGTTAAATCGACATAGTGACAAATAGGTGTTTGCATAAAGGTTTCGATCACTGTCGAATTACATGGGAGGTAAATAGTAACAGTCATTATGTGTACATAATCTGACTCTGCGCAATAGTATACTAGTCAACAAAAGAAACGATACAAGGCAATGTATTAAATTTTCCATATATAATGAAATTGGAACACTGTACAAAACTTAATAACTGTCCCATTGGTCTAATTTTTACAGAGTGTTATTTTTTTATCAAAACCACTGATTTAAGACAAAAGACCGATTTTTTGTTATTTTAAAAATAAGTCTTTTTTGCCAAAAAAATAATAATCAATATTAGAACTTAAAATTTTAAACTTAAACATGGTGTGCTTAAAATTTTGATTGCCGTCCGTCCTTGTGTCCATCTGGCTGTCCGTGTGTTTGTCTGTCTCTCTGTCCTGTCCTTGCAGCGCTCTCACATGTACAAATCTTGTCAGATTTTTACGAAACAAATACTTTAGGTTAATATAAGCAACATCTCAAACAAGTTATATATTGGTTGCCAATCGACTTTTTTAAGAGTTATTACCCTTAAAAATATTAAATTTATGGAAAGTGGCCTCATTAGCGCTCTCGAGGGTACAAGTTGTTTATTTTTCATTTTCAGTATATTTCTGATAGAACGGACGTAGTTTTTTAGTTCACCGTTCCATCACTTGGCGTCCGGTGTTAACTATTTCAAACATCTCCTCTGAATCCACTGAACCATTTCCAGCTAAGCTTAAGCTGAATGATCCTTAGGATATCTAAAATAAAGTTTATGTTTTATTTTCTATTTTGTCAAAAAACATGGCCGCCATGCCTAAAAATAGAACATAGGGGTAAAATGCAGTTTTTGACTTATATCTCAAACACTAAAGCATTTAGAGCAAATCTGATGTAGGTAAACATGTGCATTAGGTCAAGTTCTATCAGCCCTAAAATTTTCAGATGAATCTAACAACCCTTTGTTGGGTTGCTGCCACTAAATTGGTAATTGTAAGGAAATTTTGCAGTTTTTGGTTATTATCTTGAATATTATTAATGACAAAGATAAACTGTAAACAGCAAAAAAGTTCAGCAAAGTAAGATCTTCAAATAAGATTAATGATCAAAATTGTCAATTGACCCCTTAAGGAGTTATTGCCCTTTAAAGATTTTTTTCACAATTTGTTCATCTAGTTTGCTTACTTTAAAAAATCTTCTCCTGAAACTGCTGAATCAATTTCAGCCAAACTTGGGAGTATTTAGTATAAATTTTGTATTTTATTTCCTTGTAATTCAAGAAACATAGCCACTATGGCTAAAATTGAACATAGGGTAAAATGCATTTTTGCTTTTGAAGAAAATATGACAGATACAAAGAACATTTAAATGGAATTTTAAGCCACTCATTGATATATATTGAAAAGCATAAATAATCATTGATGAAAGATTTAACCAATAAATTACAGGTGATTGATTCAGGGTCTTGAGAGCTTCTTTTTTAGAGTTAAAATTTAAAGACAGTCTGAGACTTAGTTTTTTGACATAGACTGAAATAAAACTTGGACAGAGGCTAATTTTCAAGACCATGAAATAGCATCTAAAATTTCAATTTGCACAAAACAAGTGTATTTTATGTATTTAGGGACGCAGCAATCCTTCATTCAGTCATCAGCCTTTCGGCTGTTTTCTGTTGTTTGGTTGGATTGTTGTCTCTTTGACACATTCCCATTTCTGACAAAATCTAATATCTAAAATGAGAAAGGAGGTACTATCATTGCCCTAACCCTTTGAAGAAATTTCATGCTTCAATGCTCAAAATGTTCAGAATTTAATACCATCTTTCTTTAATTTTGATAAATTTTATAATTTTGAAAAAAAATGATTAAAAAAAAGGGGGGCACCATGCCCAGAGAGAAAAGTTTCATTCTCTACCAAAATATCTCTATCAATAATATATTCTCATTTATAATTACTAAATTTGTGTCAGAAATGCACATATAAATGGAATGATTTAGCTTTTTAAGTTCAAAATGTTTGATTATTCATCTGTTTGGCAATCTGAATTTTGGTGAAAATTGACAATTTTTGACAAAAATTATTTTTTTAAAGAAAAAAAACACACGACTTTCTTTTCATTTTATGAATATATAGAATGTTGTCTTTCAAAATTTGTCAATGAAATGTCATGGTATTGTTGGTCTTGGGAGATAAACAGATTTAAAATTTAGGAGTTTTTGAAGTTTTTCATTTTCGAATTTTAACACATTTTTAAATGGTTGCTATGGAAACAAACTATTTGGTAAATTCAAAACTTTAACGTTTTTGAATAGTTTGGGGTTTTGTTTATTAACAATGTAAAACCCTAATTGTTTTATTGATTAACTTAATTTCCACGGGACTTTAAATTCTCTCATTTTAAATTTTCAAAGGGTCTTTTCACATATTCAGGCAAAATGTTGTTTTGATGGTTACCATGGCAACGGGCAATATACAGGGAAAATAAAGACAGAATTTTACTTATCTACCAAAGTTCTTATGATATAGAGCCAAAAAAATTACTTCTGTGACATGTCATGAATCACCCTCTGCATGATTTTTACAAAGACAGGTATTTAATAGCTTCCTTGTGAGCAGCAATCCTCTATCAAGGAAATCATGATAGGAAACACAAGCCCGGGAATATCGTATCAATTGGGAGATATATACTCCGTATGCAGGCGCTGCTGGAATGTTGCTACATAGAAATGGAAAGTTCACAATTGGGAAGCTGAAATCATCTCTTTTGTCGTAAAGTTTTGTTTTCAACCGACCCTCATTGTCAATTTCTAGATGTAAGTCAAGATATGAGGCAGACTTAACTGTATCTGTAGTATCCTTTATCTCTAGTTCGATGGGATAGATTCGTTCAACATAGTCACCAAATTTTGTATTATTTAGTGAGAGAACATCATCTATATAGCGGAACGTAGAGTTAAAGGAAATTGCTAACTTCTTATCTTTCTTCCTAAGAAGTTCCTGTATGAAGTCAGCCTCATAATAATAAAGAAACAAGTCGGCAAGAAGAGGGGCACAATTGGTTCCCATTGGAATTCCGACAGTCTGTTGAAAACACGTCCTCCAAACGTAACAAATATGTTGTCAATCAAGAAATCAAGCATCTTGATAATGTCAGTTTCAGAGAATTTTTGTTTGAATCAGAGTGATTCTTTACAAAGTAGGATTTATCCCTCCCAAGACAAGATACTTGTATCTACGTTCGCCATTCTTTTAATGAAACAAAGTAATACCAACTCTTTCAATTTGTCTTTTAGTTTGAATGGGAATACTTGTGTAAAGTGTAGAAAAGTCAAATGTTTTAATACTATTGCAAGATGAGAGAGTCTTAGATTGTATGTACTCTAAAAGATCTTTGGAATTTTTTAGTATCTACATCTGATTCACGCCACCTCTAGAATAGGCAGTTTCACAATAACTTTGGAGCCCGGCTTTGATTGCTGATAAAATAGATGTTAATAATTTGAAAGAGGTTTCGTGGAGCACTTGGAAGACCCAGCAATATACCGTTGTTTGTAAGGACACTTATGTAGTTTAGGTATCCAATACAGTGACGGAAGATCCAGTTCTTCATCTTTGGTTGAAATTCCAAAGGAACATAGAACAGACCTATGATTATTCAAGATTTCCTCTTTGGTAAGTGTCGTGAGGGTATATGTTGAGTTTCCAAGTGAATTGTCAATACCTAATTCATTTATCAAGCAGTTTATGTAATGATATTTACACACAAAAACGATGTTGTTTGGGGCTTTATCTGCGGGAACAACAACATATTTGTCATGAAGGTAGGACAAGTGTTTTGCAACATTTGGGTCTTTAAAAATTGATGTAGCGTGGGTATTGATATGCCCATTTAGTTTCTTAATTCGGATTTGTATCAACGACCTCACAGCCTTAATCCATTCGGAAAGAGTATCTACGTCTTCTTTCTCGCGTTTAGCCCATTGCCTGGCATAATCCTCGACTGACTCCATTAGTATTTTGAAGTTGTATTTCCAATTGATGGATTTAGGCTCACGATATTTCGGACCTTTGGATAACAAATTTCGCAGGGAAGTGTTATTGACAATTTTGAGGTCTCCGGTAATAACGTCGAAAATGTTGTTACAATTAAAATATGTTTGCTACAACCATTATATAGTCATAGCTATTTTTTTAGTGTCGCAACTTCCAAACATTGATAAAGTCATTAAGACTAAGTCACGGATGCAAAATTTTTGACAGTCCGGGATAGGTTAAATCATTTTTTAAAATATTTCCCAGTGCGTATTAAGAAAAATAGACACAATTGTCACACCCATTTAAAACATTGATTTAAATAGAAACTGATTGTAAAAAAGTAGTATATTGAAATATTTGCCACTGAACATTTTGGTATTCGCAACTAATTTGGTTATTTGTTAAATTTATCAACTTATTAAACACTCCCTTTTCTCACATATCTTTGAAAATAATTCTGACTCAGCAATTTAACATGGGACTGATTTATAGCAATCAATACTACATATGAAGAAAAAAAACCTCACCTATCAGATAAATCGAAAAAAGATTTCCCAATTTCTTTGTAACCAAATGTATCTTTAACAGTCTTTTACAATTAACACTTTTCAAAATTATCGAAAAGAACAACTTTTTAATTAAATCAAAGGTGTGAAATCATTCATGCATGCAAGATTCCAATACCCATAGTTTTACGAATCACATTGCTTCATAATAACAGTCAATATATTGTAAACCCAGCGGGAATATACATACTAGTCATGCTTATCCCCGTTTTAAACTGCTTATTCCCGAGGGCTTATTTCATACGGCATGGACCTAATGGAAATCGTTTGATTGTTTTCAAGCTTTTATTTGGGACCACATTTTTTTAATTACAAAATTATAAATATTGCGGTATAAACCATTTTGATATATAAAAAAAGGCAGTGGCTATTTTGCCAGCTATGATTAAAATATCTTAATTCAAGCCGGCAAAATAGCCTATTTCTATAGAAATGGCAATTTTACCGGCACCAGCAATATTGTGAATTTGTTATTTTGCCGATTCTTTGTAAAGAGTGAAATTTAATATTTACTTCTCAAAAGTACTATGAAATGGGCACTGTCAACATAAAAGAATCAAATAATTACTGATACACCGGTATTTAAATAAGAAAACAGCTAACGATACTTGAGACACATATAATCGTTTTAAAAACATTTATCAGTCAAAGTGTGAATAGCTATTAAGTATTTATAACAAGAAAAAAAATAAATAAAAAAATTGAGCATCCATTTGTTGCACTGAAATCATATCTTAACATGTAGTTGACATTTTTTTCTAAAATCAGTCAGTCTAATGCTACATGTATGCATAAGAATAAAATCTCAGGTTTTTAACTGTATGTTAAAAAAAAATTAAAAATCTCATTGCATCATAAATTTGATAAAACATTATACAATATAACAAAGTCAGTCACATAGCTTCCAAAATCAAAACTGTTTTGATAAAACCTGCTTTTGAAAAAATAGTCAGTTAATTTTTTTTTAATTGCATATGTGTAAACAAAATAGTTTTTAACTTGGCTTCCGCTTACCTAACGCCAGCATAATAACATTTTTTTTTCCAGCATCGGCAACACCTTCACTATTTGCTGGTGCCGGCAAAATAGCCATTTCTATAGAAATAGGTTTTTTTGCCGGCTGGAATTAAGATATTTTAATCAGAGCAGGCAAAATAGCAACAGCCAAAAAAAAAAGAACCAAAACAAAAAAAAAAACAAAAGCTATGGTAACTTTTAACGCACGCTTTGCATTTTGAAAAACAAAATAGTCTTAAATCTATTTTTATTCAATCTATTTTATTCTACCGTACTTTATTTTTGAATAGTTTAGTAAAGTTTAATATTGACTCTACTTTGTACTGTTTATTGTACCGAGTGGTCAATTTTAAGTTCAATTGTCTTAATAAATAGCACTTCACATGGCATTATTGAGGCAAAAATATTATGACTCGAGTTAATATTCACCGGATTTTTTTTCAACCAATTTATAATAGCCAGGTCGATTTGTGAAACAATTGTTCAGATCGTGGTAAAAGCATCAAACTTCGCAGAGTTTTAGTTAAGGTCATAGTAAACATTTATAGCTATAGACCCATTTCAGAAAATCAAAATGGCTGCTCTGGGCGGCCATTTCAAATGGCCGCCATAAAATTAATAGAAATCATTTTTTTCAAAAATATAAAAAATAAGTGGCTTTATTAATTTTGATAATCTTTGGTACATTAATCACTAATGACAAAGGCTATCATCTGAGGACTTCAAACATTGAAGTGCTGGTGGCCATCTTGAATGGTGGCCAATTTGAAAACAAGAATTTTCAATATATCATTATTTCCTTTTTTTGATAATTTGCTATTTGCCTTTATACTAATGTTTTGATGCATTTACAACTCGTTTTGCAAATAATTGTTATATGACTGTTGCTATTTATATTGGATATTCACCAAGTGTTCATATCAGGCATGCACATGTTGACAAAATAAATGTATCTAAATAAATACATAATTTCTTTTACTTACAAGTTTGCTTAAGTAACTTTTTACCACAGAACATTACGTATATAACATATAATTTATGACCACACTATATCAAAAAGCATAACAATTGTAGATATTGAAATCACTTGAGCTGAAAAATGTAATAAACAAATAGACTGAAAAGTATTGTGAAACGCCAAGAGGACACGTGAGGATTTACAATTCCCGGCAGATACCAAAAGAACAGACATAAACATTGGAACTGGTTATCAGTTCTTTGATTATGGCATACAAAGATGTTACACATTGTATTACTTTCTCGCACCACTGCACTTGGATTAGTTGAATGAAAACCATGGAATTGCAGAATCAATCCAGCATCACATGACAAAATGGTACAAATCCTGTCAAGGTAAATTTTCAGATCTCAAAATATTTCGTCTAGAAAAAGAAAACATTTTTCTGAAGTTGAAGATGAGTCACTGATTGAAAACACCAGTAAAATAACCAGACACAGTTGTGGTGAATCAACAAGAACAATGACTGCATGACTTTTTTATGGTGATGCATCTGACGGTCTTCACGAAGCATCAACATTTATAATTATGATCGACAAAAGAGTATGCGCATGACTCTGCATTTGACCTACAATCCATTTTTCTAATCTCAAACTTAGTGGAGATTTAATATCACAGAAGCCGCAGAATCATGCTAAATGTTTGTTAAGACTGCACAACAAGGCAATATGACAGAATCCAAAGACACAGAAAGAAAGTCAGGAATCTGTTATCCATTGAATTGTGCTTGCCGAATTAATAGAACACAACGACGGCACACAGTCTGGAACAGATATTGCGCCAATTTTCGAGCATGCTGATATCGCTGAATTGTACAGTAAACGCCTTGAGCAACTTGAAGTTGTCATGGAAGTAGTTATGAATACAGCGTTCCTGTAAAATTGGATACTACTAGCTGCCATAGAAGATATGCAAGCACACATGAAAGGAAGCGTCATTCTCCTGATTTTCAACAAATATATTGGGGATGTTCTGAAACAGGCCATGTCTTATATGCCGATGAAGACCTTATCATAGCCAAAGCAGTGAAAATAGTTTGAGGAGATATGCATGATACTAAGAATAGTTTTAAAGGGACACTCAATGAAGGCTTTCAACATGAATCAGTTCCACAAACACCGAGACACGTGGCTCTCTATCTGAGGAGTGAAAAGTTATACATTTGAAGTTGTATCCTTTAGACGACGAGTTAGTAAGTGCTCTCTGCGATTCAACGATATTACTGGACTGTGTCTCGATGTTTGGCCGACCTAGAATCATTCTTACTAAGGAAACTTATATCTGCGGAACAGATTAATGTTGACAGCTGGTTTTGAATGTCCCTGTAGAGTTATTCTTATTATCAAGAATATCTCTTCAAACTATTTGTAACTGCTTTGACAATGATGATGTCTTCATATTCATGCTTTTGCGATTTGGCCTGTTTCAGAGCTTCAACACCCTCGTTCAAAATCAGGAAAACGAAACTACATTACTTGTGTGTTTGCAAATCTGCTTTGGCAGATAGTTTCCATCTTTTGAGATGCATTGTATCAATCCCTCCTTCCATGACAACTCTAAGTTGTTTAAGGCGTTTACTGTATAATTAAGCGCAATAGGCAAACCTGAAGATTGGAAACAATATCTGTTCCGGACAGTGCACCGTCGATGTATTCCATTATTTCGGCAAGCACAATTCCATTGATAACTGACCCCTGGCTTTCTTTTTGTGTCTTTTGATTCTGGCTACTTGCCATGTTGTCAAGTTTTATAAAAAAAAAAATAAGCATGATACTTGGCGCCCTGTGATATAACATCTCCAGTACTAAGTTTGGCTAAGAGAACAGTGTCTTGTAGTGCAAGTGCATATTCACGTACTCTTATGTCGATCATAAATGACGATGCATTGTGAAGATTGTCAGATACATTCACCACAGAAAAAATACACAGCAGTCATTGTTCGTGTTAATTCAGCAAACTTTACTGTGACTGGTTATTTAAATGTTGTTTTTTTTTTTATCAATTGGCGACTTATCTTCAACTTCAGAAGTATGTTTTCTTTTTTTCTGACAAAATATTTTAAGATCAAAACATGTGTTTCGACAGGATTTGTGCCATTTTGCCTTGTGATTCTGCAGTGTTTCTGCAGTTCCATAGCCTTCAATCAACTGTTACAAATTGAGCGATGGGATGAGCCAATTCAATTCGCAACATCTTTGTATGCTAGCACCAAAGGACTGATTACCAGCTCAAATGTTTATGGTTATTCTTTTTGTATCCGCTTGGCATTGTAAACCATAACGTGTCAATGTTCATTATGTATAAAAAAGCGCAAAGGCATAAATATTAACGTTTTATTCTGCTAGATAAGAGATCACCATCGATTTTAAATTGAGAGTAGTCATTCTCTACATGTAGCCATCTTACCAGCTTCCAGGTTTAAAAAACCACGTGATATCTATAAACCACAATGGACCAAAACCAGCAGTAACTGACGTAGTCGTAATTGAGTGTCGATATCTTGTCAAGCGTACGGTTGTTTTATCCGAAGAAAATAACAAATTAAAAGCATAAACATTTTCCCGGGTCACAAAAATGATTATCAGACATGGTTGTGCAGCCGTCCCTAAATAACTTGACAAGGAAAAATGTTAAATAAAGGTTTAAGAGTCGGAAAAGTCGGCAGATTGAATATCTGTTTTTTTGTTTTGTTTTTTTTTAAACTATGGTCTGTCGTTTATAAATTGTTTTTTTTTAACTAGGTATATGAAAAAAGTAAATATAAAGGGGAATTAGTTAAGGACGATTACCTTTATGGATTCTCTCAAAGTTCAAAGTTATAATTAAGTCTTCTGTTTAAAATTGTTTTCGAAAATCTAATTTGTTCATATTTTTTTTATGTAAAACCCTTATTCAAATGAATTCGGACCTTCCCTTATTTGATCACCAGCATGGCTAAAGGAAATATTCCCAGAGGTATTGTGAGGTGACCAAGGTGACACGTCCAGGTATTCAAGCGATTTCCTGTTTTTCTGGTGTAAAGAATTATATTATAAAAATCTAAATAATTCCTGCAAAAGATTTGATGAAATAAAAATCTATTTACATATTTTCCAAGGGTAAAATTATGAAAAATGTAAATATATACTCGTCAATAATTATGGCCAATTTGAAACATAGATATAGGAAGATATGGTGTGAGTGCCAATGAGACAACTCTCCACACTTGTCGATCATTCATTTGGTTTATCAGCTAGATAGACAGTTACGGAACTATAGTAACAGATAGTCGCAATTTTAAAATATATACAATTAATATAAGAGAGAAACATCTAGAACCAATCTAATTTAAATTCAGATCAATATCTAACTTGCTTTGGTTCGTTATGAACATAGTAAAATCCCGGTAAACAGACAGAAAGTCACAGGACAAAAAGTCATAGGACATAAAGTCACAAATTTAATAGGACAAAAAGTCACTGGACAAAAGGTCACTAATAGTTTTTGGACAATTGTTTGAATATATAAGAGAAAGATATTGAAATATTTTCTTTTTATAACATACATGACATATATTCATTTTTAAGTTTAAGAAATTGTTCATAAGCCTTGATAAATCAATTTTTAATCGTGCAAAGGATATATTTCTTGGCACCATGAAGCCATTATTGAAATACCAGGTTATCGACGCAAATCTTTGTGTCTTCACGTGAGTTTTTAAAGGCCTCGGGGTTGAATCCGCACACTGATTGAAATCAAATAGACAGCACGTTGCCAGGTTTAAACACAAAGATTAAAAAGAAAATCATTTTGTTCGTAATTATTCGGTTCCATTTCAATAAGGCAAAGTTGACCTTAAATTGTTTCTGTCAGCTTTTTAAACATCTTTGTTTAAATAGCTGAAGTATTTATACGTTGTGAGATTTGAAATATTTTGAAGAGGACATTAATTCCTGAATATGTAAATAAAGATCGCTTTGGACGGACCAAATTATATAATTGCAATTGATAATTATCTATTTCAAATATTCAAGGTTACCGATTCTAATTTAAAATAGTACAATTTTTTAGTTCATATACCCGTTTTAAGAGAGCCATTCTTATTTATAAATTTATTCAATTAAATTAATTCAGTATTTTATTGTTACAAAAAATATTCAGCGGTCATAATTCATTTTAAACTGAGCTTACGCAAAATATAAAAATATACTACGACGATCCAGGTATTTTGCCACCATATTCCCTCCCCAAATAATTATTTTTTTTTTATTTTCTGTGTCTCAAACTAGCACTCCCGTTTATCATTCATACGAAATGTTGTTCACACCTGGAACGGTGAACCGTGACGGCTAAAATTCACTCAGTGAAGGTCAAAAGATTAGAATTACAGAATTCTAATCTTTTAATTACCGCGAATATAACCACGCATTCAACAGGTAGTGTCAGAGTATAATACACATTGTATTTACACAGTACTAGCGGGAAATGTTTGCTAGACTGAAGTAAAAGGTGAGAATACAAACATGCATTTTTATTACACTATCAGATATATATGTTTGTTCAACATATCCGTCGGAAAAAAAATTTTCATAAAAATATTCTATTGTGCGATTTACTTTTATTACTATAATCAAATCAGAAATCACTAAAATGTAAATCGTACATTTTAATTTTAAAAGTTGAACGGCTAATCACTTTACTTTCTTAATTATTAGTTGGTTAATAGCTACGCAAAATAGTCGTCGATGCGCTTTAAATCACGTTATTAGATGATAAACGAACAAGACTTAAAATGAGAATAATTCCTCTCCCGGCATGCAATTAGACTTAAACTACGTCACAGTAGTCAGGAAGTTCGAATAAAAAAAAATTAATAATTCCCAATTATCTTCTTTATTAGTGTTCATATCCAGATAAAACTTGGTGAATATGTTTTTTATGGTATTATGAAAATAATAAGACGATAAGCAAAAAATCGCGAATTTTCCATTTAAATTCTAATTGTACAGCCACAAAAAGGAATTTCAAATTCCCATCCTCCGTCTTGAAACCACTTTTTATATCATTTTTTTTTTTTATTATTTCTGGTTCTTATTTTTCTTTTGCAAAAGTTTTCGAATTATAGCAAATTAGAACCCAAAAAATATGCTTCCACCCTTAAATAAAATTAAAACAAACAGCTCACTTATAGTACATAATACAGGCACGCCCTTGTCATGCTAATTGTGTATATTGAGATGGTTGCAAAAATATATTGTGGTATTTTGAAGGCATTTATTCAAAAGCAAATAAAATGAATCTATAGAAAAACATGCCTAAGGGTAGAAACCTGTAAATATTGGATCACATATAACAGACTTTGATAAACCCTAATACATTTGTCATCAATGGGCCTATAAAAATAGGAGACATCAGAAATGATCATCAAGGAATTATTGTTTCATATCCTTAACTGACCTAATTTTTATTAAATTTTGTCGCCAACTAGTACTGGTGACCTCTAAAAATGTTGGTAGTCATATATGGTTCTTTAGTTTTCATCTTTTTTTTTTTTTTTTGTATCAATCATTTTTTTTTTTATAAATATTTGACTTTTATGCTTATATGGTGAGTTGCAACACCCTGACACAGGCTTATTTTTGAATGTTTGTAGTGGCTTTTGTTTGTTGCTGATTATCATATATATTTGTTTGTTTGCCGCTTTTGTATATAAATCAAACTGTTGGGTTTCTCGTCTGATTTTTTTACATTGTGTTACATGTATGGCTGGGCCTTTTATACTGCAGGGTTGTCTTTAGGGCCCGGGGGCCGGGGATTTCCCCCGGTAACTTCCGCTTGTGGACCCGGCTACTCTAGCGGCAAGTGTGACCTGACTTTTTGAAAAAAAAACAACAGAGATCAATATTTCTCTGTTACTGAGTTTTTGTTCCGTGATTTTATTGTGAACAAGAGGTACATCGAGTAATCGGAGTGTTTTGGCCATTTTTACAGGTTAAAGCTTTTAGACTACGCTTCGAGTTTTTAAAGCGCTCAGATGATTTTGTCGCTTCCGTTCTAAAATTTGACCGATCTTTTCCAATATGCAGCGACGGTTGGATTTCTTTGGATTTAATAGGTAACTTTTTTGTTTATCGGACGTTTTAAGCATTTATTTCAGAAATGAGGATTGTCAACGATTATTTTAACATACGTTGAACAGGCTTTAGAAGTTTTCAATCAAATGTATCACACAGAAAGAAGAGATCGATGTCTACAGGTAGTGTCAACTGTCGTGTGTTCCAGCGCTGCACTCAGAACATTGGTATTCAAAACAAATACCAAATATTTTTATTCAGTTTGCTTCTTTCAAGGAAATAGGTCCTAATTTTGCTTTGAAGTTCATTGTTGACATCGCAAAGAGGTTTTTCTTAATAGACTTACTGCATTGAATGGAGTGAATTTTCATGTGACACAATCATAAACACATAGAAAATCTAAAATTCCAAAACCTAAACTTTTTTTAAATTTCTTTTTTTTTTTTTTCTTTTCTTGTTTTTGTATTTTTAAACTTGGAGAATATTATGATTTGTCTAAAGGTTTCTGTTTTGTTTATTAACTTTTTTAACATTTTATCACCATGTCATTGCTATTCTCAAACATCTTCAAATATTAGCTGTAAGTTAAAAGTCTGGGTATTTAAATAAATGTGATCAAATTTACAGACAATTTGACCCATGCTACAAATTTTAATCATAAATTTACATTATCTTCAATAAAAAATGATGTTTTGAGAGGACTGAATAAGGGTCCAGGATACCACCAGAATGCAGGATTTTGCACCATTTGTTAAAAATTTTTGAGCTTGTATTAAATAATGCTTTGCAGCTTATTAACCCCAGACAACACTTTCCTTATTTTAATTTTGTTATTGACCCATTTTTAGGTTGATAAATCAATACTTAGATAACTTAAAAAACTGCATTTTTTTTATATCTAAATTACCAAAAATAAAACTATATCCTGTTGTTTTTTCTTTAATTTTTAATTTATTTTGAATAGATCCACATTTTGAAGAGGACAATTAAAATGTATGAACATCAGTATAAAATCACCTTCAATACCCATGACAGTTTAAAATTCATCCCTCAAGGCAATAAACTATTGTTTCATAATCTGTTCATTACCTATAGCATGTATATAGGAATTCCTAATTATTACCTATTCAGAATCAACATCCTGATTATTACCTATTCTAACGTCACATTTGCATGGTCATGAATTCATGATCAGTAAATATATCTTAATTATCTATTTTGAATTAGAATTTAAAATATTTTTAAAACTAAATTCTGAGACATACAAAGAAGTTAACTAAGTCAATTTTGTGACAACGCACTTGTTAATACAATATATATAAGAAAATATTTTGGACTTCATGAAATACTTTATAGTTATAGTTTATACCATGTGTACATAAAAAATTATGCTTACAGATAGAATTTTTTGTTTTGTTTTTCACATATTCAATGTTAAACATAAACTAATTATAAACATAATAAATAAAACATTAATTAGTCATGTAAAAAGGCAGAAAAGATATGATTGAACATGCGCATGATGAGAGGAGATGTGGGATATCAATATCAATGATATATCAACCCCCCAAAACAAATAGAAACCAAAACACATGTAAAAAAATATGGCTCATGAATAGAAAATCCTTTAATGATGAAATTTAAATATAAATAAAAACGCTTGAATGTTACAACAAGATAACATTACACATATATGCATGTGCATGTAACATATTTGTTGATGTGGATGGCCATTCATACTAATATCCAAAAACATTGAAAAAAAAGATGTTAGTATATGCAAAAGAGACAGCAGCCCCTAAACCAAAACAAGTAAAAAGGCATAAATGGATTTTGACTAACCATGCTAACAGGACACAATTTATATAAAAAATGACAGAGTTCACATGAAAAAAATATGCATTTTGGTTTTATACATGAATTCTAGCATGTGTATATAGTACATACATTTTAAGTAAACATATATTGTTCAGGTTTAAAGTATTTAGTGATTTTATATTCTATGCTATATCTAAAAAAATACAGTTATGATGCTAACTTTACTCTTTGAATAGTTTTGTACTTTTAACTGTAAACCACCTATAGCTAGCAATTAACATGATAAATTATCTTTAGATATTTTATTCATGTCAATAATTCATTTTGAGAAAAGATGCAACCTCCACAATCTTTTGTTTAATATGACGCATTAAGTACATGATGAAACAATTAACACATTTTGTTTAATCAACCTTTTTTAAAGGACAACTGTTATGACTCTGTGCATTGTTTCAAGAAAGTTAATTTAATATTGTTTTTTTTTTTTTTTTTGTTAATTAATATTATTTTTATCCATCATATAAATACTCACTTTCAATGCTTTTATTATTAAATATATTCATTTAATTGAACTGTTTTGTGTCCATGACTCAGGAATTATTTGAAATATATACTAATAATGCATTCTTCGCCTTAAAAGGTCACCTAAACATAATAATTTCAACAGCAAAATATATGAATATTTGCTTTGTAGTCAAATTCAACATGAATTTTCTCAAATTCTATTTAACAATACTTTAAGTGTTCTTCAAAATGCAAGACATTATTGTACATTATCCAAAATGTAAACCAGGGAAATACTTGGAAACAGGTGTTAGCTACACAATATATGGATATGTACATGTGAAAATTGGTTGATTGATGGTTATAAAATTCCAGTGACAAATATTTCATGCAAATATAGGACGAGACAGTTGACAATACATTTACATACAATATGTACATGTCCTATAATATGCCATCCCGCACAACCAAACCAATGCCCCACATGAAAAGGGTTTAACAATAAGACGCTGAGGATCAAGAGTGACCTTTTTTCTATTCCCTTGTCACCCTTGGGGTGATGTATGTGAAGTGGATAGGAGATTAAAAAGTTTAGTCAGATTTATGTAGACACATGATTAGTATGAAAATTTCAATCATTATCAGTATTTTCGAAATCTATTGTAATATTTAAATGTTTTGTAAATATTTACCTCTGGTTAAATTGGGTTTATAACTGTTTATTTGTGTACAGAGAAAATTGATGACGCAAGGCTGATTTGACAAATGGCTAGTTTTATTATCTGCAGTTAAAATTGAACTGTCAGATGTAATTAAGACAAATAACGATGTCTTGTGGTGTAGGGTAAGAAAATTTAGTTGTGCCTATTTGTTTTGTCTAGAGTGAAAGTAATTAAACTTTCTGATAAGGGTCAGTTGGTCTAGATACTGGCAGATTGTGTATCAGCTGTTATACTGTAAGGATGTGATTTTTCATTGAAGTCTTGAATCAGTAAAGATTCTGGAGGACTTGTGTTTAAAGTTTATATGTTTAAACTTTGTAAGCTAACTTTGTCAATAAGTCTGAAGTAATGTACATTTGTGAATAAACTTGTAAATAAATACCGCATTATTTAGTTTATGGAATTTACCACAGGATACATTGTCGTGCCATGATATGGCTATGTTCGTCTGTCTGTGTCGTTGTCGTTTCTCCCCTCGGTCACGTTACACTATTCAATTGGAACAACGATTTATGTAAAACAATTAAACTTATGGGGTTTAGGGTACCATACTTAAGTCACAAGGTCAAGTTTAAAATAGCCTCAGGTCACTAGCCATAGGTGACTTTAAACAATCTATTTTGTTTTAAACTGATCTGATTTTGATTTAATATGAACATTTGCATAAGTCACAGGTCCTTAAATAAATGAAATGTCATGTTTTGTCACACACCAACATACTCCCAAAGATCACAGGTCAGAATTTGCCATGTTAGATCCACACATACAGTCTACACAGTTGGGCACAGGCTCTTCAGCCCAGTCATGTAAAATGACTATCAGGCCTGTAAGAATTTCTATCATGACAATACTGATGATTTTCCTATTTTCATTTTCATCTAAAACGAGATTTTTGAAGGGCTAAATAAAAAAGAAATGATCATAAGGCCATTAAGGGAGTGTTTGGCTTGGGGTTTTCAGCATAGAAAATAATGGACCAAAAGGGGGTTGGAAAAGGGGAATATACATGAATTTCAATGATGCATAAACTTTTTACAAGCCTAAATCCTAACTGCCTTGGAACATGCTACTATGCAGGAGTGCAGCGATATAGAAAGTCGATTCTTACCTGTAGAAAGAAAGAATTTGGACATTTTCCCCTTCAAAATCCATGATGATGATGATATACTTGCTTTAAAATATTTTTCATTTCTACTCACCGAATGTAATTTCCAGCTCAGCTAATATATTGTGGTCTACCAACTGTATAGCTTCCTTTCTACGATTTTGTGTAAAATGTGGTTTGACGACCATGACGACCGCGGCCGGTCTGCCGACAGGAATGCAACAAAAAAATAAAGAGTGTAAATCGTTTACGGTGAAGATTGTTTTTCCGTTTTTGATCAAACTTTACAGATTTGATTAATTATCATCGACAAATGATCCTCATGGATACCAGTTATAATGCTGTATAGAATAGGTAGTCATTTTCTTTAAATTTCCCTCAGGTACATTGTCGTAACGTTACACTTCTGCATAATTTATCAAAAAAATTTCAAATATGAATTAAAATGAATTCATTAGCGTCATTAGCATTTTCTGGAATAATTTTAAACCTCTTTTTTAAACGGAGGCTACTCGTATGATGAAGCAAGTTATGAACAACTCTGAATAGACAGAATATAAGATTAAGATACCTAAAGGATAGTCAGACGCACAAGTCGAAAATGAACGGACCGTGGCAATGCCATGGCAATAAACCACAATCGCTTGGGTATATGATACAGATTTTTTTTTTGATTTTTTTGTCGTTGATTAAAATATTCAATTTTCTATATTTATACTACATATCTATCACTACTGCGCATGTCTCACCTAGTTTCGATTGATTTTACCAGCTCTTGAGACAACCCCCGTTTTACTATCTACAGTAAGAGTGGATAGTAAAATGGGCGTTGTCTCAAGAGTTGGTAGCTATCACTACTGCGCATGTCTTACCTTGTTTCGAGTGATTTTACCACCTCTTGAGACAACCCCCATTTTACTATCCACACTAAGAGTGGATAGTAAAATGGGGGTTCCCTCAAGAGTTGGTAAAATCACTCGAAACAAGGTGAGACATGCGCAGTAGTGATGGATATGTAGTATAAATATAGAAAATATAATATTTTAATCAACAACAAAAAAATCAAAAAAAAATATCTGTATCATATACCAAAGCGCCTGTGCAAAAAACGGGAAACGACAAAAAGATAAACAAAGATCGCAAAAATAAATAAATAATAATAAAAACAAACCCACAATAGATGATTATAATATTATTCAATGGTCATTTCACAACTATACCAAACCTTGAGAGGGTGAGACGTGAAAAATTTTTTTTACGTCTGCAACATTAACGCTAAAATATTTGTATTAAATATTATCGACTGTAGTGTAACAACCTATAGAATGTTTGTTTTAACCATTCAACGACTGTGACAACCTTTAAAAAGTTGTAATAAACATTTAATGACTGTAACATGTGTAACAACCTTTAAAAAGCTGTAACAAACATTTTACAACTGTCCCAACTCTAAAAACGTTGTAGCAAACATTTTTTGTCTGCATCAACGTCTGAAAAGTTTACACAAACAAATTTCACCTGTCCCAACTATTAAAAGGTTGGGACAAACAATATACAACTGCCACAACTTTTGGAAAGACTGTAACAAATATTTGACTGTGACAACGCCGTAAACCACTGCAACAGTCCTCAAATGACTGTGGGTAGTAATTTTTGTTTTTCACAACCCCTAAAACTGTCGGGAGAGACATAAATTAGCTGTAACAACGAAATAAGGCAACTGTCACAACCCTAACAGTTATTATCAGTTGATTTGACAGTCATTTTCAGTCTTCCACAGACCAAGACAGTCGTACAACGACTGTTACTTGTATGAAAAGTTGTTTTTTCGTCTAGTAGTGTTCATGAGTTTGACTATACCTTTGTTATTTTCCACCTCTATTTTACACCCTCTTGTACGTGAACATTTAGGACGCAAAAGTTTTGGCAAAGGTAAAATAACAGGTGTAGTTATATCTTTCCAGTAATCAAAAACTTTTTACTTTACTAATTTTTCGTTTAAAATAATATTTAAAATGATTGCACCAAAATTATTATCAGCGAACTCTACTTGAAAAACATTCATTGTTTATCATCTTTAAATGTAGATCTCGTGGGTTTTAATAGCCTATAGTTACTATGAAAGTACTTTTATTCGTGGATATCAATTTTCGTGGTTTTTGTTATGTAATTTATTTAATTTATTTGAATATGTATATTTAATGAACTCCAAAGTATTCTTAAGACAGTATCATATATTGTATATTCACATCGTAGACTTGTACATTTTACTATTTCTTAGTCGCATAATAACAATTATAACAATGTCAATAATTTTATTCACTTATGTCTTGTAACACTGTATGTATGCACTGTAGTTTAAACACCCAAAAAAAAAATCAGTAAAAAAAAAAACATTTTTCGTGGTTTGAGCAAAAGTTATATGTTCGTGGTTTCTTGAATTCGTGAAATTTAGTTTTTTGAAAGAAAAACAATCGGGTAAAGAATTTGAAGTCATCTGAAACGAAAATTCGTGAAAATAATCATATGTTGTTTTATAATAAATTGTTGGACATTGCAAAAATACAGTGTTCATTTTCACTTACTTGTTCGTCTTTCATTACTGACAAAATCGTCAGATTTTTAATAAAATAATTGCTTTCGGAAATTAGCTAATTCATCTATTTTTTTTGAATGAAATTGCAAATTAAATATTTTCATTGGTGCACACGTGTAATCAGAAGTGATGACACTGCTTAACCCGAGATCGATTGATCAACAGATTAACGGTCGCCAAAGGTGTTAATTAGACCATAAACATGTCATTTAAAGAAAACGGTTACATAAAAAAATGCTACAAATGTATTTTGAATTGTAGAATTAATTCTTATGAAATAAAAAAAATAAGCCCAATATGAAATTTGTTTTCGTTTTTTGTATTAGAATTATGAGGAGATAAAATTATCACTTCAGCATCGCATATCATCACCGGAAGTCTAACTTTTATCGATCAAAACAAATTTTTCACAAGAATTAAAAGAATAAAAGTCATACAGTTTAGGATTTGTAAAGATTAAATGGGTTAAATCCTGTCTAAAGTTGTGTATATAGTTCATAGTACGTTTGCTGATATTCGATGTATTCTCTAGATCATATACCCGTATCCTGATTCCTACGGTAATGGGGATCTTTTCATGTCTTGATTTGGACAACAGTTCTTTTATTTCATTTCGTTGGACACTTAAATTCGTGGATAAAGCCATCCACGAAAACCGAGAAAATTGGTACCCCACGAATAACAGTACATTTACTGTATTGCAAACAATCAGCACTTAGCAGAATTTGAATCAAAAACGGAAGTGTTTGGGCGTCTTGAAATAGTAGATAGAGCTTGATAATTGTACTGACAAAAGGTATAAAATAGAAAATTCACAAATGAATATAAACAGTGGTTTAAACGCTATTCATTGACACTGTGTGAACTGCAGGTGGTATATTTATTCAATGCATTTAAAAGAGGTGCATCAATTTTGTCCTGGCATCTGTTCTCAAGTCTCGAATCCAAAAATCTTCTCTATGTGGGCGATATGGTATACTCAATATGGGGTCAATTGTTGAATGATAGATTAACTCTGTAATCCTAATTGGACAATGGAATGATCAAGCTGCTGAAAGTGTTTTAAGAGAAATGTATTGTTATCAGGGTCATTAACATAAGACCGGTGATCAGTAATTTATTAGTTCACAGAGAATTCATTCAATACGGTACATAATATCAGAAACAGTACAATTCAGATCCTCATGACCACACGATTTAGTGTTCATCATGCTTAATATCTTCTCTCTCTTTTTAACATTTCGCTTTGTATTGCATTTTTCCGTATAAAACTAAATAAATGGAAAAAAGTCAATAACAAATATAACGTGTCATTAAATATTTCAGTCTGTTTATGACATTTTTTAGCTCTTGTCATGCTTATGGTCATTGCTGATCAAAATTTATCTCTATCTATTGTAATCGTAAGATACTAGGCAAAACACATATCCCATCATTTTTGCTTTTCTATCCTTCACTTTATCTATTGTAGTGTTCAGGAATATCATCATAAATTCATTGAATGGTTTAAACCCGTCATTGTTACTGCAATTGCAAGGAGTTTACCAACTATTTCTGTGAATTCAATTATTTATAGATGTTGTCTTGTTGTCATTGTTTCTTGTAGAGTTTCTCTCTTTGAATTGGGTGTTTTCAAGATAACAGCCGAAAACGCATGTTTATAAATTCATCAGTTAATTAATATAACGGATTTATTTTCCAGGTTTCAAAAATGAAATCCGAATAGTTTTGATTGGTAAGACTGGTGCCGGAAAGAGTACCACCGGAAATCTACTGCTTGGTGAAAAATATTTTGCTGCAGCTACAAGTCCTTTTTCTGTAACAAAGCAATGCTGTCGTGGAGAATCAAAATTTCACCAACAAAAAATTGTGGTTGTTGATACTCCAGGTCTGTTTGATACAGAACTGTCGACTGCAGAAATTCAAAAAGAAATTATACGATGCATTACAATGTCTGTTCCTGGGCCCCACATTTTCCTCATATTACTGCAAGTTGGAAGATTGACAACGGAAGAAATTTCAACATTAGATCAACTTTTTGACATATTTGGAAAGATTATGGGCCGATTTTGTATGATAGTATTTACTCGAGTTGAAGATATAGAAAGAGGAGGCAGTACGATCGACAGATTCATAAAAGAAGGGGGGCCGGTCCTATCAAAATATATTAAAAAATGTAACGATAGATATTTTGCTTTAAAGAATCCTATTTCCCGAGAAGATCAATGCAAAGAATCTGCAAAGTTATTTGCGAAAATAAACAAAATTATATCAGAAAATAAGAATGCATTTTTTACAAACGCGTTTTATAGAGACGCAAAAGACAGTTTGAACACGTCACTTAAGTTAACCTTTAACGATCAACAAAATAACAACAGGAAAAAGCTCATTGAAATTGAGACTGATTGTGATCGTAAAATAAATGAAAATAGAAAGCAAAGACATCAGCTGTGTGATGAACTTATCAACCAAAATGAGATCAAAAGGCAGTTAAAGAGTAAACTAGAAGCACTTCTCCTATTATGTGACGACGAGGACCGAAGCGACGAACTAGGCAAACTTGACCTAGAAAAAGAAGAATGCTATATACGCATGTCAAAGATAGAAAAGGAAAAGACACAAACTGAAAACCAGTATGAAGAAATCAAAGCAGAAAAGAAAAATCTTTTGGAAGCAAGAACCTATGAGTTCCAAAGGGATCTTCAAAAGGCGGCTACAATGGCTATAGAAGAGCAGACAAAATTATTGGAACCACATTTTTTAAACATTCTGAAAAAAGAACAGGAAATTGAAGAGTTCAACGCTTGGTACGAATCCGGAGCACATTTTTCAGATCAACAAATGAGACAAACGTATACATATAAAGAAAGGATGCTTCGAAAACAGAAAGAGGAAATGGAAAAAAAGTTAGAAAAGAAAGATAAACATCTTAAACAAATGATTCGTAATTCAATGAAACTACAAGATGACTTTAAACGTACTAAAATTAAATTATGTATACTTATGTAAAACATTATTCCTCCAACCTGGTTCATAAGTATAGTATATATCTATGTATGCATTTTCTATTTCAAACCATAAATATAATTTAAAGATGAAATAAATGATATATAATAAAACAAAACAAATACCCCATAAAGAGCAAGTTCATTCTGTATATATTCACGTTCCTGAATAATGTCATATAGGTTGCCAATGTAACGAAATGTATTGGTTGATTTTTAAAGCACTGTGCAATTTGTTTTTAAAGCACTGTCAAGTTTGGTTTTAAAGCACTGTAAAATTTGTATAAAGCACTGTCAAATTTGTTTTTAAAGCACTATCAAAGGAGAGGGCTTTCAGGGCCGAAATCGTCCCCATGTCAAGAGTAGGTGGTCTCTGATTACTGATTGTTTGTATTTACCATGACAACCGTGACTATGGCTTCAAAAATATATTGATATATGTCAACATTTTACGTTTTTGACGATTTTTGCAGTGTATGGAAATTTTGTTTCAGTGTAAAGAAGGTGACCTTATTTTATGTTTATGTAAACACAAATTATCCAATTGCCTATAAACATAAAGAAGCTTTAGTTGATGTTCTATATTATTTCATTCTATATATATATGTTTGAAAATGTGTGTGTGTGTGTGTGTGTGTGTGTGTGTGTGTGTGTGTGTGTGTGTGTGTGTGTGTGTGTGTGTGTGTGTGTGTGTGTGTGTGTGTGTGTGTGCGCGCGTGTGTTTCTCCTGTTAAATGACCACTTCCATGTGTTTACACACCAACAATGTCACAACGTTTTGGGAACCGACGACGAAATTTTATGTTTGGGTTTCCTGTGATTCTCATATGGTTTATTTTGACCCTCTTTATTACCAGACAAAAAATTAAAAAATCTGTAGGTTCCACCCTTACACATGATTTTTATACACGTTTCTGTAAAATTTATTTTTGAGCTTCACACATTTTGGCAGGGTTTCGATCACGTGACTTTTTTTTTTGTTATTGTGCGCAAGTGCAAGAATCACGAGGTTTCTAAGGGAGGTAACTCGTCAGAATGGAGTAGTAGCCTGGCGGGCATGCTGACCCGATCATACTCCGTCGATAAGCGTTTAGCAATCAGTGAGCCAGGACCACAGGCTATGGAGTAGCTGCTCCTGCTGGAGAAGTCGGGAAGAATGGTTTTTGACAAGGGCAAGGTACGCTTTCACGATTTTTAGACTGTCGTATCTGGAAGATCATTTTTTTTTTTGCACAATTATATAATATTCTCAGCAGGAGGACCTATTATTTATTTTTTAAGGTAATGCTCAGGACTTCTGTAGTATAATTTCCCTTCACAAAACATGTCATGTGTCACTAGTATTGTAGTTCAATAAATTATTACGTCTTGGAATGCTATTATGATTCAAACATGTCAAACATTAATAAATGTCGTAGGAAGCACACGGGCACTTTTTTCTCTCCATGGATAATCAAAATTTATGACGTCTGGCAAGGCTATTTTATTTTTTTTCTGGGACGCCTTCCGTTGTGAAGGCGTCCCAGAAAAATAATAAATAGCCTTGCCAGACGACCCAATTGTTTGGACTAATCCATGGGAAGACCGACTAGCAACGTATATTTACGAGATAGGGAGTCTTCCCATGGATAGAAACAAGTGCCTGTGGTAGGAAGGCGTCATAGCAAAAGTAAATAAATAGCCTTTCAGACTTTATAAATTATACAACCTTTCCAGAGAATCCGGGTCTGTTCGCGCCCATTCACGTTCGCGCCCAGTCTCGTTCGCACCCTACACGTTCGCACCCTACACGTTCGCGCCCAATTTTTTATTGGTTTTGTGTTTAATGACTTTGTAATCAAGTTTTGGCAAGTGTATTCCTTTAAGTATAATTGGTTGTCATTGTCTCGAAATAAATTGAGACAACGCTTTTTTTGTGTTGAATAAATCTTAATGTCTCAAAATAAATTGAGACAGCGTTTTTTTTTTTGTGTTGAAAAAATCTTAATGTCTCAAAATAAATTGAGACAACGTTTTTTTTTTTTTTTTGTTGAATAAATCTTAATCATGTTTTGGATTGTGTATTGTTAAAAAAAATAAATAATCAGTTTCTAAATAAAGTGAGATTCTGTCAACGTTTTTTTTTTTTTTTTGTTGTATTGAATAACTCTTAATCATGTTTTGGTTAGTGTATTGCTATAACTTTATTTCATTGTTTCAAAATAAAGTGAGATTCTGACAACGTTTTTTTTTTTCAAGCTGTCACAGTAAAAACAATTTCCTTACAATGCAAGGTGACAGTGGGACCACGTGAGATTATAACCAATCTCCTGAAATCGTCAATATGACCTTTGACCCTGAATTTCTTCAGCAACAAAATATTTAGTGTTAGTTTAAATCCTTTTTTATCTGGAATATATATATTCTTCTTACGTTATTTTTGGATGATTTTAATTACTGTCTGTTGTGGAATACTATATTCGTTTTTATATTACTGTTTTTTTTTACTTCGTTTTTCTGTTATTACGTTTTTTGTGATGGCGTCTAGAGCAGGAGACGCGGACAATGCGGCCATGTTTGTGGGCTACTTTGATGTAGAAGACAGTAACAATGTTAATTCCTGTCAGCAGGAAATTGTTACTTTAGAACCATTGGCATCAACTTCTCGTCGTCGAGAAGATGCTTTTCAGTGTTTACATTCGCATCCACGACCACGATTCAGATCGTGTGGATGATAGCCAAGAAGGGCTAGGTCAAAAACCTATCAGTAGTATTGACAAAACGCTTGATAAACGTACGGAGTATGTATCAGCAGATAAATTTGATGCTTTCATGGAAAGACATGACAATCAGTTGAGTTTAATAACTGCTAGTCTGCAAAGTTTGAGCGAAGGTTTCAGTTATTACGAGGAGGAGTGCGATTATGAAGAAGATTTGGAGTCTAACGTTACATCGGCGGATGCACTTAAACGACACGCAGATAGACAGGTTAGTCCGGTTTTAGCTTTTAAGACACCGCGTATTGATCAGATTGATTCATCTATTCCTCGATCCGAGGCTGCACGTGGTAGTTCAGTTGAGGCATCACGTTGGTCCGACAGTAACAGTTGCGCGATCCCACAATGCACTGCTAATGACGTACCGAATGTAAACAAAGATGGCAGCGCCCAGCAAACTACTGTAGTTGTTGACGACGGCAATAGTTTTGATGCCTCTCAACTGTTAAATGAGAAGTTATCGGAATTTAGTACTGAAGAAAAAGTTGGGCCTTATGTTTCCGATAACCTTGGTATGTTTGTTAACTCGTTACTTACTACTCAAATGACTCTTACTAAAAGAAATGAACTTTTCGACAAGTACTTGAGACCAGGAAACTGTAAGTTGAATTTCCCTACAGTAAACGATGTTATTTATGAACAGTGTATTGGTAGTTTTGGACGTTCTAATGACGTGAAACTACATACAATTCAACGAGTATTATTGAAGGGCTTAACACCTTTGGTGATTTTAGTTAACAAACTACATGTAGTAAGTGGTATAGAGGTACCAGACAAGAAAGAACTATCACAAACAATGTTAAACTCGATAGCTTTGCTAGCCACTAGCAGTTACAGTCTCTATCAGTATCGGCGAACAAACCTTAAACAGTACTTGAAAGATGATTATCAGTCACTTTGTACACCAAAAACTAAATTAACTGACCAGTTGTTTGGTGATGATGTAGTATACAAAATTAAAAGCCTTACAGAAGGAAAGAAGATGGCTGTTATGGTAGCTCATAAGCCACAATTTTCTAACCCCTCTTCCACTAGAGGTTTTGGTGGTTTGGAAGATTTAGAGGTTTTAGCCGTGGTCATGGAGGCACTTCCAGGAGAGGAGGCAGACGTTTTTTAGGAAGAGGCCTTCGGGGCTTTGCCAGGTCAAACAGTCCCAGGGGGAAAAAGTAGTTAATAGGTTAGTGATAGAACTAATAAGCCTATTGCTGGGCGAATAAAACATATGGGGTCGCCCTGATATTCTAACGCCCCATTAGTCTGACACCCCATCATCCAACATCCTATTTATTTGACTCCCCATTAGTCTGACACCCCATAGGTCCAACACCCCATTAGTCCGACAAAGATTAATTACATGTACCTGTACTACCTGATTACTGTCGTTGCTGACGTGGTATTAAATCTACTCTTATTATAATTTGAAAATTAAAGGAGATGAGGTGCAATTGCCAATGAGACAACAATCTACCTGGCACAGTTAAAAACAAGTGGATGTTACGTAAGCAATTATAGTCAATGCAACCATACAGCCTTCAACAATGATAAAAACCCATACCGAAAAGTCGGTTTTTAAAAGGCCCCGACATGAAAAATATGCCAAAATTCCATTGAGTAAAACTCACAGCCTAATTAATAACTAAACAATTAACGAAAAACAAATACGACAAACATGGTTGGATGTAGAGATTTGCACTCATACCATATCTTCTTACATCTATGAACTAACGACAACAGTCTGCACCAAAAACTTTTTCAACTACTAGTCTGAAGAGCAATATTCTGACATTTTTCTTATTGGTTCAAACAAAAATTTGCAAAAACTTACTAGTCTGGGGTATAGGACTTAAGTGGCTAACCGTTCAGACTGCGACAACTTAGTACTGAAGTACCGACTCCTGACTTTAGACTGGCACATAAAGTATTAAACAAAAGTTACATGTGTGTGCTCAACCATCCCCTTAGGTTGGACAGTGGTGTAACAGCGCAAATTTAAAATTCAGTTGAAAAGGGCTTACATGTAACTCACCATATTTATACAAAGCAGTAAAAACATCAAGCATTAACACAGACCAGACGTGGTAGGGTATTTTTTCATTACTCATCCCTAACAATAATAAATTGCTTCGCTGAGAGCAGCTGCATACGACCACAGATGTCCAACCCTGAACAGTAGGTACAAAAAAGGACACAATATCCGCGCTTGATACAGGTCTGAATTTGGAATAGTTATAAAAAAATCATTTATCTTATACTAAAATATCAATCCGTACACATCCACCATGTCCACCATCCTATGGATTACAATGTAAGTGTAAAAATAGTGTTTCCCCTATAACACAAAAAGGGCACGGTAACTTAATTGAAAAAGGGTATCTAGAGCGCGCTAAAATCTATAAAAAGGGCACCTAGAGCATTAGAGTGTATGGACAATTCAAAAAGGGCACCCATAGTATGCTGCAGAAAACAAAAAAAAGTATCAGGTATTATACCAGTTCAATAATTACTTTTTGGAACAGAAGTCATATTTTAACCATATTTAGAAATTATTGTGCATGTTCTTGATCGATGTTGGTTGGAAGTTATTTAGTCTCATTTAAATAGTTACAAAAAAGAAGTTTTTTTAGTGCACACCAAAGTGCTCCTAAGTTAGGAGTTTTAAAAATAGAACAGGTGAAACAGGAGATGATATATTGATGCAATAATACATTTCATACCTTGCAGAAGGTATTAACAGTTGTTGGTTGGAAGTTATTAAGTCTCATTTAAATAGTTACAAAAAGAGTTGTTTTTAAGTGCACACCAAAGTGCTCCTAAGTAAGGAGTCTTAAACATATAACAGGTGGAACAGGAGATGATATAGGGATGCAATAATACATTGTATACATTGCAGAAGGTATAAACAATAACTTTTTTTCCTCCATGATTTTTAAAAATAAAAAAATAAAGGCATGTGTTAAGTGCTCCTATATACACGGTGTAGAATGGTAACAGACTTATCAGGTTTTTTCGGCGTTTCCGCACTAATCGGGTTCGGCAATGGACTTATCACGTTTTCAGATGACAATATTTGGCGTAAGTGGTTTTTTCTTTCATCTTGTATTAAAGCAGAATTGATATTTCCAAATAAGCTTGATGTCACGGAATGGGGAAATTATTTATTTTGCTGGCTAGCTAATCATATATTCATGAGAAGCTACGATTTATTTCAAATTGTTTCCACCAGCGTGGTACCCGAACTTGAAAACAAACATTTTCACGGAAAGATGTCTAATTGAAGCATGTTTTAAGCATGCTGTTTTCTTTCCAAGTAAATTTTAGTTATTATTCATTAAATGTAGACATTTTCCCTTTCGGAACTGTTTCATGTACTATTTAGGTCTTAAATGATGGTTAATTTGAAAAATTAGTGGCACCGGACTTTTTGTGCGCAAATGAATATGGAGACTCCTATCTTCTCAGTCAGTCTATGTGTTTACTCCGCCTGGGTTAATCACCTCTTACTTTAGACATTAATCACACATCACGCAATGATATATTTTATTAATCCACAAACAAATGTGGGGGATTCTATCAGTATCTCATCCTCATAGCAGGAATTTAAGGTTTCTAGTCCATATAATTATGACGTCTGGGAAGGCAATTCTAAATTTTTGCCTTGACGCCCTTCTGCAACGATGTAAGGCGTCAAAGAAAGAAAAAATTATAATAGCCTTTCAAGACGTCATAATTATGGTACGGCCTTCAACAATGAGCATGGTCAGCTATAAAAGGTCCCGAAATGACCAATGTAAAACAATTCAAACGAGAAAACTAACGGCCTTATTTATATAAAAAAAATGAACGAAATTCAAATGTGTAACACATAAACAAACGACAACCACTGAATTACAGGCTCCTGACTTGGGGCAGGCACATACATACATAATGTAGTGGGGTTAAACATCAAGGTTAGCGGGATCCCAACCCTCCCCCAACCTGGGACAGTGGTAGAACAGTCCAACATAAGAACGAACTATAAAAATCAGTTGAAATATAGGCTTAACTCATCAGATGGACAAAAATACAAGTGGACGTGGCCGGGTACTTGTACATCCCAACAACAAAAAGACACTAGGAACAGATCTGTGAGTACTCGCAGTTAACTGACAACTAGTTCAAAGCCACTAACAACTAATAAAACAATCATGCATCTAAGACTAAATGGGTTCATAATTTAGGCTGTCACAGTTATTCACCGGCTCCATCAACAATTGTTTTTCATGACTGAAACATAAAGCTTCACTCATACATGCATCATTATGAATACGTCGAAAGTAGACTTGGTATGAATATATATATTAAGATATATATAAATCATGTAAAATGGGCTAAAATTGAATTGAATGTTGCTGATTGTTTTTTAACATCCTTGTCCTTGGCCTTGCATTTCAACGAGAGACATTAATATTAACCTGTCTTTTCTATTACGCCGGAATGAATGTGTCTTTTCGAAACATCCCATGATCAATAGACCTGCACATGTTAATCTTGGAAAGAGCAGACATAAAAGCCTTATTCCTTCACCATTTGTGTTTTGTTTGGCAGTGCATAAGATATCCTATACCGGTGTACTTTTACTCAATGTCCCTTTATTTTCTATCATAATGTAAAAATCAAGATTGAAAAAAAACACTTGTCCGTAATAAGTTCCAGACTTGTATATTCTAGCACAAGATGTCAAATGGGGTTTTTAAAATCTTTTATTTTTCATTTCCCAAACAAACAAAAAATAAGAAAACATCATTTTTTACTCTGTTAAAACAATAAAAACAAAAATTCCTTTGCTCAATAAACCCCAACAGTTCGGTGCCAAAAAACACGTCATTTTAGGGAAACCCGATTAGTCCGCTGCCAAGCAATTTTGAAAAGCTTTAATATATGATATTTTTGTTTTGAATGCACACAAGTGGTTCTAATATGTATTTTGCATGAAATAAAGGAGCACAAAAAGTCCACATTCTAATATACTGTGTATTTGAACGGAAACCACACCATTAGTAGCTGTGTTTGCCCGGTTGTCCTGTTTAGTGTGGAGCTCTTTGAAAAAGCCAAGAGTGGTACCGAAGCAAAATGAAAAATTTTGCAAACTTAGATCATCGGTGCCTTCCGTGATTATATAAACAAAAACACTAATGACTTCTTTTCGTCAATTTTGCTCATTTTGTGTCACACTGTCTGGAAACAAAACGCGATAAGTCCGTTGCTGAACCCGATTAGTGCGGAAACGCCAACAAAAACCTGATAAGTCCGGTACCATTCTACACCGTGATATGAGGAGGATTATAAATACAAGAAGTAAAACATGCTGTACATACACAAATGGATAACATGTGGACATTTTCGTTTTGTATTAAATATCCTAGTGTTTGTTTGATTATCTCAAATCCCTTAATTAGCAGTGAACAATCATTAACAAAGGTGATAAAACTGCCAAGGGCAAGGTATTTAGCTTTATCCCATTGTCAGTTAATTAGAGTGTTACACAATCAGGTACGTTAACAATTTCAATGAAAATGCCGATGGGCATGAACATTTTGAAAATTTATTTTTGTAAAGACTTCTACTTTTAGGCATTTTAGAGACAATGGCATCATCTTAAGAAGTGAAAAAAGGGCATGGCGTCATTAATTAAAACAAAAAAAGGGCATGACGTCATTTGAAAATGGCATGCCGTTTATCCATGCTATTCATGCTTGGGGGAAACACTAAAAAACGTCATTAAAACGTAACCTTGTGCAATGCTAAAATTTAAATTATCAACAGTGAAGTTGTAGTATCCTTAAAAAGCCTATGTGTATAACAAAACTATTTTAACCAAACTTATTAGTAGGATTTTAATTTACTGATAACAAAATCAATATTATACCAATAAAAACAATATTCAATGATATTCAACATGTTCAAAGATATAATTAGTGTTGTATTGGTAACTTTTTTTAATATGTTTATTTAAAGGATTGATAAGTTCACCCATATCGTATATAAATTTCCAGGCTCGGTATTTAAAACATCATTGTAAAATTTAAGATGTGCTATTCCGTCTGAAATAATTTTTTTACAGGTGCAGCCAAAACTTGCAAAACAAGAAATATTTGTATCTATGGAAGAATTTAGTAAAGGTTTTAAATAATTTGTTGTACCGAAATCCCTGACTCAATGATAAACCAGTAATTATACATAGATTACGCTCATTAAAATCCAAAACGTTACTACAGACACGGGCACAACAAATTGAGTTGGGAAATATAAACCCTGTAAGATAAGATAATGCCAGAGGAACATCAATGCCGAAAAAGGAAAATGGACAATTAAAGGGAAAGAAAAATCATCCCTTTTGTCGTAAATGTTTGTGTAGTTTATGGTGTAAAACTGGAAAAGTTTAGGAAACGTAAGGACACTTATAAATAGTGCTGTTAATATTTGATTTATTTAAAGTAAGTTGCTGTGGATAAATTTTGGCAGTATGTTTAGAAATTTTGATTATTTACAAAAAACTACCATCAACTGTTTTTTATGCCCCACCTACGATAGTAGAGGGGCATTATGTTTTCTGATCTGTGTGTCCGGTCGTCTGTTTGTCTGTCCGTCTGTCCTGCTTCAGGTTTAAGTTTTTGGTCGAGTTTTTGATGAAGTTGAAGTCCAAACTTAGTACACATGTTCCCTATGACATGATCGTTGATGAAGTTGAAGTCCAAACTTAGTACACATGTTCCCTATGACATGATCGTTTTTACCCCATTTTTAGGGTCCACTTAACATAGAAAATAGTGCGGATGGAGCATCAAAAATGCAACAGGTCATAATCGCAATAATTTAAACTCGCAATTTTGATTTTTTATATATGAATTAAACCTGAAATTTTCTCGATATCGCAAAATTTAAAATTGCATTTAAGTCTAAAATGACAAAATCGCAATAATTTCTGAATTTACAGTAATTAATTACTTTCCAATTACTTGACAAATGTAATTAATTACTTCAATTACTTTGAAAGGATAATTTAGATAAAATATTGAAGACATGCATTTCTCCTATGATATGTGCATTATAAATTATCATCCATTGCTTTATAGTAATAACAAATAATATCTTCAGCGACTATTTTCAAATTCAGTCAATATCAAAGATAAGCAAAACTTAGGTATCTTGTTTGGTTAAATGCTCAAAATGATAAAAAGCCTTATTCAATATTTTGAAAATATTAAATTTTGTTGTTATTACCTACAATGATTTATTGAAATTTTATATTTTAATGAATCTCATTGAAAATGATACAAAAGAGAGCCCTTATTTCATTGTATTTTTACATTTTGAAAAGATTTTTATTTTGATCACAACTTATTAAAATTATTTTTCCTAAAGAAATTTTTATTTACATGATTTAGAAAGCCTGACCTTTTTAATATAATTTAGTTTTAATTACAATTGATTAAAAAAATCATGTACCTTGGGAATGTTTATCTCTCTCTAATTGTCTTTAACACCTGACACAATATCACACACCTATACCCCTCCAAAAAAAAAAATTATCTTTAATTTTGACCCCATTTAAAGAAAAAACCCTTTTACATCCAAAATAAAATTTTACCAACATTTTGTGTGATTTTAACTTCAAAATTAAGAAGAAAAAACACACTTTTCATTTATACCCCATAAAAAAAAGAAAACATTTTTTGTAAAGAGCACACCAAAACCTTAATCCTGGGTTTTTATAAAACTCATTTTTCCCTAAGGGAGTAGTATAGTACTTGTACTTTTATAAAAAAAAAACGTTATTAAAAACACCCAAAAAAAAAACAAAAAAAATTTCAAAAACAAAAATAAAAAAGGTAGGAGAACACACCGCGAAAAATTCTGTTGGATTTTGGAGAAAAAAAAAATCAATTTTACTTTTAAAATGAAACAACCTACAGCTCCGATTTATCAATGGATATACCATTATATCCAGAATTACCTATAGAAGATGGACAAAATTATAGACTACAAAAATAACAGAAATAGAAAAACATTAATAAATGAGAGATAAACGAAAATCACTATACAAAAATATAAACGCGGAGTTAATGTTACTGATGGTGTTGATACAAGTTTAATTTCGACATCTGTTGTTTTAGCTGGTATAGGAATTGCTTTTCTATCTTTCTTCCCATACAAATTGCAGCTGTTGTATGTGGAAGTTTAGGAGGTCTAGTTAAATTAATTAGAAGAAAGTTGACAACAAAATCAAAAAACATTATGAAATTAAAACAATGACAGAATGCAAGTTAAACAGCATAAAAGATTTAATATCAAAATCTTTAACTGACGGACAGATAAGTGCAGATGAATTTAAACTTATTTTAGATGAATTAGAAAAATTTAATGAGATGAAAAAAATAAAAAAAGTAATTTTAAAAAGTTTACCAGATGATGAAAGAAAAAACTAATTGAGGAAACAGAAAATAGAGTAAAAACGAATTAAAAAAAAATGGAAAATCTTTGATTTTCTTTAATAAAATCGTTATACGAATTTTAGTTGATAACGGAAATCCACCAAACTATGAATCAATTTTAATTAAATAAATGGATGAAGAAACAAAAGAAAATTAGTAAAAATGTAAAATAATGTTAAATAAAAATTTAATTATTTTTATCTTAAGTTGTTTTTAACAGGTTCTTTTTATTGTTTATTATCTAATATTTTAGATGAATAAAATGGATGAGTTTGATAATCCTGAGTTTAAAAATAATGATTATGATGAAGAAGAAACGTCTTTTCAAGATGATGAAGAGTTTCAAAATAATATAAATAAGGAAACTGAGGTATTAAGAGATTTATCAGAAAATGACACTAAAATTCGCAAAAAGAAATTACCAAAAAATGATAAAAGATTTTATAACAAAATAATGAATTATATTCAAACAAAAATTACAAAGATTTTTTACCAAAGAAGATTTTAATGGAAGAACAATGTTGTATGTAAAGATGAATATTGTAGGAAATTGCATTAACATATTATAAAAAGGAGTATTAAAATTTTATAAATTTAACACTCTTCAAAGAGAATACGGTGTTGATGGTACCAAATTTATCAGAGATGTTTTAGGTGTAGATGATTATAAACTTCCTGAAAGAACAATAGAAGGTAGAGCAGAGTTTCAGAGAATGTTAAATGAAGGTTCAATTTGTGAACTCAATAATATAGAAATTCCATTACAAGAAATATCTACACAACAAGAAGTACAAGAATTATTAGAAACAGCAAGTAATTCAGAAACATATGTAAAAGAAATAGAAACTTCTTTTATAGAAGAAGGGCAACTTACAAAGAAATGGAAACTCAAACAGGTATGACAAAAGAGAAATGGATAGTGTAATCAATGCAATGACAACAGTAAAGAAGAGATTGCAAATGAATTAGCAAAACTGAATGAAACAAAAAAGACTTAGCAAAAGAAAATACCAAATTAGAACAAGCTAAAGAAGATAATGATGAATTTCAAACAAATAGAATAAGTAGTCGAATAAGAGAGTTGGAATCTGAGAGAAGTGTGAGACTAGAAGTAATTAATATTAATAAAGAAAAATTACGTAGTCAATTAAACAGAATTAAAGAGACAATACGTAAAGTATTAAAAGAAGACACAACATTAGGTGAAAGAATAAGAACATTATTCAGAGAACAAGGAATTACAATAGTTAGTATTTTAACTGCTTTTGGAATGATTATTGGTGTTATAGTAGAAACATTTACTGGTGGAACTACTTTTCTCCTTCTCCTCCTCCTCCTCCTCCACCATCAAAAGGTGGTGTACAAGACTGGATAAAAACAATTAAAAATCTTGGAAAACTATTATCTTTTCTTGCAGGAAAATTAGCAGCTGCATTACCAGGTATTATAGGTTCTATTGTATCTTGGTTATTGTCTGTAACAAAAGACGTAGTAAATTGGTTTGCAAACAACTTATGGGCTTTTCTTGTTTTGGTTGTTGGTTTATTGTATGCTGCTGCTAGGAATATTTAAAAATAAATTAATAAATTTTATAAATAATAAGTGCTGTAATACCTAATACAATACTTCCAAATATTATTGCTTTTTATTATCTTCGTGTTCGTCATATTCATTTTTTGTGTTGGTTCTATTTGAACTGGTTCTGATTTTTTGGTTCTGATTGAGATTGTTGAATCGGTTTTGGTTTATTTGGTTGAAATCGACAGGATCGAGACCGGTAAAATCAAAATTTTTATTATTTAAATCATCATTTAACCCAAGTGTTTGATTTTCTGTTGCAATTATAATTTTATTATTATAACCAACAATACTTCCAATTTGTAATACCATATCACTGGGAGACATATATAAACCAAGTCCATAAGCATAATCAACTTTACTTCTTGCGTATTTTAAAACATTTTGATAATTTTTTATCTGGGTGGGTAAATCGATAGGACTATTTATTACATCTTGTACATTTGCTAAGAATTGTTTTTGTGCATCAAATCCTGTTCCTACTTTTAATATTTCTACCCTTGTTTGAGATTGTGCCCCTAATAATGCCCATACAAACATTCTAATACTTTCATTGATACGTTCAATACCTGCTTTTGTAAAACCCTCTGATTTATCTAATATAAATGTTGTCCAAGCCATACTTATATCTTTTGTATGACGAATTGTATCATGAATATTAAAGAAGGACCATCCCTGAATGATGATATCTGTATTCACCACTTGGTTTATAATATTCAGAAAAGTTCCTAATCCTTTAGATGATGATTCTACTTTTGTCTCCAATCTGTATTTGGAGAAACATCAAATTCATTGCATAATTTTTGATATGCAGCTTTGTCATATGGGTTTTGTAATAACAGAAAGAAGAATCTGTTGGTAAAGGTGATTTAAGTTCTTTAAAATTCTGACAATGCAATAATATAAATGAAACATATAAAGTGATTTAGTAAGATTTGAAGTATTTTGTATATGATCATTATAAGAAACACCACATCCTGTACTTGCACACCAGACTGCAAAGTTTAACTGACATTGCCACCAATCAAACGAAGAATGAATCCATGTATTCCATGGTTCGTTGGTGTGTAATGATGGGTTTTGATATTTTGAAATAAATCGGGAAAGCTGTTTTAAAGTTTTCTTTTGATTTACAAATATTATTTGATCGACAAGATTTATATCTTTTCAGAATATTTAATACCTGGATTATATGAAACATTAGGATTATATTTAAATTCTTTTGTTATCATTTTTATATTAAAATGTTTCATACTATTTCAAATATTGATAATACAATAAACTTAGAACAATACATTGATAACAGAGATGGAAATAAACGTATTGGTTTAAAATCTATAAGATATAGTGTAGGTTGGTATAATGTTTATGATGGAGTTATAAGACAAACAGGAGAAAGAGTTCATAGGATTAAAGATGGTTATTATAGTTTCCAACAAATAGCGGATGAATTTAAAAAAAAAGATATTGTATTATCCGTAAATGAAACAAATGGTATTGCGTCATTAAACACTCCTATTGAGTTAAGGATAAATGAAGATTTGAAAAATATGTTAGGATTTAATAATGAACGTAAATTCGAACCTAATGAATTACATTATGGAAAAAATTTGTAGATTTTGCTATCCATAAATCATTGTATATCCATTTGGAACAAGTTAGCACTTCTCATAATTATCTTGATGGTAAGCCAAGTACATTATTGGCTGTTATTCCAGTCGAGAATAAAGAGTTTGGTGAAGTTATAACAGCGAGATTTGAGCATCCGGAATATAAGTGTTTAGTAAATGATGTTATAACAGAATTGAAATTAGAAATAAGAGATGAAAATAATAACAAGATAATTAATCATTTACCAATTAATTGTGTTTTAGAAGTTATATAATTTATTTAATAAAATGAGCATACTTGGTGTCAAAAAAAAACGTAGATACATCGGAAATAAAAAGGAAATATTAAATATGAAGAGTGAGCTTCAAACAATGGATACTAAGGATAAAATTATCATCGGAGTGTTGCTGCCCTAAACATCAGAGTTTTAAATGTTGAAAATATAGTTGATAATATTAAAATAAACCAGACAGAAAAATAATAAGTATATATGCTGGAATTGATGGTCCAATACATGGAAATAAAAAGTTTAATTTTGGTTATGGTGGTGGTTATTATGTAATGAACTTTCCAGGACAAATATTGGGTATTAGTTTAGTAAGTTTAAGAACAAGCACAGATATTATAGCCATTAAGATGATGGTTAATGATAAGTCAACTAGTTACAAAATGAGTTTGGATAAGGTGTTACACACGGTTTTAATAACTTTATACACCTTTTGAAGTTAAGGCTGGAGATAGAATAAGTTTTATTAGTATGACTAATAATCCTTTATGTATCAATACTCTAGTATCAGTGGTAATTGAATTATTTTTTAACAAATTTAATCCTTAAAATGTCAGCATACGGAAACAAATTAAATCCTTACAGAAAAATAAGAGAACCCCGTGGTGTGAAAGGTATTCGTCAAAGTGTATCAATAACAAATAATCCTTCAACTATTGATCAAAATCAACAGCTATTAGTGAGATTCCCCAATCTAAGCAATAATGATGTTATTGTTCCTGGAACAACCAGATTGGCATTTGAAATAGAACTCACATCTACAGACGACAATGCAACTATATATCAAAACATAGGAAGAACAATAGTTAAAAAAACAACAATTCGTATAAGTGGAAATGAAATTATGTCAATTGATGATAGTGATATTTATCATTGTTATGTTGATTTATGGAAATCTACATCTGAACGTTTAAATATGGCATACCAAGGAATTGGTGAAACAAACATGTTAAAACACAGAGTTGGTGCGGATGATAAATCATCAGACATAGGTGATGAAGCAATTGCAACTGCATATGGTGCAAGATTTTGTATCCCACTTGATTTTGAACTATTAGAAACTCATATGCCTTTTATCAAGCAGGTCTTGGTGATAGACTTGAATATGAACTTACATTTAATAATTATAGCAATGTTATTAAATCAACAGATACATCTGCAAGTTATACAATCAAAAACATTTGTTTAGAATTTGATATGGTTACTGATGCAGAATTAGCAAGACAGATAAGACAACAAGTTAATGGTAAGATGGTTATTTTGTACGATAGAATACTAAGACATAGAAAATAACCAAAACAAATCTGATACATTGTGGAATATAAATTTAAATGTTCCAGCTAGAAGTATGAAAGGAATTCTAATGTTGTTCGAAGATCCTGAAAGAACAAGTACCGAAACTTATTATAATCCTAACATAACAAAAGTAGAAATGACAATAGAAGGTGTTCCAAATCAGCTATATAGTCAAGGAATGAAAGCATATCAACAGTGGGATGAAATAAATAAATTCTTTGCTTTAAATTCAAAAAGAAATAAAACAACAGAAGAAGTTTTAAAGGATTTAAATTTATCCTATACAACATTAGAAAATATCTTACAACTAATTATGCATTATGGTTAGATTTACGTTCAACAGATGATAACTCATTACACGGTTCAGGTAGAAGAATTGAAAATGCTTCTGAAGGTATTACTATCCAAATAACTAAAACAGCAGGAGCAAATAAATTAATAAATGTCTATCTGTTTGTTATACAAGATGCACAAATTAATTTTGAAGATGGAAGATTTAAAGAAGTTAATTACTAGCGGTTCCCCTTAAAAATGGAAACAAACGAGCGGAGCGAGATACACTCTGATTCCCTTTATGAATTACCAAAATATCCCCATTGTGCTATTATATGTGGACAAACAGGATGTGGAAAAACAGAGTTTGTTCTTGATTTATTAGAAGGAGAATATAGTGGAGTTTTCAAATATATAGTCATACTTTGTCCAACCATCCAATGGAACAAAGCATACAAAAATCGTGAATGGATTGGTGATGTTAGAAAACCAAAACAAAAATCTAATAATTGTTAATCCTATTGTTGAAGTGAGAGAAGCGAACGGTTCCTTTATGAAGAAGAGAAGCTACAAGAACTACTAAGAATGTTCTTTAAAAATATGCTGGTCATCCAACATTATATATCATTGATGACTGCAGTGCAACAAAAGAACTAACAAAGAAAAAGATATGCTGTCCGAGCTTGCATTTTCAGGAAGACATGCGGAACAATCAGTGTGGGTCATTTCACAGAGATACAACTCTGTTTTAAAAGATTTAAGAGAACAAACAAAATGGTTATGCATGTTCTACACAAAAGATAGAGATAGTTTTGATAATTGCCTAAGAGAAATGATGTTATTCCTACTTTGGAAGAAAGACAAAGAATAAAGGAAGAACTTAAAAAAGAAACATCGTAAATTAATATTAAAGACAGATCAACCTACTGATTATTGGTTACTTAATTGATTTTTTTAGCAATTCTCAAGTAATGCTTAAGTAATGCTTAAGTAATGCTTAAGTAATGCTTAAGTAATTCTTAAGTAATTTAACCAAAATAAGTAATTCTTAAGTAATTTAACCAAAATAAGCAAAATAATGCTTAAGTAATGCTTAAGTAATTCTTAAGTAATTTAACCAAAATAAGCAATAAAAAAAGCAATGCTGTTGGAAATACTAACAATTGCAACAAACACTGCAGTCTTATCATTGGTTGGATATGTTGTATTTAATTTTTAAAGTTAAAATAAATTATATCCGTTTTTGAAACGTATAAAATGAATGCTGAAGAATTATTAAGCGAGCAAATTGTGGAAAACATAAATATTGATGATGAAGCGAGCGAAGTGAACGGTTCCTTCAAGAAAAAAACGCGAAAGATTATCAGCTGTTGTTGCTGGTGGAAACAGTAAACAATATTTGGGTAAAGAATTACAACTGTCAGATATTGATAAAATGACAACAGAACAAATAAACAAACTATACTGTAAATATGAAGCAAGATTGGGAGCTAGTATGACCAAGACATTAGGAAACTCTTTATAAATTTATATGTTATGGGTGTATCAAAGTTTTTCAAAGTTGTTAATCCACCAATTTTAATACAAGACTTAGAGGAAGATCCTTTTATCAATAATGCTTTAACTAATACATGTTGTGAACTGTACTATAGATATGGAATGTATCTTGCTCCTTTTACTGCAATATTAACAACAGCAAGACATATCGAACCACTCGCTTCGCTCGATTTCCGAAAAAAGATGAAAATAATGACATAAAAATGATGAATGAAAATCCTGAACAAAAAGAAAACAAAGAAGAAAAAAAGAAGTATTTAAAAACCCAAACCAAAAGACCCAAAAGAGTAGCTGCTGGTAAGAAAGGTGCAGAAGTAAGAATAAGAAATGCAGAATTGAGAAAAAAAGAAGTGGAAAAATTAAAAAAAGAAAATTCAAAAATCAAACAAATAACAAAAGATTCTGATACAGAAACAGATTATGAATCAAACGAACATATCCCTTCTGTCAAGAAACACTCCAGTTCCCTAGTTGATTACAAATTTGTACTTTTCCTATAAGTATTGTTGGATTGGGATTGTTTTTACAACCAAAGTAAGAAACCAGAAAGAATGATTAAAGAAATAACAAAACCAGAAAAACAAAAGAAAGAAATTGATCCTTTTGAATTTAATTAAGAGCAAAGTGAGAATTTAAAATTTAGTACATTAAAATGTCAACACAAAAAGACGGAAAACAAATAGCAAATATGTTATATCATGCTGGAGTGGAAACATTGTTAACAGTTGGATATGCAGAAATAGGTAAAAAGGTACTAAGGAGACCAGCACCAAAAGTAGATTTTAATGTAAATGATGTTGTAATGTTATCCATTGATATATTACTTGCAATGGCAACAAAAGATATGTTGATTAAGCAAGGTATTATACCTGCTGATATCATGAAGTAATAAAAGGGAACCGCTTCTTTTTTATTTTATTTTGTTTTTATAAAATGGCAAGTGCTTTAGCGATGATGCTTGGTGGGGCAATAACAAATGCTTTTGCATTTTCGGGGAGTAATTATTTATTTTCACATATGGGTAGTAATGCAAATGAAGAGAAAATAAGACATGATAAAGCTATAGAAAAATTAGAAAAAGCACAAGCAGATTGGAATAAAAGAAGAATACAAAGATTAGATTTTATCAATGAACAATTACAAAAGGAACATCATGCGGTTCAGACTTTTGAAGATGTTGACCAAGCAATGAAACAATACTATTACATTACAAGTAAACAATTAACTCCATTATCACCCAAACCTAAACTAAGTGATTTTTATACACCATCAGAAGATCAAAAAAATAGAGAAATTGCATTTGTTGTTGGTGGAATGGTTTTAACAGGTTTTGTTGTTTGGAAGTTAAAATAAGCGAGCGAAGCGATGATTACCTTGAAGAAAATGATACATTTAAATCTAAAATATTATTCCTTTGATTAAAGTTTTAAAGAGGGTTATAAAGAAATAACAAAATAAATTAAATTTCAGGACATGGTTTTTCAAAACATATTCATAAATTTTGTCAGGTCTAATGAAAGCATCCCAACCAGGAGGAAACTTAGATAACTTTTACCTTTAAACTTTTCCATTACTTCCATTTGTTTTGATGTCAAAGGACATTCTCCATCATCTCTTAAACAACATATCTGATAATTTGATAATTTTATTTTTCCTAATATAACTCTAGCATAAGGATCATCTTTCTCGGTATAAGCTTCAATCATTTTAAAATAAAAATTTAAATTATATATTTTAATATCCATAAGGAAAACTTCTAATTAGATTTTCATTTTCATAACATACCATTCTTTTATCAAACATATAATCATAAGCTTTAACTTGTTTAACTGTTTTAAGTTGATGATCTTTTCCTATTTTATGTTGTCATATTTTACAGTTTCATATTTTCATTTTCATCAGTAACTATTTTTATTTTTTATCTAATGTAATCTTTTCTTCAACTTCAGCATTTAATCTAAAACCTTTACAACAGCTAACTAGTTTTCTGTATCTAGTTTCATTGAATAATCTTTTGGACCAGCAGATATAAATTGTTTTATGTGATTAGCATTGTGTTTTGAAACAATTTCGTCTGTTAAATCACCTAATTTACTTCCCATCATATTTTCTACTTTTTACATGCTTCAGAACCATCATCATTGTAAATACAAGAATCTGTATCCATGTATAAAACTCTTGTAGAATATCTAATAATTCGTATAATTTTAATCTAGCATGTGCTGTTGTAAATAAAGCTATATAAACATTTACACTTGGATTAGGTTTAGAATATTCTTCTTTTCTTTATATTCAGTTAATACAATATTTTCATCTAATATCATGGTACTTATATCTTTATATTTTCATTAAATACTATTTTAGTTATATGTTCTAAAGTAAAACAATATTCTTTTGTGCAAAATTATCTCTCATACCAAAATGTCCCCATAAATTATTTAAACATATTTTAGCTATAAATCTTAATCCCGAATTGTGTTTAACTTTGTCAATATCTAGATTATAAGCAGCATTATCTATGATATATTGTATTTTGGTTTTACATTCTTTATCGTTCTCACAATCAGGTTTACAATATTTAGGATCACATTTACATCCTGAAGCTTCTTGTTTATATTTCATAAACGTATCTACATAAAGTTTAAATATATCTGTAGATGTTTTTCAAAATGTTCTAGTTCATATATTTTTGTAATTTATAACCTTTTTCTATTGCTTTATCTATTTCTATTGTAGACCAAGTTCCTACTATAACTCTTTCCTCATTAGAATGTATACATTTTCATTTTAATATTTTACATTCTTTACATCTTTTTATTTCATGTATTTTATCATGTTTATTTAAAGTAGGATCATCTATGTGTTTACATTTAAAAGATATTTTATTCATACATGTTCTACATAATCCAAAAAGTAATTTATGTGTATTATCACTAGTTAATTGTTTATAAGGTAAAACAGGGTGATACAATCCTTTAGGTGGTAATATTTTACATTTCATTATTCCGAAATAATTATTTTTATATAATCATCTACAGAAATATCTGTATATGTAATAGGGTGTCCTATAGGATATTTACAATATTTATTTACTGATGGATACAGAGAACAAAAATCTACATATCTACCTTTTAAATCAGAAAGATTATTGTATAATTGAATAGTTTCTGTTCTTCCTCCATAAAATGCATCTCTTTTATCAATAGGTTTTAAATGTGGATCAACTTCAGGATATTTTGTTGATCAAACTCACATTCCCATATTGTATGAATTTTTACATTTGGTTTTAGATAATCTTCAATAGTTTTAAGTCTTTCTTTAGTTTGGTCATATAACTCTTTCATAGTTTTTTATTTCTATCTTTTTACATATTTCTTCAGGACTATAACATTTTGTACATCCATGCCAATAACATCCAAAAATTCATAAACATTACGCATTTTATTTTCTCTATCATAATAATAACCATCGACTTTATAACATTTATTATTAATGAATAATTTCTTTTCACCTCCTTTTTAGCATGTTGAATCATTATATTATATTCTAAAGAAATATACTCTAACCATTGTATTGATTTTTGTGAATGTACTTCTTTAATTGTCATCTTTTGTGAATTCCAATTGTTTCATTTGTTAACATTAATGTTTTAAATATTTTGTACAACATTGAGCAATTGTAATATATTGAAATGGATCAATACAATTATTGGTTATATTTAAAAATAATTTTTATACAATGTACAACCTTTGACAAAATTAAAACATCCAAAAACAATAATAAAATATTTCTTTATAGAATTTAAATTTTTATCTTTTTGTTTCATACCATTTGTCAAATTCTTTTTATTTTTGGTAGTCATAGTATCAAAACCATAATATTTTTATCAGGATATTTACCTTTGTATTTTGGTTTTCTGTTGTATTAAAATAATGTGGAAAGTATCCTTTGTTACCTTCAAAACCAAATGTTTTTGGGAAAGCAGCTAATCCACACAATGTAAAATTTATTGAATCTATAAATCTTAAATTTATTCCTTTAATAAACATAGCTGTTAATTTTAGTCCAGAAGAAATTATGTTATGTTCAATTTTATTTTTACAATGTATCCTAAAATCGGTTGCATATCATAACCTTTTCCATAATGTGAAATAAAAGTGTAGTCTTTAAATTTGTCTCTTATGAAATATTTACAAAAGTTGTCTATTACAGAATTTCCTATAGGGTTTCATATTTAATTTTTCTACATCACTAAAACAATCATCTATGTCTAATTTTAACAAGTTTAAATTATCAATATTGAAATCACATTTAAATACTTTTACATAGTTATTTTAAAACAATAAATATTTTCTAAATCGTAAGCTATACAAAATTCATTATATGTATTCCTGTTTCTTGATTTGCTTCAAAATCAAAATATATATATTTATTATTTTTACTTGTTTTGGTACTGATGGTTTCATATAACATAAGTGTTCTTCATTACTTTCCGTGTATTTTTCGTAACATATTAAACATATTTTTCACCACATTTATGGTTTTACCTGTATATGTTTTATTACATTTTTCACAAACAAGTTGTTTTCTAATAGTTGTTACTGTATTATCTTTACATGTATGTTGTTCAGTATAACCAATTAAACATAATTTACAAAATCTACGTTTTGCTAAAATCCTGTTATGTTTGTTATTGTATCAAAATGTTCATCATGATAATATAAATATATTTGTTCGTTGTATTCTTCATTACCATTATATAAAATATGTTCTGTACTATTTGATGTAAAAATAATTATTCTCATATTAAGATAATTTTCAAAAGCTTTTAAATCTTCCAAATCATTTCCTTCTTCTTTTATTTCTACTCCTGATTGTTCATGCAAATCTTCAGCTAATCTTTTTGTAATGGTCTACTTTCATTGATATGTTTTAATTGAGAATCTGTAAAATCTTTTAATAACTTATTTGAAGCTAAAGAAGTTACAATTGCCCTTGATAAACATATTGTATCATCATTTTTATTTTGATAATACTTCTTTTATTTATGACATCTAATATTTTAAAGCTTTACCTTTTCCTCTTTTATTGGGTATAATAGTAACTTCAAAAATAACTTCTTCTAAATTTAATTCTTCAGCACTATTTAATAATCTTTCCATTTGATCCATGAATAACTTTTTAACTGTATTATATGTTCTTATAGGCCAGCTTTTATGTTTAGCAATTATGATTTCATGAATAGGTACTATTTTAATTCTTCCATTAGGGTAATCTTTTATAGAATAATCTATCATGTGATCAAAAGCATTTGTAAATGTTTCTGGTTTTTCATCCTTTAGACTAATTTTATAATTAAATACATAAATACTTGCTTTATGTTTATATTCTTTTGTCAAAACAAGTTTATATGAATCTTTTCGCTTGGATAAAATTTTATCCTTTTTGCCTCCATTTTTAAGAAACAATTTTAGTTATATTTAAAATGTCTAAAACAAATCTAACAAATAAATTAGCAGAGGAATTACATCATAGAGTTGTAAAATCTTTTCCTAAAAGACGTGTTTATGTTCATTCAATAGATCAAACATGGGCAGTTGATTTAATAGATATGCAACCATATTCAAAACAAAATAAACACTATAAATATTTATTAGCAGTTATAGATGTTTTTAGTAAATATGGTTGGTTAGTTCCATTGAAAAATAAAACAGGAGTAGCAGTGAGTGAAGCATTTAAAACATTATTTAAAGAAAGAAAACCAATATATATTTGGTCAGATAAAGGATCCGAATTTTATAATCGACAAGTAAAAGAATTGTTAAAAGATAATAACATAAAGTTATATTCAACTGAGAATGAAGAAAAATCCAGTGTAGTGGAACGATGGATAGGAACAATGAAACAACATATGTATAAATACTTTACTGCTAATGAAACTTTAAAATATTATGATATATTAGATAAATTAGTTAAAATTATAATAATACAGTACATTCTTCAATTAAAATGACACCTGTTCAAGCAAGTAAATTAAAAATGAATTAACAGTGTATAAAATTTATATCCAGAAAAGGAAGAGAAAATTAAAAACCTAAATTCGAAGTCGGAGATAGAGTAAGAATAACAAAAAAAGGGTAAATTTGAAAAGGGTTATACTACTCGTTGGACTAAAGAAATATTTGTAATTGAAAAGTTTTAAATACAATTCCTTTTACTTATAAAATAATTGATTTAAAAGGCGAAGAAATAACAGGTTCTTTCTATGAACAAGAATTACAAATGACTAAGTTTTAAAAAACGACGCTACAGACGTCAAACAAAAACTGATGACAAAGACGATGCAAAGTGACTTTTTACAAAAAGTAAGACCTAGAAAACAATAATAATCATATTAGAAACTACCCCGGTTATGCATAACCGTTTCTAAATATAGCATTGAAAAGTCAGCTCAGAATTGGATGAAATTTTACAAAATGCTACCTAGGATTATGGGAACTCAAAAATAGCTTTTTACTATCTTTACCATTTCTCGGGGTTCTAAAAAAAATTTTTCTCCAAAATCCAACAGAATTTTTCGCGGTGTGTTCTCCCGACCTTTTTTATTTTTGTTTTTGAAATTTTTTTGTTGTTTTTTTGGGTGTTTTAATAACGTTTTTTTTTATAAAAAAGTACAAGTACTATACTACTCCCCTTAGGGGAAAAATGAGTTTTATAAAAAAACCCAGGATTAAGGTTTTGGTGTGCTCTTTACAAAAAAATGTTTTTTTTTTTTATGGGGGGTATAAATGAAAAGTGTGTTTTTTTTCTTCTTAATTTTGAAGTTAAAAATCACACAAAAATGTTGGTAAAATTTTTATTTTGGATGTAAAAGGGTTTTTTTCTTTAAAATGGGGGGTCAAAAATTAAAGATAATTTTTTTTTTGGAGGGTATAGGTGTGTGATATTGTGTCACCTGTTTAAAATGCAAACATAACATGATAATCGAGCTTGACGCATCATTTTTGCAACCTGTGAGTCCCAGGGACGAGTCCTTGTTGTAATCCTGAGTCTAATCACATGGTTTTGGCAACCATATGATGTCCAGTTTTACTCTTTAATACAGAACCACTGCTGATCTTAAAATACGATGGAAAAGGGCATGCACCAAATTTTTTAAAAGAAAGAAAGGTAACCATAAAAAACGACAGGGCTCATACCATGCTAATACGTCCACCTTTTCAACAAATTAAACTAAAAACTAAGCATTTTTTTTTAAATTTGCTGCTCTACTAGCTCTTTTGGAGACTGCCTTTTCTTTCTTTTTTGTCGAGCCTTTCGACTTCAGTCAAAAAAGCGAGACATAGCGATCTACATACTGTTGGCGGCGGCGGCGTCCACAAATATTCACTCTGTAGTTAAAGTTTTTAAAATTTTAATAACTTTCTTAAACTATCCTGGATTTGTACCAAACTTGGACAGAAGCTTGTTTATGATCATAAAATAGTATCCAGAAGTAAATTTGTTAAAAAAAAAATATTTTTTTCCATATTTTACTTATAAATGGACTTTTCTGCCAGGAAACAATACATTCACTCTGTGGTTAAAGTTTTTAAAATTTTGATATCTTTCTTAAACTATCCTGTATTTGTACCCAACTTGGACAGAAGCTTGTTTATGATCAAAAGCTAGTATCTTGGAGGAAATTTTGTTAAAATTTTGTACCTGTTTATCCGTATTTTACTTATAAATGGACTTAGTTTTTCTTCCAGTTAACATTACATACAGTCTGCAGTTAAATTTTTAAATCATTTATTAGATTCATAAACTATCCTGGATTTTTACCAAACTTTGACAGAAGCTTCTTACAATCAAAAGATAGTATCGAGAGGAATATTTTTATTGATTTTTTTTCCTCATTCTGGTTGAGCCTGCGATTAACAGCAAAAGTAGGCGTGACACTGGATTCCACGGAACCCTTACGAATTTTGTGAAACAAAAGCCCTTGTATATATATATATATATTATGAACACTACTTCATTCAAGTAAAGAAATAAATCTGCAAGGAGCACTACTCAGTTGGTACATATAGGGATACATGCCAAACATCTGTTATATTATAATTAATCATATATTTAGTAATAAATAGAGCTATTTTGTATATCTAATAAAGGTTTTTTTTTTTCAAGTCTGTATCACCTACCCTGTATCGCATACCCCATATCGCATAGTTAAACCCGTATCGCATACCCCATATCGCATAGCAAAACTCATATCACATACCTGGCGTGACGTCATAATTCGAATGACGTCAACGTTTGACATATGACGTCCAGTTGCTGTATTTCCTGGCATAGAAAAAATGAGTTCAACTAAAAAAAATGTCCTATCATTTCAACTAAAATCGAACGATTTATATATATAAGTAAAGAATGGAGAGTTGGCTCATTGGCACTCATACCACATTTTCTTATATCTATACACAATAAGATGTAGAAATATCTTAAGTTTAATTGTTTATTTGGTCAAAATTCTTATATGAATTGCATATTAGGGAATACGTTGATATGATTGGTCGAGAGGACTTCCGGTAGTTGATCTTGACGTCGGTTATTTTTCGACAGACGACGTTGACCGAACTTCTTTTCGTAACCGATGTAAACAAGATGCGGCGATAATAACACTGACGTTAACAAAATTTATTTTCACTGCACGTTAATCGTTAAATAAAATAATAAACACAAAAACATTCGTTTGAATGATATTAAGAGTTTTTGCAGTCTATTTTTTATCAGATAGCAAATTTCATTGAGTCTATATTTTTGCGTTAAGCAACAAATATATTCATGTGCCTGGCCTATTCAATGACATAAATATACAATTTACGTGTGATAGAGGTAACGAGTGTGGAAAATATAATACCTATCTCCAATTTTAAAAATTTATAATGATTAGACGCATTTTTAAAGGAATTTATTGGTGTATAAACTGTTCCAAGTCACTCACAAACATATCATAAAAGTTCTTAGGACTTTTATTTGTTTGTGAGTGAATTGGTCGAGTTTATACACCAATAAATTCCTTTAAAAAGGCGTTTAATCCTATAATAATTTTCGTGAAGTTTGTTTTCATTACAGGTTATCTGATGGATTAAAGACAAGTGCAAATATTTTTAATAGATAGCAAACATTTCAAGAAATATTTTTCTTGTTGTTTACCTCGTCAGAAAATTAAAATGAATAATATCATCGACAAATGAACAATAAAATTTTAAACATTTCTACATCTGATGATATTTATTAGATAAATATTAATTTTGTTGAAATAATAGCCTAAGGACAGTGTCATTAGTAGATGCATTTAAATGTCTGCATGTCTTAAACATATATTTAGAATGTAATATGGTTATAGAGGACATAACAATGTGGATATTAAGCAAGTAAGGAAGTCTATAAAAAAACAAGTCAGCGGGAAAAATACAGGAAAATCATAATGTTCCCTTTTCTAGCTTCTAATTTTGGAAGATTTAAAAAAAGGGATATCCCATGAATCTGATTCTATTAAAATATATGATAAACAGAATAATACATGGCAAAATCCGTATCGCATGCTGTATCACCACTCGACCAATATCAGCCCTCGGGACTGATATTGGGTTCTCGTGGTGATACAGCATGCGATACGGATTTTGCCATGTATTATTCTATATATATTATACAAAATTGAATCTGCACACAGTTTTTTAAAAGGAAATATAGATAACAAGTATAAATATCTTGTTTTTGTAAATGGTTCTCTGACTTTGAAAGTGTATAATTTTTGTTGTAGAGACCACGTCGGAAATTGCCTCCAAGGTCAGCTGCACAATATTGGTGTAATGTTGGCCTTGATCAAGATGGCTTAAAAAAGAAATTTATTTCTGAGTATTTTTTATTGGGAAATTAAAAATGACGGGACAAATGAAAGCCTAAAATGATCCTAATAAATTTGATTGTTTTGTGACTTCTTAAAAACTTAAAATGAAATCTTGAAAGAGGACTTTTAATAACAATTTATAGGTCATAAACTTGACCCAGGAAGTGCCAGATCAATTTTTCAAAATGACCACTTGATCATGCTGATCTTTGGGTAAAAGGGCACTTCATGTGAAATTATGGAATGAACACTGTTGTTATCATTGTTATCTTGTTACTTGTATTTTGTTGTTATCTTGATTTTTTCCTTTTTGTCTGATTGCACATAGTAGGAAACATGTTATAAAGTACCATACTATATAACTATACTATTAGTATGACAGTAAGTGAAATTAACTTTTCAGTCAACATCTAAATATAACTTTGTATTATGTAATCTGGTTTTCTCATCATGCTCATAGACCGGCAGTGCATTTCAAACAAACATTTCTTTAAATTGTTGTAGACCTGACCAGTCTATAGCTAATTTATCATACCTCAGACAGTTTTTACATCGGGTATAATGTTTTTGACCCGTCTGTCTTTCCGTCCGTCAGTCCTATTCTTGTCATCGCCTGTGAAACCACACAACAGAATTCCATGAAATATTTGACTTATTGACCAAATAAGGACATAACATGTTGATGTGCATATCCACAAGAAAAAAAATATAAGTTGACTTTTGTAGGAGTTATGAGTCTTTAAAATTAGAAGTCGAGCAAGATCTTGTACGCCCACTGACAATGTGGGGACGTAATAATGTGCGTTTGCTCACATTGGTTCTTTAATTGTACTGGGTTGTAATTGTGAGTAGATTAGCATTGATTCCAAGGTGATAGATACAAGCTCCTTGTAACCTCTAGTACATCTTAATATATATGCACTCTATTCACATCTACAATTTTAGAGTCCGAGAGTGTCCTTTGTTGAATATGCATATACATGTAGGCCCAGGTGAGAAACAGTTTTAATAGAATGATTTTTGAGGTTTTCCATAGCAAAACCTGGACTTTGGCAAATTCCAAGTGGGTGCACGTGGTTCACATCCTTTATCTGAGACTTGTTAAACCAATGAATGGACTTTCTAGAAAATTTTAGGGACCTTCATTACATAACACCACGAAATCTGATTATCATAGTCCTACATTGTACATTAATTGATTACTTTGTGATTTTGATGCAGATCTGAAATCTCAAAATTGCCGTCATGGCTTAACATAAATTAACATAGTGCACTCATGTGAAGAACATGTAAACAAAGCCTAAGGGGACTTTTGGGATTCTGTTTGTCCGTCCATCTGCCAGTCCCGCAAATCAGTTTACCACACTTTTTATGCCCCACCTACGATAGAATAGGGACATTATGCTTTCTGGTCTATTGGTCCGTTCGTTTGTCCGTCTGTTTGTTTGTTTGTTCATCTGTCATTCTGTCCCGTTTCAGGTTGAATTATTTGGTCATGGTAGTTTTTAATAAAGTTGACGTCCAATCAACTTGAAACTTCGTACACATGTTCCCTATGATATGATCTTTCTTATTTTAATGCCAAATTAAATTTTAGACCCCGATTTCACGGTCCACTGTATGATAGTGCCAGTGGGGCATCCATGTACTATGGACACATTCTTGATTTCGCCATGCTTGAAGATATTGATTTAATATCTGGTATAAAGTTTAACCATGGCAAATAACAATTTTGTTCCGGTCTGATGATTTTTTGCTAAGTTTTGGTCCTTTGAAAATTCATGATAATAATTAGTTTCCCACACTTTGTATGCACCACCTATGGGCATTTATCCGTCTGTCCTACCTCAGGTTAAAGTTTTTGGTCAAGGAAGTTTTTGATGAAGTTGAAGTCCAATCAACTTTAATGCCAAATTAGAGTTTTGACCCCTACTTCACGATCCACTGAACATAGAAAATAATAGTGCAAGTGGGACGTCACATCAGTGTACTATGGATGCATACTGTTTTGATATTAGTTTATAATGACCACATATAGATCAAGGTCTGATGATTTAATTTTATGGCAAAGTAATAGTCCTTGGACAAAGGAAATTAACACACATAATCAGTTTTTATGCCCCATTTATGGGCATTATGTTTTTTAGTTTGTGCGTCTGTTCGTTTGTTCCTTAGTCTGTGAGTCCGTCTGTCCGTTCGTCCGTCCATCTGTCTGCTTCAGGTGAAAGTTTTTGGTCGAGGTAGTTTTTGATGAAGTTGAAGTCCAATCAACTTGAAACTTGGTAGTAGTACACATGTTCCCTTGATCTTTCTAATTTTAATGCCAAACAATAGTTTTTATCCTATTTTCACAGTCCACTGAACATAGACACTGATAGTGTGGATTGGGCATCTGTGTACTATGGACACATGCTTGTTTTTCTCATTTTTTCACTATGAAAAGGCACTTTTTTTCCCTTTTTGATATCAATTTGATATTTGGTATAAACTTTTATAGTATATGTATATAATGAAGATGTGGTATGATTGCCAATGAGACAACTCTCCACATGAGACCAAATGACACAGAAATTAACAACTATAGGTCACCGTACGGCCTTCAACAATGAGCAAAGCCCATACCACAGTCAGCTATAAAAGGCCCTGAAATGACAAATGTAAAACAATTCAAACAAGAAAACTTAGTGCTTAATTTATGTACAAAAAATGAATGAAAAACAAATATGTAACACATCACCATTTTTATACGCCCCTTTACAGGATGTATTATGGTATACCGTTGTCCGTCCGTCTGTCCGTCGTCAACATGTCGAACATTAACTCAAAAACGCTTTAACCAATTTGCATAAAACTTTGGTGAATTGTTTATATCTATTGACGTGAGTTCTCTTTCGTTTTTTATAAATTTTAGATTTTACGTTTCCGAGTTATGGGGTCTTAATCATTAAAAAAGGAGAGATTTTCCAGTTTTCGGACAATAACTCAAGAATGCTTTCAGCAGTTTTTATGAAACTTTGGTGAATTGTTTATTTCTATTGATATAAGCTCCCTTTTGATTTTCATAAATTTCTAATATGACATGTAGAATTAATTGAACTAATTTTTTATAGTTTGACAACAGATTTACTAAGTATTGTGCAACAGCACAGTGAATTGTACAACAGCAAGAAATCTTTAATTGAATATAAATTCAATTCATATAACCAATTTCAAATTCTTTGACTACATTTATTCAGAAACCTATAATACATACATGTATGTCAAATATTTAATTACAATCCAAATTCAGACCTGTATCAAACTTGAATATTGTGTCCTTTTTTGCCCTATCTGTTCAGGGTTGGACCTCTGCGGGCGTATCCAGCTGCGCTCAGCGAAGCATTTTATTTAATATGCAGTAGTATGGTATGTTGCTGTTGTCGTCGTCTGTAGACACTTTGGTTGATCAGTCCCTGATGACATTTTAACAAAATGATCTTCGGCACAAAAAAAGGATTTTGGGGATTCTAGCCCCACCTTTTTCTGAAAAAAGGAGCTGAAACAGTGTTTTCACTTTTTTCAGTGTAGAGCATTTTTTTTCCATCTTATTTGGACATGTTGGAAGTAGCTTTTTTCTGTATATTTCTTATCAAATCCACTATCTCCAGGTTTCCAACAGATTTCACATAGCACGTACTGTTTATGAGATAAAAGAGGGTCAATTTAGGTTAAAATGCCAAAAAAATAACTAACTTTTTTATTTCAAGTCTGATTTTGATTGATTATTTTTCATTAATTTCCTTATAAAAGTCTCTGCCAGCATTTAACAGTCCGATTTGGATATAACTCTTACAATTTCTGCTCAAGATAAACATGATAAAAAGTCAAAAGGATAAAAAATTAAAACCTCATATGCTTGGTCACTTGTTAAAATGGTGTGTTCGTATCATGCTGCAACCAATTTAGCCCTTTGTCAAGTGCAACAATAATGTTCCTTTATCTTGTTTATAGTGATTTACTAAATGGTAAATTAGTTTTATTTGTCAAACCATTTTTTTTTTTAATTATAGAAACTGTTGAGTTTGATGAGGAGGATGTAGATGATGACGATGAACATGATGAATTTGAAGAAGAAATGACAATTGAGGATGTTGAAAAGGGTAATTATTAGTGAAACTACCATGACTACTACTCTTCTTTCTTAGGTCCCATAGGGCCAATATGCCTTAATTATATATCACTTTCTGTCAGTCCTCCGTATGTCCATCATAAATCGCCTCTGTAATCAAACTTGGTCACAATCGTCCTTAGTCTGATTGAACTAACTTTGACCTAATTCCAGTCATTTTTCTCTATTATCAGAACTCCTTGAAGTATTTAGCTTATATAATTGTAAATATAAAATTCAACCCCCCTTACCAAACTAAGTAAAGGAGAAATGGAGATGGTATAGCATACCATTTATGCATCCATTTATCGGTTCGTATGTGCATCTCGGTTAACTTTTGCATAATGGTTTTTAGCTCAGCAATTGAATGCAAGTCTTAAGAGGAATGATTGATATCATGGTTTTTTTCTAGCATTTCTCGGGTTAAAGGGTTTCTTTCTCAATGAGAATTATTTAAAAATCATGCGGAGATGGTAAACAGAGATTTGCGACCATCAAATCACTAATTGAAGCTGTTAGAGCTTAAAATACAATATTGTTATCGCCATTCTAATGAAACTGACAGAAAACAACGTTAAAACATGTATTTGAAATCTGTCATATATTGTCTGCGCTTGTGCGTACCTTCCATAGCATCAATTGTCAATTGATGCCATGAAAGTTAGTGAAGTTATCCAATCAAAATGAACGTTACAAACATTGTTGCATTTGAATTTGTTATTGACAGTAATTAAGATCCATACCCAATTAAGGTTCACACCTTTTCAATAAAGCAATTGTTACTTTGTACTCCCAAAACTACAAAGGTTTGAAGGTGTACCTGTCTGTCTGACTTGGGTTGCCTGACCTTGACCATTTTCATGGTTCATTGGGGAACATTTAATTTTCGTGAATAGGTCAGCTTCTATAAGAAATATAGAGATCAAGTATATTTGGTCTAGAATGGTTGTAAGGTGTTCATATTTGTCTGAAAGTATTCAACTGACATTGACCTCATTTTCATGGTTTATAGGTCAATGTTAAGCTTCTGGTATAGGTTTGTTTTTACATTACTATTATAGTTAAATAATAGTTTGATTTAATACTTAGTCAGTTATACGATTAAAATGTCCTCTTGTAAGTTTGTTATAACTGAATTGACCTTGACCTCAAATACTTTCAACAATATTTAATATTCAATCATAATCAGTTATGTATAGGCAAATTGTTCTCAAACTTTACAGCATATTGCATAATATGTATATAAATATATATAAACAAGTCTAAATTGAAAACAACGTTCAAACCTATGATTGCGTTGGATAAAAACCGCAATTTTTATACGTGTGCATGTAACAAATTTCATTTTAGTGGGGTCTAAATACAGCACAAACAACATTTTCCAAAAGACCAAAAGAGTGAAAAAATATATTTTAACAACTTAAATAACATTGTCCGGGATTCTACATTATAACTGGAATGAAAAGATGATGAATAAAATAATTTATGCTACAAATTCAATCGATTTGTATTTTAACATCTTTAGAAACATAGACCTGTATTAAAATGTTAAACACAAAACTCTCAATTCAAATCATTTTATTTTATAAACTACATTGTAAATTTGGATGACATCTACTATTGCAAGTTTTCCATTAAAAAATTTTGTAAAGCTCTGCTTTACAATGTTTTTGCAACAACATCCACTTAAAAAAAAACTTGTCCTTCACATATTGAATCTAATTTTACTGCAAGATGATAAGTAAAAAAGTGTTCCCTAGAAATATCTGAAGGTGCAAAAATTGAAAAAACAGCCACCTCAAATTGCTTTCTGGTATAGGATCCAAGCACAATTATGTTTTTGTAGCCAGGCAATAAATATCCTTTTCAGTATGTTCATGATCAATGGTTATTATATATTTGGGTCGTCATTTCTGCGATCAACATGTGTAATCGATATTAAAAGATTACAGCCAATGTTTTCCTCCCCCTGTCAAGTATGTGTTCTCTCTGTTATTTATGTATGTTTAATTTGATTAATTAGTATGTTTTAAGCCTTCTACGTAGAGTTGCCTATAATTGCTATAATTTTATCAAACAAAGGATCTAAGTTTTATTGATAATCCCAGAAATAAAATTAGGGAATTTGTACAATAATCCTTAAAATTTTCATTGATTATGTAAAATCACTGGTCATTTTCTGACAGCTAGGAATATATATAATCACTAATGATTTTAGTGATTATGCAAAATCCCTGAATGATCAGGAATTCTACATAAATCCCTGATAATACAAATTCACTTTAATATATGTTTATGTTTAAAATGGCTGTTATAAGCTCACAGTGTTATATATATATTATATAAAGGTGTTGCATCTTGATCTAATAAAGTTAATTCTCTTACAAATCTTCGTTGTTTTTAAGATGTATCAATGGAAGATGTTATGCAGACCACAAAAAATCAACAGAAGAAATCAAAAGCTCACAAATCTGATAAAACCAAGGATAAGTTAACTATAAACATCATAAATGAGAATGAATTAAGAAAGAGTAGGGGTGATGAGCCTTGATTTTGACTCCATATTTGGGCTGAATTTTACTATTTTGCTAATGCCGTGTCTTTTATTGTTTTATTTATTTCAAAACACCTAAGTTTATAATTATTGCAAGATTTGATAGTCATATGGTCCAAAAAATGATTATTTTAGATAAAAGAAAAATTATCTTATTTTTCATTTTTCAACAAAATTTGTCTTGTTTGCATCGATTTTGACCAGTTTTCTTCAATTTAAATATGAGCACATCAAATCAACAAAACTAAACTTCAAACATTGAAAAATACGTAAAATAAACATGATAAATATATTCTAGAATAAAATCATCCTGTTGTTTGTGTGCCCTCATCTCCCCTGGCCATGGGGATCCCCTAGTGAGGATCCCTACCCATATTTGTTTTAACAGGGTTCCAGAAATAGAAGGTAATCAATGGGCATTCAACATCTGACTCTGATTATGCAAGACCTAATCAAAGTACTGAAGTACTGAACATCGGATGACTGCAAGTTCTTGTGGATGGTCCGACAAGCACTTGTCTCAGAAAATAAAATCACATCTCTATACCTGAAAGTGAGGTTAATGTACAGATATAAAAAAAATTCTGAGACAGGTTCGTGCGTGGATGATAAATTAATGACAGGGAATTCAACCTCACCGTATTGACTACTATATTGTAGTGATACAAATCAGTATAGTCTGGTTTATAGTTATATATTATATTAATATTTGTATATTACAGTTACATGTATAGATAATTTTCATGCATTTGCATATCATTATATTCTACTATATTAATAATAGTGCAGTGCAAGTGCATGGTGGACACTCTTCTGTGTAATTCTATTTTTCTTATAGATTGGATTTGAGTAGGCATTCGTATTTTCCAGCAAAAATTTATTTAATCTCACATGCAGAGTTATCGTTCCTTGAGATTGCAAACGTTCTTGAGATATTCTTTAGCATGCATGTGCATAGATATTAATGATTTTTACTTATATATATATATATATATATATATATATATATATATAACAAAACATTTTAATATAATTAATGTATCTTCTTTAAAAAGTATTTGATGAGTATTCATTGAAGAAATGAATTTATAACAAGCGATAAGGAATGTTATTTTACACTCCATGATGTCTGCATATTCATCATGTTTATAGATCGGTTAAAAACCCATCACGAAAGTTACGTAATGGAAATCTAGGCTACAGCAATACACCGGAATGCCCTCACGGTCATCCGCTGTAAAAAGGTAATTCTGGTTTCTGACTGATATATTTTGCAAAAAAACAAAATGACTGCGCTTTCCATTATTGATGGAATAATCATACATGTAATTAGCCTCTTTAGTTACTTATGCTCAGAAACACTCACAGTACTTTCAGTTGTCATAGTCTGATGGAGTTAATATTAACTGATATTAATAAATAATGGTTTTTTTTAACTCTCATTTCAGAACGACACACTTGGTCTCCAAAAGAAATATCAAGTATAGAACGACAATTCAAGAAGTTTATTGTCATGATGAAGGTACCAGGGAAAATAGACTGCCTCAATGCAATGAGAAAAGAAAAAGCCCTGTCAAACATTGAAACATTATTCAGAGGAGGAAAAGACAACTTGTTTAATCTATTGGTATTCTCATCACTTGGCTTCTGTCGTCAGCCGTTTACTTTTACAAAAATTTCCTCCTCTAAAACTATTTGGCCAAATTCAACCAAACTAGGGTTTGTAGTTTAATAAATGTGTCCGAACTCTGCCATCTAACAAACATGGCCGACATTGCTATAAATAGAACATTGGAGTAAAATTCAGTTTTTGGCTTATATCTCTGAAACTAAAGCATTTAGAGCAAATCTGACAGAGTTAAAATGTTCATCAGGTCAAGATCTATCTGTCCTGAAATTTTTAGACGCATCAGACAACCGCTTGTTGGGTTACTGCCCCTGAATTGGTAATTTTAAGGAAAGTTTGCAGTTTCTGGTTATTATCTTGAATAATATTATGTAATTACAAACCTGGTAAATAGTCTAATTCAGTAGATCACATTCATGAAAAGGGAAGGGGATTGTAGTTACGACGTAAGAATCTTATCCTGTATCACTTGTGAAATGGTTATTCCATAACGGTCAACCAACTCGTGATGGCTTCCGAAAAATTGATGAAGGGATGATTTCAACTTCACCATTTGGAACTCTTGGTTTAATAGCTTCCTTGTGAGCAGCAATCCTCTATCAAGGAAATCATGATAGGAAATACAGGCGCGGGAATATCGTATCAATTGGGAGATATATACTCTGTACGCAGGTGCTGCTGGAATGTTGCTACATAGAAATAGAAAGTACTCAATTGGGGAGCTAAAATCATCTTGTTTGTCATAAAGTTTTGTTTTCAACCGACCCTCATTGTCAATTTCTAGATGTAAGTCAAGATATGAGGCAGACTTAGCTGTATCTGTTGTATCCTTTATCTCTAGTTCGATGGGATAGATGCGTTTAAGATAGTCACCAAATTTTATTTGTGTCCTTTGTTTAATATACACATAGACCAAGGTGAGCGACACATGCTCTTTAGAGCCTTTAGTTTGTTCATGGGTTGAAATAAATTCATTTGTTAGTAAAATATTGAGATGGAATTAGGCAAATGCTCCAGATATTCAATATGGGACATATTTGGGTACATGTTTTGACAGTATTTTTTATACAGAGCACATACTATTACCATCTTTGGTAGTAAGAACCAACTTATCATAATACATTATCTGACATAAAAACAGCATATAGTATAGTATCAAACAAGAGACTGACCAAGGTTTAAAGGAATGTCATCTTTTTTTAAAAATAGACCATCAGCAAAATTGGTAAATATGTAAGAAATATATAAAAATTTCAAACTTGTTCTTAATGTGCTCTAACATTATATGTTTAATATAAAGACTCTACATGATATCAGGTCAGTTTTAGGTTAAATATGGTAGCAATAAATTTTTGTCAGGAGGGTAACATTTGTTACACTCCTGACATTGAGTTTCTGATGTAGCTTATCTATAACAAAATTCAACATAATTCCTTATAAAAATAATTGTAACATCTTTACAATGTAATGAGAAAGTCAGAGAATAGTCAATCTGTCTTGCAAAGTATTTTTTCTTGACACTTTTTATCTAAGATTCTTAAAAAATTAAAGTGTTATTCATGTTAAACATGTTAAAAGTTTGCTTTTCGCTTAGAAATTAAGAAAATGTGCAATCAAGTGACTAATATGTTTATTTATTTGTGAGATTGTAAATTTAAAATTGATATCACTACTGATTTTCTATACATTCCATTTAATACAGTCTTATAGTTACCGAAAAATATGTCAGGAGTGTAACAAAAGGATCAAAAGCTATGTTTGTATTTTTAAATGAAGAAAGCTTAAAATTGACTGAAGCAATTGGTGTGAAATTTTCAGAGGATGTAATGAGATCATATATGTTTGATTTCTTGTAATTTTATATAAACTTTAAGCTTTAGCAAAGAGATATAAATCTTTTGTTATTAAATATTAAAGAATACACTAATCAAGGACGTCTAATATACATCAGACAAAAAATTACATTGATATTTTTATACTTATTTATGTTTGTAAGTTGATAATAGTATGTTGTTGTTTCATTTTAAAAATTGATGAATTTTATGAGTAAAATGTTGTTCAATTTTTGTTTATAGTATTTTGCATTAACCCATTGTAGTTTTGTAAACTTGAATGTGTTTGGATTAAAGTAGAATGATAGAAAATAGATTTGCAATGACTTTATTTTTACCGTGTTTGTCACACTTTGGCATCATTTTTTTTTAAATAGCCCATATCACAATTGCCTGTTATGCTGTATATTTGATTATTGCATGAAATGTAGTACTTAAATTTTAATTTAGCATGTTGTAAAAGTCCAGAGTTTATTGTTGAAGCTGAAAGAGTTTATTATTGTTGATGTTTCAAAGAGTTTATTAAGTTATTTTGATTTTAAAAGAGTTTATTATTGTATTTTAATTGTAAGAATGAAGTTATTGTTATAATTATCTCATTATAGCTCAATTGATTTGAATAGCTAATCAAATTAAATTTTACTGAAACATCAGTTGGTTTTTGCTCAATAGATTTAAATTTTAAAGATGAACTGTGACAGTCACATAATAATTACCCATACTGGTAAAAAAATACAATCCCTTTACTATAAACAATTTTCTTAGTTCTTTTCTACAGCAAATAATTATTTCATTATTTCACTTTCATTAATGATTGAACAAACAAAAATCATATATTAGGTTTTTATATATCTGGTAGCTAGTGCCCTTTAAGCAAGGTATTTGAAATTAAAAATAATATATATCACATATTTTTCAAATAAAGAAAAGCAATAGATTTGGAAAAGGGATGTTTGAATAATCAAATTACACTAATAAAACCATTATACTAGTGTCAACATATAGCATTGTAACACATAAACCTAGTGTCAAAATTGGGAAGTAATTTCCGTCAAACATTTCATATTTGTCAACTTGTTTTGATCATTTCTACTCTTAATAGAAACAATCATATCCAATAATTGGTTTTGTTGCTTCATTTAACATTATTATTCATTAAAACATTCACAGATTATCATTCAAATAACAGTTAGTATTATTTTTATAAATTTATTCCGTTTGACAGACATTTCCTTTTCTATTTTCTGCTGGTAGTAAATATGGTTAGTAGCGTAATAGGCATCTTACCATGAAGTTTGTTATTAATTCAGGAAGTTTTTTTCTGAGACACAATCTGCATATTCCTATAAAAAATTATGTCACTGTCCCCACGGTGTTACAGTTACTTGTCAGTCAGTAAAATTATCATATGTATACAAAATATCAAAACATCTTAGTTTAATCTTGATCATAGTGAGAGTAAGAATCCTGTATATAATATAAGGATCTGAGAATCAAGGGTTTTCAGTTAATGGAAAAAAAAACTTGGGCTTGTTGGGACTGTCTCACTGTTTAAAATTTCAAAATAGCGGTAAAAGGTCAAGGTTATAATATGAAATCTGTTGTTGCATAGTATTATATGATTGAACAATAAAAATAGTAGTTGTAATTGTTGTACTCTTATTATCTCCTTTCAACATGTTCGTCTATCCATTCAAAATGCACTTGTAGGCACCTACACTAGTAATTTTTCAGGCCCTTTATAGCTTGCTGTTTTGTATGAGCCAAGGCTCAATGTCAAAGGTTGTAATGTATCCTATCATTGCTTACTTTTAACTACAAAGACTTGCAGAATGAAAACAGTTTATATGCAATGTAGAGCTTAGCTTTTGCATGAAATCTTTATCAAACTTGACAGTGATTTCTTAGGAAGAGTAGATAAACCTTCTTGAGCTCACCTGACCCAAAGAGTTGTGTGAGCTTTATTCATCACTTTGCATCCATTGTCCGTCTGTCATTACTTTTTGTGTTAACAGCTTCTTCTCAGAAAACATAGCCAAATGGACCTAAACTTGATAGGAATGTTCCTTGACTGCATGTCCTATGCATGATGATGTTATGGTCCTACATAAAATTTATGATTTTGATGCTGATTTAAAGTCTATGATGATCACCACCACATAATATAATTTAACACAGCTGGCAATAATCACCAAAGACCCAACCTGTAACACATTAGGCCTTGGAAAAAGGATGTAAACAATACGTAACAACAAATGACCTTATTTAAGTTTTTTAAACAACAAAAACGACGACCATTGGAATACACGCTTCTGGCTTGGGACAGACGCATTAAGTGAGAAAATATTAACGGTAGTGACTTCATTTGTGTGTAAACTATCAACGGTAGTGACTTCACCAGTTTTAGTGTATAGTTACGGAAAGTGAATTACTGGTGTGTAAACATAAACAGAAGCAGAGATGAATCGATATACTCATGAAGATTTGGTTTCTATTGACTTCACTAGTATATAATTATACCCCACATAAGAAAGTTCCATAGGGTAAAATGTTTTTTACCAGATGTCCGTCTGTCAGTCTGGTCTAGTCATTGCAACTCCTCTGAAACCACACAACAGAATTTCATAAAACTTTGTAGATAATAATCACATACTATGTAGATGTGCATATCGACAGGAAATTATGATTCAATTTTTTTTCTAGGAGTTATGCCCCTGTGAAATTAGAATTTTTGGCCTAATTATCAGTTTGTCATCGCAACTCCTCTGAAATCACACAACATGATTTCATGAAATTTTGTACTAAATTATTAGGAAATACTATGTAGATCTGCATATCGACAATAAATTATAATTCAATTCTTTCTATAGGAGTTATGCCCCCTTTGAACTTAGAATTTTGGCCTTAATATACTTATGCATCAGTTTATCATTGCAACTTCTCTAAAACCACACAACAGAATTTCATGAAACTTTATAGATAATAAGGACATAATATGTAGATGTGCATATCCACAAGAAATATTTACATGGTGTGTGCAGATAAACGCTGGGAACAGTATATTTTATATATATGTTCCTGATTAACGGTAGTGACTTCACTTGTTGGTGTACGTATAGTTAAGGAAATTGAATTCACCAGCACCAAGGTAAATGGAAATTATCGATGCAAATAAGATGAGTTGTTTCAACCTTATTATAAACAATGAACTTTGATCATTGGTACAACCATTTTTTTTTTTTTTTTTGGGGGGGGGGGTTGGAAGTGAGACTCGAATAAGAAAAGTGTGAATGGGAGTGTAACGTTGAACGGGAAATAAAAACTGTGAGGGTGGTTGACTCATCAACTGCATTAATTGTGGGGCTGAAAAGTTTTCTCGACAATTTGCTACCAACGATTACAGTACTGTGAATGGAGCTGGTACCCAACAAATGGAGGACAAAGAAAGACATTCAGATGTCATTAATGTACTAATGAGGGTCTGGATGGGGGTTCACAGAATAGAGAATAATGGGCAAAACTATAAAAGACTAGAGAAAATGACAGAAAAAAATAAAAGAATACATAAATAAAGGACCCCATCCATACCCTCACTCATCAATGTCAGTCAAATGAAGACATGTGTCTAAGACACTTAAAACATTAAAGTCAATGTTTAAAGCCATGTAAACATTGGTATCTAATAGATATTGTACATCATTGTCTTTTGATGAAATATTTTTTTGGAAAAGTTTTATAATTTATAACGACAGACAAACTCGAAAGTCGTCTATGACCTGTGACAAGGAAATGGGGCGATTATCTACCAGGTGCAAACTTAAATTTAAATATATTTGAATCAGTTTTGTCAAATTATGAGAATTGGGTAGGATATCGTATTTGATTTTTGTTTAAGAAATTTCACTCGGCATTTTCTCTGGGTTTTGTACGACCAAACGTATTTTAGCTCTACGATCAGACATATCATTTATAGAACCAGGGATGGTACATTTGTATATATATTTGTAAACTTCATGCCCGATTTACGAAGATGCGGATACAACGGGCAGATTTGCGAAGAAGTCATAATCACATGATGATGAGATCCATCCGTAAATTTAATAATTACCTTTACCTTTAATATTACCGATATAAGACCATGAATATTCAATGATGAACGAAAATTTTCAATGTATATTCAATATATTTGAATTATCTATGTTGAAACTTTTATTTGTACTTTACACGACTATCATGACAAATTAGATCTTGATGCGGACACGTTAATCACATTTTATATTACATTGGTTGCAATGAATTACCATGATTTCTCAGTGAAATAAAACCCAATAATTTCACATGTAAATTAAACTTGTGACCGAACAACACTGATAATTAACTCATGCTCTACGCGCATTCGTGAATTAATGTGTTGTTCGGTCACTCGGTGAATATTTTTCTATATTTGAATTATTCGATTAGTTACTCTATAAGTTATTGGAAAATGTTGCAGTCTAATTTGTTATGTTTTTTTTTATAAAACATTTTATACATTTACATGTATGTTTCATTATAATACGTTATTTTATATGGCTAACAGCAATCTCGCGTCATTCTGAAATTAACCTTCATTTAAAAATGAAATGTAACATTCATGATGACATGTAAACACATGTAAACAACCCCCCTTTTTTATCACGTTCCATCCACTTAAACTGAACTACCAAATCTGAGTCATAATTAACTTGTTATAGTCCTGAATATGCATGCAACATTTGCAACTGAACACTAAACAGTCAATCGTTCAAACAGTATTTTGAATTAGAGACAACACTAGTTGCATATGATTATATCCGGCAGTGTATACTTAAGACAATACTTATTTATCAATTATGGACTTTTGACGTGGTCAATACGTTATATATGAACCTGTTCAGATTATATTGACCGAGGACGAAGTCCGAGTGTCAATATAATCTAACAGGTCCATATATAACGTATTGATTTAGTGAAAGTCCTTAATTTATATGTTACACATGCAAATAATGTATTAGGAAAATGACGTTTGATTAATATTCTTTCTGTGTATTTTTTAATTGTATTTTGAAAGAATTTTTAACATGTTATTGAGAATATCATTTTATTTAAAAACTTCATAGCTTGTTGCATTAGCATTCTTATATTCTTATCGTCTGCATTTAACATAAAATTCTTGAAATCTCCTGATAAACTAGCAAGTTTTCTTTTCTGATGCGGCGCTTCCTCCGTGTTTGCTATGTGTGACGTCATAAATCTAAATTAAGTAACATTTTCATATTGACCACCAATATACGTATAAATAGAAACATAGCGTCAATATACGTAAAAATAGAAACAAGGGGTCAGATACGTAAAATAACCTTTGAAACACGTGATCGTCATATCCAATGAAAACAGTAGAATGCTACACCATATGTAATATTCATATGGCAAGCCGTTGTGGAATTTATTCCTATTTATTAATATTAAAAATCATTTATTAATATTAAAAATGATTTTTAATATTACAAAATCATTTTTAATATTAATAAATCGAATTTTCAATATTAAAAATACTGTCATTTTTAATATTAATAAATGAATATTTAATATTAAAATCATTTATTAATATTAAAAATCATTTTTAATATTAAATATTCAGTCTGATTTTTAATATTAATAAATGAATTTCTAATATTAAATAATACGCTGATTTTTAATATTAATAAATGAATTTCTAATATTAATAATACGCTGATTTTTTAATATTAAAAATCATTTATTAATATTTAAAATCAACATCAATGTTACCTTAGCTTTTAATATAAGGCACACCAATCATTATCTGTCAAACGCTTTAATGACGATTATTGGACAAGTCGGTCCGGAGAAATTTTGGACCGACTATGTTAAGTCAACTCGAACCATCTGATACCGACCCAGACAAGTAATTAAGGAAAGTTTGAACTATTTAATGATTATAAACCATTAAATATTGAATTTTGAATTCAATTTTCTTTTAAAATTGCTGCATTTGCCAAAATAATTTCAAATTAATAATCTGTCCATGTGATCAATGGACTCAATCCTACGGAAGTGTATTATGACCAAAACAAATTAGCATTGACCGATATTTGGCAAACCTATAGACTAAGCAACTCTTTCGTATGTCAAGCCGTTGTGGAATTTATTGTACCACTGAATGTAAATGTTTTACTCTTCTGGTGATAGCCACGTGGTTAAATATTCTGCATTGATCAGAGTTTTGAAAAGATCTATTCATATCAATATTTAAGTTCATGAAAAAATCAAAACATAGCTAGTGTCACATTCATGTTTAGCACTTACTAAATTCTCGATCGATCTGTAGGTATCTTTTTGTCAAATAAGACACGAAATTTCAATCCTTCATTTTTTTACATTCAAATATTTGTAATACGCTTTCCGTAACCTGGAGTCTGGACAAAGCAAACATACAAACTATTAGTCATATGCATACAGTTATACAGAATACAGAATATTTAATATTGAAAAATAAAACCCATTTATTAATATTAAAATTACCTATTTATTAATATTAAAAATATTTATTAATATTGAAAATCGATTTATTAATATTAAAAATAATATTTAATATCAATAAATGATTTTTAATATTAATAAATAGGAATAAATTCCACAACGGCATGCCATATATTCACCTATATTGAGGCAATGGTCGCGAAATGATGATATGAAATTAACACGAATTGCTGCCTATTTGTACTAGACCGACACGTTGATTTTGCGTTTACAATCAGCAAACAGCAATATTAATTGGTTCCACACTCACCAAAACTACTTTAGCTGATGTGTACATGTTAAACAAATTGATTTTTTTTTCAAGTAAATGATTTGATGCCGGATTTCCTGATTAACTATCGAATCTACACGAAAATGAAATATTTTCTAATTAATTTTCTATGGATTTTTTTCGGATATCTTCCACTTCCAAAAAATCAAACACTCGTCCCATAGGTACTAACCACTAGATCTATATAGAGGACAATGGAGGAATCTGAAAAAAGCAGGTTTCCAAATTTGATTAAAATGTGGGCAAATACAGACAAGAATTTGACGGAAAATGTGCGTGTATTCGAGGTGTAAAACATATTTATCGTTGTAAAGAATCAAAATATTTCCATGGATGAACGTTGATAAGCTCCTCCCCTAAAAATAAAACAGTCAACTCCTTACTAACAAGATTTTAAGGCAAAGGAGCTACAAGGGACTATAAAAATCAAAGGTATCAAAATTGTGTTTTAGAAAACAAATTTTAATTAACCGTAAAATTTTGTTTGGGTCTAGAAAAAAAATTGCAAGATTTTTTTCTTCATGAATGCCTTTTGGAGGGGAATCCAGGATCTGAGCACCGCCTTCTTGCCCTTTTAAATCCACTTATATAATCAACACTAACCCTATTTACATACCTATGAGCCTAATGCAGCAATAAGGTAATATGTAATGCATGTTTGCTTTTTATTTTTAGACTGCATCATGTTTTTTTAGAACAGAAGGGGGGTGTAAAGATTTTGAAAACCACGTTTTATTTTGCCTGTTCATAGCCAGGATTAAGTTCCTCGGTTAAAGGCCTACTTGATCTTGCTTTATGGTGTGACTAGTTTCTTTTTTTCAGTGACCTTCAGATTAATATTTATATCATCGGTGGAATATTGGCTTATGTACATTTACCCAATATGTACATCATGAATGTTTCTTTGATATTAATGTGTTTTTTCTGTGCATTTACTGATTGTCTGTCATTGATGGATTCCACATATCCTTTGTTTTTCTATCATTGCCCCTTAAAATTAAATCGGTGTTTATATATTTTTTTTTATCAAGAACCAACCTAAGATTGGTATAAGATGTGAAAGACAAAATTGAAGTTGACCTGTGTACTAGGGTAATAAGCATTATGAAACTGTAAGAATCATAACAGAAAAAATTGAACCTGTGTTTTCTGGTATTTAGCATTGAGTATATGAAAATCCTAGTAACTGTTAAAGGTTAAATTATCAGTATTAGGTTAGGTATTATAATTTAGATAGGTTCCTGATAAAAAAAAAATAAAAAAATAACAGAATTACATGCATGACCTTCTTTAATTGTTTTTGTATAGATTTTAGGATACTAAGTTTAAGATCCACTATGTCTCTGAACTGTATACGTTTAGCTTTTGTCAACATGTGCGGATGAAAATATCTGGGAAAATTATTTAGTCTTGCTTAAGTTATATTAAACAAGGCAGAAGAGTACTACATACAATGCAGGAATGCCAAGTGTCTGTCGAAAAAGTTGTCCACCAAAGTAACAAGTTCGTTGTCAAAAAAACAAAGCATTGTATATATCAGTTTCACAGTTATGACCACTTGTTTGGATCAGTTTTTTGCGAGTCATACTTTGTCTCTTACTTTAAAGAGACATTTGTATCTACCTTGTTCATAAAAGGATGCATCTAGGATCCGCATCTGACAACGAAATATAATTAACTAACTAACTAACTAACTAACTAACTAACTAATTTTATTCAGTATGAAATCCAGTACAAAAGGATCATCGCTGAAATACATGAACACATATATAGAAAACAAAACAAAAAATAAAACATAAAGAGACAACAATTGTGACACTTATAACAAGCAAATGGACAAAACACCAACTTCAATATTATGAAATTATTCCCACTGATGAATTTCTAATCAAAATACATTTGTCTATATATATATAAGAAATCTGTTGAGAACATCAGTCTAATTATATTGTATGGAACGCCATGACTGCCTCATGTTGATGATCATCATTATATGCAGTGGTCACAGCATTAAATGCAGCCGTGTCAGCATTATATGCAGTGGTCACAGCAGTATATGCAGTGGTAACAACAATATATGCAGTGATCACAACATTATATACAGTGGTCAAAACATTATATATGCAGTCGTGCCAATATTATATGCAGTTGTCGGAACATTATATGCAGTGGTTAAAACATTATATGCATTGGAAACAACATTATATGCAGTCGTGATAGAATTATATGCAGTTGTCAGAACATTATATGCAGTGGTCACAGCACTATATGCAGTGGTCACAACATTATGCGTGTTTCGTTGATGAAGGTGATGATGATGATTGATGTATGTGATGGTGCTGGTTCAGATTTGGTAAACTCCGTGATTTTTTTAACGGAAATTGCCGAATCCAGACAAAATTGATAATGCCCCGCAAATAAAATGAAACAGTTATTGAATTCGAGTAATTTAGGCAATTCTATTTTAAACATTTGTTCTGCCTCAGTGCATAGTATAACCATAAGCCACAAACAGGTATAATCATTTATTCCGAAAACCATGAAATAGTATGAGTCTACATATATGTGCTGTGATGTTGGTAAAAGCTACAAAAACAAAAACAAAACCTTAGCTAACTCATCATACTCATGACTACAAAATCATAAAACTAACAGTTCAAATCTATGTATCAAAATGAATTTTCAATCAAATCATTCAAAAATTATAGCACCAAATGGCTTTCCATACTTTTGTAAAACAGTGACAAAATTAACAATCATCATATTTCACTTTTGGCTGATATACACATACACAATATTTATTTTGATGAAAACATATTAACTTTCATCATACAATCATTAAAAACTATAAATTATAAACTTACATTGTGAGTCGGCGTAGTTTAAGATACTTTTAAATGCGTGTGACCACGTTCATGCTTTCAATTTAGTAAACAAAAAGTAAGGGGAAAGTAACGAACTTCAAAGTACAAAAAATCTAGCAATCAAAAAGTCCGGGAAACGTATGAAAATCGATAGAATTTCTTTTAAACAATAAAAATCAACACTGGTAACAGTACACTCCCGTCTAATATCATTCCCATGATATTATTTTCTAACAAATTTATGCAAATATACCAAATGTAAAAATAAGTCATAATTTTGACTATTACGAAAATCAATGCTATCGAAGAACATTCCTTCAGCAGAAAAACACACTAAAAATACAAACAACA